>OX122910.1:1887529-2035029 GCA_944738965.1 Nebria brevicollis
ACAGTTTATTCCATATATTACAAGTATACATTTATATCACACATGTATAATATTATTAGTAATTTAAATTTGACATTTTAGTGGACGACTGTATTAAAAAATACCATTGTCTACGAAGTCAGTTCCGAAAAGAGAGTCAGCAATTCGAGACTAGCAAAAATAAAAGTAGTGCAGGAGCTGACGATATCATATTACCAAAACTTTGGTGCTACAATGATCTAATTTTTTTAAAAGATCATATAAAGCAAAAAGAGGGGACGTTATACGGCCTCCAGTATCCACAAGAAGGGTTGGAAGCTTCTGAATCGCAAGATTCAGAAGCGGAATACACAGTCGAATATTTGGAGAATGATGAGGAGGTAACAATTCTTTTTCTAACTTTTTAATTTGAGTAAATTAGAAAAAAAATCAGCCAATTCAAGCTCATTAATAATAAATACCACTCATAATAAGCCCAATGTTTGGAAAATGCTACGTAGACTTTGCATTTTCGTCATTGGGATTAAGATTCGTGACATTTTGAAAATATCCATTTCAAGCGCATTAATAATGAGCTTCAATTGTCTATTTTTTTTTATTTTGAATATATTCTTGCCAGCTAACACTTCCAGTATTATTAAAATAATCAACAAAGGTATTTCTCAAATTAATTGCATTTTCTGTTGATCTATTTCCTCTACTGAGATTGCGATTTATTGATTGTAATTGTTGAGTTGGTTCTTCAAAATCTTCAAAATCAACATAAAAATTACCTCTGGAAGTAATTAAAAAGTTGTGTAATATGCAGCATGCCGTTGTTATTAGTTCCACTTTTCCACATTTAATCTAATCGGAGTCAATAAAACTCGGAAGCGATTCGCCAAAATTCCGAAAGCATTTTCTACAATTCGCCTTGCTCGACTAACGCGATAATTATAATTTTTTTGTTCTTTTGATAATCCATGATATCTGAATGGCTTCATTAATCTCATTGTAAGTGGAAATGCATCATCTCCCACAAATACAAACGGTGTACAAATGTCTGTCCCTGGCAGTGGAATATTTTCTGGCAAATTTAATTTATTTTCATTTATAAATTTAGACATTAAACTGCCTCTAAAAACACCACCATCGCTAACTCTCCCATTAGTTCCTATGTCTACACATAAAAATTTGTAATTTCCATCCACTATTGCCATTAAAACAATACTGTCAGTTCCTTTATAGTTTCTGTAGAATGATCCTTCCGATTTTGGACAGAGAAAGTTAATATGTTTTCCATCTATAGCCCCGCAACAATTTGGAAAATTCCACTTGTTTCTAAATATTTGTTCTACTTCATTCCATTCATTAGTAGTTACCGGAAGCTAAAAATAATATATAAATCATTTTAGATGTTCAACGATAGTCCGCAAATGCTATCTCCTACGCTGTCGCAAGTCACACCATCAACGTCGTCATTGGCAAGGAAATCGCGAGCCAAGAGAGCAGAGGACCATAAAAATGATGACATTTCTGAAGCCATATGCGGCTATTTAAAAGGCAAACACGAGATGAGTAAAAGCAAGAACGTCGATGTAAAGGAAACGGACAGAGCCGAAGCCTTTGCTGTATATGTTGCAAATAGGTTAAGGAATTTAAAAAATAAGAAAAATGTTATTAAGGCGGAAACCGAAATCAATAACATATTAAGTAAATATGAATTAGAAGAGTTAGATTAAGTTACATGTACATTTTTTTTAAATTCTGGTTTACGTTACTTTTGTTTTGTATTATGTTTATTTTTATTTAATATTAGATTTAAAATTATAATATTACATAATTTTCCTGTACCTTGATATTTTCCTCCTGCATACACTGACAAATTGCTGCTAAAACTTCGGGTACAATTTTGCAAATGGTACTTCTACCAAGTCTAAAATGATAAGACAGTGACTGAAATGAATCACCCGTAGCCAGATAACGTAAGGTAACAGTCAATCTATAAGATAAAATATGCTCTTTCAAAATTTCATAGTATAAATACAAAAATGTATAATACCTATCTCGAGGGCTCACACACTGCCTAAATTGCGTGTTCTGATAACTAAGCTTTCCCTGAATATTTGACAAAACTAAATTAAAACATTCTTCATCCATTCTTAAATAGTTTCTAAAAGCATACGGATCTTCAAGTCTAAGTTCATTATGAACCAACGAAAGACCTCCTCTCCCGGTCCCTTCAAATCTTCTATTAATCCACTCTTTTACCCAAATGGATCTACGTTTACGTTGCCTACGATTTTCCCTTTCTTTCTTTCGATTTATCAAAAATGTAGTAATAATAATATTTGCTACAGAACTACCGCTTGTACTACTCATTTCTCATTTATTTTAAACTTCAAACAAACAAAAATGAAAGGTTTAAACATCAAACAAATCGGTAAGAATTACAACGAATTCTTCAAAATTATTGTTTCGAACCAACGCAAGACCTAATCTCCCGGTCTTCTATTAATCCACGCTATAACCCAAATAGATCTACTTTTACGTTGCCTATGATTTTCCCTATCTTTGTTTCGATTTATCAAAAATGTAGTAATAATAATATTTGCTACAGTACTACTCATTTCTCATTTATTTTAAACTTCAAACAAACAAAAAAAGTATGAAGAGGAAATCAGTTTCATCATCAGACAGTGTGACATACAAATCGATCATTTCATCAATCACCGTCAAATAGTCTTCTTATTTTTCGATCACCATCGATCATATGATCGATAGTGTGACATCGGCATTATTTATCGATCATATGATCGATAGTGTGACATCGGCATTAGAGTAGTTTTTTTAAAATGTCGATTTCGTTAAAGAATGTGTGTAGAACTTGTTTGATGGCATCTGACGATGTGAAATCGCTGTACGAATCGTGTTCGACGGAAATTGAAGAATGTGTGGCGGAAATACTGATGTATATCACCCCATTGAGAGTAAGTTGCATTTATTTTTGACAGTCCATGAAAAACCTAGCCACGGAAATTCAGTGTCGCCATCTTAAAAACAACAATACACTAGATTGTTATTTCGCCAAATACGTGGTTTTCAAGCTGCAATTGTGTTTCATTTTGTGTAAAATGTAATTAATTAGCGTTATAAAATCAAAAACTGCAGGAATATTCACTGGAATAATGAAATTTAATTAAAAATACCATGTTCGGAGGTGCAAATAGCGCGCTGTCCGACGTTTAGGAAATATCTCTTGTTTATATATTTACTATTTTCGTAATCTACATACTCTAAGGAAGCTTTCATTCATGATATAAAACATGTACATTCGTTAGGCAGATCCCCAAAAATCTCATTCAAAATTTGGTTGAGGTTATAATTTGTCTACACATTTGCATTGAGTAAACTATCAGGGGCGTTGCAACCGGGGGTGCAAGGAGTGCGATGCTCACGGGCCCATGAGCTTTTCGGCCTTATTTTCATTAATACTTACCATTTTTATTGGTTTATTTAATTTTTTTTGTAATAAATAAAGGACAAACTAGAGTAAAAAATACCATTCATAGAGTTAAATACATTTATTATATTAATTAATTTATTTATTTGTTATGGTAAATCGCCAAATTTGAAAAGCGCTTCTCCCCCATAGCGTTTCTTACATATGTTTTAATTTTGAAAATGTTCTTTCGACGCTAGAGGTTGATACGGCGAATGTTAAGAACAAAATAAGAGCGGTACAAAGTTATATAAATATAGGCTCTATTTCCCATTTTTACTATTTTATACGAAGTATAAGTAAGTATTGCAATCATGAAAAATTTCGATCTCGAGATTTTAATGGAAATATACGTTTTGACCTTCCCTGAAACGATTACGACTATTTTTGGATTGACGTTCGTGTGTGTATGTGTGAGCGCACTACAGCCTAGACGGTTGAAGGTAAAATTATGAAACTTCAAAACTTAAAATCTATATTTACCTGGGTAGAAAACTTCCTATTTTTGAAAACAATATTCAAACCGGAAGTTCTTGTTTACTCTAGTCATTTTTTGCGATTTCTCAAAAATGGTTGCACTTACAGAAAAATGTTTGGGATATAAATTATAGATATTAGCATTTTGTTCAACTTTTATTTGAAACTTTTTTCAAAATATCTGCAGTGTCATGCACCGAACTTTCTTATCCGCATATGGGTTAAACCATATCGTAGTTACATTATTTTTCTAATTTATAATATTTCTTCTAACCTTTAGATCGCTTTTACACTAAATATGTTTCTTAGATTAAATATTAAATGTCAAACTTCAAATTATTTAAGTCTATTTTGTTAAACAATTGACAGGCGCAGATGATACGATTTATGTAACAATATATATAATAAGCAGAAATTTATTTTGAAACCAGTACTTTTTTTGGAAAAAAGATTCAAAAAAAAGTTGTGCTAAATATAAATATCATTAATTTTTGTTCACAAAAATTTTCTGTAACTGTAACCATTTTTGAGTAATTGCAGAAACTGCAAAAAATGACTAGGGTAAACATGCACTTCCGGTCGGAATATGGTTTTCAAAAATAGGAGGTTTTCGTGCCAGGCACATACAAATCTTAAGTTTAAAATTTCATAATTTTCCCTTTAGCCGTTTGGGCTGTAGAGCGCTCACACAGACACACACACACACACACAGACGGACGTCATTCCAAAAATAGTCGGAATCGATTCAGGGAAGGTCAAAACGTATATTTCCGTTAAAATCTCGAGTTCGAAATTTTTCATGATTACAATACTTACTTATACTGCATATAAGAAAGTAAAAGGGTACCGAAAATAAGACAATGGCAATAGAAATTTGTTCTTATTATAATTATTTTCACATAAATCGTATCAACTATGCCTGTCAATTGCTTAATAGAAAAACAGAAGTCTTAAATAATTTGTAGTTTGACATTTGATATTTATTCTAAGAAATTATTTAGTGAAAAGGGATTCCAAAGGTTAATAAAATATCATAAATTAGAAAAATAGTGTAAATATGATAAGATTTAACCCAAAAGCGTATAAGAAAGTTCGGTGCATGACACTGTAGATCGTTTAAATTTATTGCATCATTCTTTTCTACTATGTTATTGCTAATAAATAAAATTTCTGTTAATGTCCGAATTATATCACAAAAATTAAATTTAAGAGCAAAAAAAGCATCGTTTCTAGAAGACCAGCAAGTTGGATTTAATCTTTTAAGTGTACATTTTTAACTTTCTGTCTTGGACATTACCATAACTCACCTTTTAAAACTATTAGCAAAGAATGTATAAACGTTTTCTACAAAATCTTCTATAACATTAGACACTGTATCATTAAGCACCGAATTTAAATGATGAGCGCAACAGTGAATTTGTAATGCAATTGGTGGAACATTAAGAATTCTTTTTTGAAGTTCATTATAAACACGTTTCATATTTGCTGGACCATAGTAAGCTTGTCCCCGCAACTTTTAAAAATCAAGTTCATTATCCTCACAACATTTTAATGAAACAATTTTGCAAAGTTTCAGATTTTTGGTCTTCTATTTTTATAAATTCGGTAAATGATTCGTGTATTTGGAATCCAGCATTTTCATTTATTTGAACATAGCGAATGAGGACAGCTAACTGGTCAACTTTACTTATATCTTGAGTGATATCGATTATAAAATGGAGAATTTTTAATATTCTTCATAATGTATTTTTTAACTTCATTACCCAATAACTTAATAATTTCATTTTGTATTTGCGGGCTTAGGTAATTTATTTTGCGACTCTTATCACTACTTAAATTATTTAAAATCGGGTCATATTTTGCTAAAAGTTTAATAATATTTAAGAAATTTCCTGAACTAACTTCAGCGTTTAATGAAACAAAATGTCCTCGAAATGCTAAATAACTCGTGGCCAAAGTTAAAGTTACATTAATTATCCTATCTGAAATTTGTACCCACATACTTATTTCTTTCTGTGTGGTTTCTTCTAAGTCTTTATCTATTAAATCATTTCGCTTCCATAAAACCATTGCTAGAGCCAGTAATCCATGACTAATTTTTGAAATTTTAGTTAAATAGCCAACACGGTTCACAATAAGAAACATTTAATTTTATTGAATAACATAACCAATTTCTCGAAATGGTCGATCCCTGTTTTAGTAATTTTCTTATAATGACAAATGTTAAAAGAACAACCTTTTTCATTTTTTTTGAAAGGACCCATTGGTTGACAGAGATCATTTTCAATTATAAACCGCTTATTTTCATTTCTAATTGGATCAGGAAAATTAAATTTGTCTGATAAATAGACATTACCTTGCATACTTATTGCTCTATGATTTAGATCAACATTTTCTACAACCGTTGTCTACGGACAATTCAGACTTGTTCAGACAGTCGCTTATTGTATAGTTAAGCCAACATTCAATGTTTCTATTGCGTTTCGTTTTTTACATTTAAAAAAGAATCAATATATTGTACAATATGCGACCCCCTAATCCCTTAATCTAGGTAAAAGATAATTAAATCATGGAACACAGAAATACAGAAATTATAATAATTAGGTACACACATATATATTTCCAGGCAAGTTGTTTCTTTAGGCATTTTACTTTAAATTATTCATTTTGAAAATACAGATTGCATTTTAACAAAAAAAAATTTTTATTCATAAAAATAAAACAACTTTTATTTGAAAAAAATTTTCGAATAAGGCACGAACAGACATAAATAAAAAACATCTGTTTTGTCATGCACCGAACTTTCATACGCTTTTGGGTAAACCACATCGTAGTATCATTATTTTTCTAATTTATGATATTTATTCTAACCTTTCGATCGCCTTTACACTAAATATATTTCTTAGAATATATATATATATATATATATATATATATATATATATATATATATATATATATATATATATATATATAAAATGTCAAACTTCAAATTATTTAAGTCTATTTTGTTAAACAATTGACAAGCGCAGATGATACGATTTATGTTTAAATAAATATAATATGAAGAAATTTAAATAGCCATTATTTTGAAACCAGTACTCTTTTTGGACAAAAGTTGTGCGAAATATAAATACCGTTAATTTTTGTCTTTACAATTTTTCTGTAACTGTAACCATCTTTAAGTTATTGCAGAAGCTCCAGTAAATGACCAGAATAAACAAGCACTTCCGCTTATAATTTTCTTTTTTCAAAAATAGGAGGTGTACACCCAGGCATACGTTAATCTTAAGTTTAAAGTTTCATAATTTTAGCTTCAACCGTTTAGACTATAGAGAGCATACACACACACAAACACTCACACACATACACACACACAAACACACACACACAAACAAACAAACACACACACAAATTAGTAAGAATGAAAATAAAGATATTAAAATTTCGCATATCTTTTATATGAAAAGTATTTTCAGAAAAGGTACCGGTTACAACAAAAATTAAGATATTTTCAATATTTGATTCTATACTTCTCACGTCTACTAGCGGAAGTTATGTCTATATAATTGTCCTCGGGCAGTACTTGACTCGCCACTGCATGTCTGGCGCTAATCCACAGACAAGTATACACTGATGTATAACGTAATGCAGCGTTTAATATTGTAGTGCTACCTCCGCACTAAAATGTTTCACCAAGTGCCTACCACACAAACTTTTAATATGATGTCAAATGTTTGTTGCTATTTAGCATTAAAGTTGCATTGTTCTAATAAATAAATATAGTACTGAATTTTTCTGTATAAACAAACTATAAGTTGAGTAGCATCAGGAAAGGTCACTTAGGAAGGTTCACTAAGGGATATTTATATGTCAGGGGTTGTTAGTAAGGTTTGGGCATATGAGATATAGTGTATGGGCTGCGCATTAGAAAGAGATAAATATATAAGAGTGATAGTTATATTAGAAATAAATAAGTATATATACAAATTTTTCCACAACATTCCGATATAACTCCAAGGTATTAATAATTTTACCGATCAGTAAAATTATTTATAAATTGAAATATATTCTAGCGTTGTGGGGAAAAGTCGTCTGTGGCTCATATTTTCGCTATAAACCGACTGCAACTGAAATAACAAACTGAATCAAAGAATAACAAATATATTTGTAAATAAAATCGATAAAAAGCATGTCCACTGGGTTGATCTGCTAGCTCAACAATTGGTCAAGAAAATGTTCACTTTTGTATATATAAATTATGGAATCAAATATATCTTAGGGTGAACGTTGTATACTTTTAGTGTTGCTTTTAGATTTAGAATTCCGAATTCTTTTATAGGCGTAGCTCTCTTAGATCCAATTGTTAATAATATTTAAAAACTCGATGAAATTTGTTGCAATTAAGGGGGTAGTACACTGTGTACTTCTTGAAAGAAGGTTATTTTCGGGAATTTTTTTCGACCATAAAACACAAAGGAAGGGTAAATTTTGTATAACCAATTTATTAATCTTTCTTTTCCTATCACATAAAATATACATGGCATTTTTGAGAATAAACAAAAACACATTGCATTCAAAAGTCCTAAAAAATAGCGTAATCATATTTATAATGGTACATGTAAATATTATATGAGCCATTGGCAATATTGGCTTGGATCCTCAGTAAAACATCTGCAGTGTCACGCACCGAAATTTCTTATATGCTTTTGGGTTAAATCGCATCCTATTTCCATTATTTTTCTAATCAATAATATTTGTTTTACACTAAATATATAAAATGAAAAAAAACTTCAAATTGTTTAAGTAGGTTTTGTTTGATAAACAATTGACAGGCGAAGATGATACGATTTATGTTAAAATAAATATAATAACAAGAAAATTCAAAAGCCATTTTCTTATGTCCGGTACCGTTTGAGAAAAAAAGTTTCAAATAAAAGTTGTACAAAATGCTAATATCTATAATTTTTAGTGTAACAATTTTTCTGTAACTGCAACTATTTTTGAGTAATTGCAGAAACTGCAACAAATGACTAGAGTAAACATGCATTTTCCGTCGGAATATTGTTTTCAAAAATAATAAAGTTTCATAATTTTAGCTCTAACGGTTTAGGCTGTAGAGAGCTTACACAAACACACAGACACACACACACTGACAGACGTCTTGCAAAAATATTTGGAATTGATTCAGGGAAGGTCAAAACGTATATTTCCGTTAAAATCTCGAGATAGAGAATTTTCATGATTACAATTCTTACTTATGCAGCGTATAAGAAAGTAAAAATAATGTGTATATTTTTATATATAAATTGTGTTCGGAGCATGCCAGTATTATCGACTTATTGCAGTGCTGCACTTTGTTTTATATTTTCAAAACTTATAGGATTTTACCGGTCTCTGATATTACAACATTTTTATATTATAATAATAATGGAATATAACGAGAATAACGAGGAAGATATCTTACTTTTATTGACCAGCGTAACAATAATCTAATAATAGCTGATGAAACTGAAAATAACCCCTTACTTCCAAAAATATACATCGCAGTACACGGTGCATGGCGCAGTTTCAGTCCTATTAAATTTAATTTATAATTCTGTATTGAATTTGATATCCAAAAATTCTGATTCCATATCAAATTCAATATTGATTTATACATCGTGTCACACGAGTTTAGGACATTGCAGATATTTTTAAATTAAATATCAACCAATTAAAAAAAAATTAGGAGCATAGAGTTGGGTAGATAATTTAGAATAACTTCTACTTCATAGTTTCTTTATTTAAATGTTATAAAATACGACTGGTTCCGACTTTTTATAAAATCATCATCAGATGTACGTTAATTACTTATACAAGCACTTCCGGTTTGAATTTTTTTTTTCAAAAATAGATGCCTTTGCAAGGCATATATAAATCTCAAGTTTAACGTATAATAATTTTACCTTCAACCGTATTGGTACACACGGACACGTATACCAACACGTACATGCACACGCAAACTCTCTCTCTCTCACACACATACACAGATGGATGTCAAAGAGGTATATTTCCGTTAAAATCTCGAGATCGACATTTTTCATGATTACAATACTTTCTTATAAGCAGTATAATTTAGTTGTTATTGTTGCATAAAAGTAATGCTCCAATTCTATAAATTCGTCCAAAATTGTTGTGAAACGGATAAGAGATTGCAAAGTCATATAATACATAAGTAAATATTATTCCTGAATTCATTACGATAACTCATAGGTTGTTCAGTATCATAACAGTGTTCCAGAGCCCAACATATTATATTGTTTCTGACTGCAGCTGTTTTTGTTTTCTAGTACGACTCCTGCGATGGATTGCCCACAAGTATTTGCTATGGTTGCATAAGAGAAATGCTCCAATTTTATAAATTCGTCCAAAAATGTTGTGAATCGGATAAGATATTGCGTAGTGATACAGTGAAAATTAACCAAAGCACAGCGAACATGATCTCTATCGGCAATATAACAATAATTGACGATCATACGAACAGTCTTACTTATGAAAATGATGAACGAAATTGTAATACACAAAATTTGCAATGTCCATTAACTGAAGGAGAAATTAAAAATGAACTTGAGCAAGAAATGGATTTTATAGAGCATGAAATTGATGTTAAAGCCGAACCCAACACCAGTAGAGAAACTGTGGAAAAAATATATTCAACGGATGAAAATACAGGTGTTGCAAATCTCTATAAAAGTTTGTCACCCCTAAAACAGCATTCGAAAGAGCAGGATGAGCAAGATAATAACAAACAATTCGAGACGGAAGGTCTTCCTGTCAAACGCATCCATACCACGGAACAATCGTTCTCATGCTCGGTGTGTAACCAAGAATTTGCAGAGAAGAAAATCCTAACTAACCATATTCGAACCCACACCGAGAAAAAACCCAACAATTATAGAATTTGCACACGTTCCTCTGGTGTAAATACTACCATCACTACTCACATGCGCATGCATAATGAAGGGAAACCCTTCACATGCATAGTTTGCAATCGTAAATTTGCACAGAAGAAAAACCTAAATGTACATTCTAGAATCCACTCCGGCGTAAAACCATACAAATGTACAATTTGCGAGCGTTCATTTAGTCATACGAACAGTTTGACCACTCACATGCGTATCCATACGCATGAGAAACCCTTCACTTGCACAGTGTGCAACCAAGAATTTGCACAGAAGAATAACCTAACTAGACATATTCGAACCCACACCGGTGAGAAACCATACAAATGTACAATTTGCGAGCGTTCATTTAATCAGACGAACAGTTTGACCACTCACATGCGTATCCATACGCTTGAGAAACCCTTCACTTGCTCAGTGTGCAACCAAGAATTTGCACAGAAGAGTAACCTAACTAAACATATTCGAACCCACACCGGTGAGAAACCATACAAATGTACAATTTGCAAACGTTCATTTAGTGGGAAAATGAATTTGAACACTCACATGCGTATCCATACACTTGAGAAACCCTTCTCTTGTTTGGTGTGCAACAAAGAATTTGCAAAGAAGATAAACCTAACTACACATATTCGAACCCACACCGGCGAGAAACCATACGAATGTACAATTTGCCAACGTTCATTTAATCAGAAGAGCAATTTGACCACTCACGTGCGTATCCATACACATGATAAACCTTTCACTAGTTCGGTGCACAACCAAGGAGTTGCACATAAGAGTAATCTAACTAGCAATATTCGAAGTCACACCGGAGAGAAACCACAAAAATGTACAATTTGCAAACGATCATTTAGTCGGATGACCAGTTTGACCACTCACATGCGTATTCATACACCTGCGAAATCCTTCTCTGGCGCAGTGTGCAACCTCTAATTTACACAGAAGATTAGCTAAACTTCACATATTCGAATCCACACCTGAGAAAAACCTCATCAATGTCTATTTTATACTATAATTTAGAACGTTATTATTTATTAAATATTTAACACTCTTAATGCATCTTTAAATTCCAAACCTTTATCTATACAATTTCCTTTTTACGCTTACATGCAAACACCAATTAAAGACAACTGCAGGTGATACCAATAAAAGGCCTGTCAAATTTATTTTACGACTTCCAAAAAAGACCTTTATTCATCTACATCCCACAAGAAATCTTCAACGCAGAAACATACAATTTTTATGTCATAAGCTATCCCAATAGCACCAAATACCAAATTAATATAAAATAAATATTGGATATATATTATATCTTTGCCCAATATGACATGTCTAAATCACATAGTTTCGCAAGCACTAAAACGAAACATTGTCGGGCTGCTTCTACAGAGTGATCGAAAAAGACTGGCTGTTACGTAACAAGTAGTTTGCTAAGAGACTTACTGCGCAAGCGCAAAACTGAACTGACAAATGTACAAGTAACCAGTGGCGTTACTTTAAAAAAATTGTTAAGACATTACACATTTAAATAAACCCTTATTTAATGGAAGAAATAACAAATAACGACCGTATTTATTTAGGGATATAATTAATGAGATTCAATAAAAAGGTAAATAATAAAGTAAAGAATCACATATAACATAGGGTAAAACGACCAGTTTTGGCACAGTTAAGAAAATTCTCTACTCTTTTGAGGATTAAAAAAAATATGGATAATATATTTATATAATAATTGAAAATTTTTAAAGTTTAAGTGTTTTATAAAGTTAAAAAAAAAATTAAATTGTTTATTGATGTTTTAGGTAATTTTGTTCACAATTTATAATTCGATGTTAAAATGCCAGTTTTTAGACGGTGGTTGCCTTTTAGCGCACAGTCCTTTCTAGTAATAGCACGGCAAATATAGTTATAAATTTATATATTTTAGCTTTAATTTCCTAAAATTTAGGTATATATTTATAAAAAAACACTTGCAGTAGCTTTATTTTATAAATTTTTAAATTATAGAGGTAGGTACTATACCTATCTAAAGCTAAATTTCATATTTATAAAGTTCTAAATTATAAATGTAGACAACAATATTATTCTTTATCTATAATGCAAATGATATTTTAATTAAATAATAATTTTTAATCGAAATATTAAAATTACTTATAAATAGGTATATTACATCAAATTTTTTAATACTTTTCTTGCATTAAAATTTTGTGAACAATGAAAAATTGAAATCTTTTCTAGTTAGTTATTTTTTTAGATAAGAATACTTTTCATCTTGTAATTTCAGATGAAAGTATTTTTTCAAGTGTACCGGGTGGGGCAAAACAACCTCCCTAGTTTTGCAAGTGAATTAAAGAAAAAGGAGTCGAGATACAAAAAATTTATTTCAATAAAATAAAGTAGTTACATGGCCAGTTTTATCTTATGTAGTTTTAAAAATCATATCGGCCAAGTGTTGTCCTTCATTGTCTACACACTGCTGCAAGCGACTTTTGAAGTTTTGCATAACCCTTTCAAGCATTTCTTCAGGTATACGGCGAATTTCCGTGCGAATTGTCTCCTCTCAGGGGGAACATTTCATTCAAAACCAGCATTGATGCCCGCGCTGTGTGGGCTGTGGCTTCCCCCCGTCCTGCTGAAACCAGACATTCTCGAGACCAAGTTCTTTAAGAGCAGGAGCAAAAAAAAAATTCTGGAGCATGTTCATATAGCGCCCAGAATTGACGGTAACTGAGCTATTTCTTTCCTGTAGTAAAAGTAAGGCCCGATAATCCCTATTCGGGAAACTGCGCACCAAACTGTGACACGATCACTATGCAGAGGCTTCTCGTGGATCACCCTCGGATTGCTTTCGCACCAATATCGAAAATTTTGTTTATTTACACCGCCAGAAAGATGGAAATGTGCTGGGCGGCGATTACAGACTCCTTTTCGCGTATGTATGCTTCCACGGCAAAAGCGCGCTGCTCGTTCGTCCACATTGTGTTTACGACTGAATCCTTTTGTAACACATACACACGGCATATCTTTCTGCCGCCATTCACGCCATTCCTACCCTGTTACGACCTCTGCTAGCTTCACAATTCTCTGTTGAAACTAGGGAGGTTGTTTTGCCCCACCTGTATAAGAGGTTTTGGTTCTAATTCTTGATTTTTCACATTTCTTTTTACCCTTTTTATTAACGGTGTCATTGTTTTTACCATTTTTCACTAAAATAAAAATAATTTATTCAAATGAATACAAAAATAAATTAAAGGGGTTATGTTTTCGATTTTTACTTTTTATGAGATAAACAATAAAGTTTCAGTATAGGTATAATGTAAATAATATACTATGTAAACTGATACATACTTTTTAAAGGTGCAGATAAAATTCGTTTTGATATAAAATATGTATAAACTTTAACAAACTCGCTTGCTTAGGTACCGTTCCACATATAGCAGCGGTGCCAATATAAAAGCGCTGTAAGCATAAAGTGCTTTTATAATTGGCGCGCTCTTCAAATTTCATACTAATTAAAGAACACGTGTTTTTAATATTAAAAAATAAAAAAAAGTCAATATTCAACATTTGAAACGTTTCGATGAACTATTCATTTAGTTTATTTAACCAGGTACATATTAAAAAAATATGTTTTTCTAGTAAATATGATTGTAATTGCTTAAGCTATGGTAACCGTAAACTAACTAGAAATGGCTGTGAAAAGTACAATTTTGATATCGCTAAACAATATTCGTTTTTTTTTTAATTAATAATTTTAAAATGGACGTTCTAAAGGTTTTTTCTTGTTTAAAACTATATATAAATATTTAAATCGTTGTTATACCTACGCATTTGCACAGTTTTAAACGTATAAAACCAAGTTTTTGATACCTGTGCCATTACTAGCGATGTGCCGAAACTGGTCGTTTTACCCTATACATTTTTATTTTTTAAATTAGCAATTGCTGAAAATGTTGGCCATTTTGCGCCAAACAAAAAGCGACGCGAGTGTGTGTCTTAGTTATGGTATGGCAAGTATATATTTTGTAAAATACCTGCAAATTAATCGTATGTTAAATATCACATTTATAAAATTTATTATAAACAAACTTTCAAATGTTTTGTTTAAATTTAAAATTGAAATATTTTGTCACATGTAATATGAATTACAACTCATAAACAACTTACTTGCCAATTTCCAGTCAGCATGACGATATCCATAATGATATTACTCAGACTGATGTATTTAGTTGTACATATAAATATGATTTGGAAACATATTTCAATAAAAATAATTACCATCCAAAAACGAGCAATGCAAGTATGTAATAATGTTTGATTTTTAGGATTCAAACCCATCAAATTCATCCAGTTTAATCTCTCAAGCATCATTTATGATTGATTCAACTACAATAATTATTACAGAACAATGTACAACACTATATCAAACAAATAACGCAAAGCATTTTATCTTTTACTTACGCCAGAAATAACCCTTAAACAATATTTATTTTGCTATCACAATACATATGTGTACTTACATTAATAATTTTCATTTTTGATTTAAAACAGTTATAACGGTAATATAATTGAGCACCTTGTTGAATAAACGTAATGTAATAGTTCAACAAACAGAACTAAATATCTCTTAAAATTACATTTAAATCCTCAGATTGCGGCCACATAGATCAACTGGTGGATATAACGGTTTTTGATCTCAATACGGTGAGCCCACTGTAGCAAAAGTATTTTTAAATAATAATTTCTTTCCATTTGCCTTAAGTAGCGATATTAGCAATTATAAATTCAATATTTATTTTTTAATTAAAGTGTTGACAGTTGATATAAAGTTTTGTTTCGAGAAATATTTATGTAGACAATGTGAAGTACCACATCCGTTATCAAACTTGCTTATTAAATATATACATTTGATGAAATAAATATATCAAATAATTTACTTCGTTCATATTTTTTTCAAAACCATAAACGACGATAACGTAATTTAACTTTTATTTTTCACAGGATACAAATTTAATTTTCACAAATTATAAGTTTGATATTTACAAACATATAAGTCGACAAATAATTATCTTGTACGTGATTTTTATTATGTACAAGCGGAACCAGATCTGACCTTAATACGTGATTTTATTATAAAGTTGGAATATTTATACAACTAACATTTGTCACGTGTAGTCTGACAAGTGTCGTCAGATGAGACAAAGAAATTAAATCATCATTTATTGTAATGCATAATATGCTGATTATGCACCAATATAACTCCTCCCTATTAAGAGATGATTTAAGTTCTTTTTACAATATTACAGAGTTTCTGACATCTTCCAAAATTATATCATTATTAATAATTTGTTTCTTATGTTTCAAACATTTACCCCTTACTTTATATATTATTATAATAATTAAGATTACAATTATCATAATTATCATTACAGAATTAGTTACAGTATGTCCTTCGTTAGTAGTTATCTTAGGAATTTCGGGTATAATTATATTTTGTTTATGAATAGTTTTGATTTCAAATGTTCTATTTACAATCTTGTCATTTCTAATTTCAAAATTCATATTTTCGAAAATTATTTCAAATAGCTTAGACAATAGGGGTAGGAAAGATATTGGCTTATATGAGTTTATTTCATGCGCTGGTTTTCCTGGTTTATGGATTAGTATTATGTTCGCAAATTTCCATTGTACTGGGAAATATGATATTCTGATCATTGCGTTGAAAATGCTAGTTATTAAGACTAGTGTTTTTCCGGGGAGTTCCTTTAGTATCTTGGCGTTTATTAAGTCGTAACCTGGGGATTTTTTGTTATTAAGGTACTTAATTTCGTTCTTTATTTCCGCAGGTGTGAAGTGTTTGATTGGTTGTGATGGCCTGCATGGGCTCTTTAGGAAGTCTTCAATGTGCCTTTCTTCTTCGGGGATGAGGTTGATGGATTGGCTTCGCAGACCTTCGTGATGTGAATAGCGAATATTTCTGCTTTCTCTTTTTTTTCTCTTGCCCATGTTCCATCACTTTTTTTAATTGGTGGTATGTGTTGTGTAAGCCTTTTTAGCTTTTTTGTGGCTTTCTACAGTGAGTAGTCATTATTTGGGTGTGGAGACAGGTTGCTTAGGTACTCTTGTATTTGGTTGTTTTTCATTTCCAGGATTAGTTTTTTTTGTTTCTTTGCACCAGCGGTTTAGCTTGTTTTTGTCGTTTGGGTATCTTGAGTGTTGCCAGGTACGTCTCATTTTTCTTTTCTCTTCAATTTTGTCTCTGACTATTTTAGGATAGTTAGTACTGTATTCTTGTTTGTTTTCTTCTGGTGGAGTTGAAGACCAGCCTGCTTCTTGGATGAGCTTTGTGGTATTTTCGACTACATTGTCCATATCTTCAGGTGTCTTTAGTGGTATTAATAGGTTTGTATTTTGTTCTAAGTATAGTTTGTATGCGACCCAGTTGGTTTTTTTGTTGTGTAGCTTTGGGTATTTTCCTTTCTCGTTTACTGTGGTATTTACGGTTAAAATTATCGGGGAATGGTCCGACGATAGATCGTAACTTGTTTCAACAGTAACACGATTTAGGTTTACGCCCTTTGTTATGAAAAAGTCTAGTAGATCTGGGAGTTTGTTTGGGTCCGTGGGCCAGTACGTTGGTCTGCTAGTACTGATATACCCGTGCGTGTTCAATGTTTTTAATAGTTCATTTCCTTTTGGGTTTACTATTCTAGAGCCCCATTGCGGGTGTTCTGAGTTGAAGTCTCCACCTGCTATGAATCTTTCTCCTAGTTTGAGGAAGTGTTCTTCGAATTGGTCGTATTTGATAGTATGTCTCGGTGGACAATATACAGCAGATAGGATAAGACTGCCTGACGATTCATTGATTTTTATGGATGTTGCTTGTAGATGATTTTTTTCAAACTTCTCTATTTCATAGTGTTTAATTTTTTCATTTATTATGATCGCTGTGCCTGCGTGAGCAGTCCCGTCGGGGTGATTTGTGTAATATACTTTATGTTTAGGAATTTTAAAGTAGCTTCTTTCTGTGAAGTGGGTTTCAGATATTAGGACATTAGGCGGTGTTGGGCCAGTCCATTGGCATTCCATAAAGCGATTCTCATTTCGTTAGACATTATGCTTATTAATGAATGTCATGAGCAAGTTGATTATTGTAGCGTTATGTTGCATGAGTTGGCTGAACATAGTTTCGAATTTCGTCATGAACTGAATTAGTGTTATGTCCTCTGATGTCTTTGTGTGTTGAGCGGCACCTGCTATTTTGGCATAGATTATGTTGTTTTGTGCTCTTTGTGAGTAATTATTGTTGTGGTGATCGTTTGATTTTTGTGGTTTGTTCAGATTTGGTGCGGTTCTTGATTTTTGTAATTTTTGGTATATTTCGCAACCTTTGTAGTTTGCCGGATGGGCACCTGAACAGAGTGCACAGGTCGGCCGAGTGTCTTTACCTTTATTGCATTCTTTTGTTGGGTGATTCGCTCCGCACTTGACGCAATGGTAGGGTTTGTTGCAGTAGGTCTTGGTGTGGCCATAGTTTTGACAGCGCATACATTGCGGTATGTCTATTCTTTTTTTTGGAGGTTCTACACTGATTTTGGTGCCCAGCATATGTATTATTTCGTAATTTTTTTGTCATTTAGATTTGGTTCCTGGTCCACGAAAAACATCGGCAGAGGGGCTTTAGTTTGCCAGCTTTTGATGTTGGAAACGTTTCTGTCAGCGCTTCTTTTATTTCTTCTATCGGTGTTGTGTGGTGTAAGTAGGTAGGATCTTTCTTGTTGTAGTCGGTACGTGTGATATGCTATTTTATTAGCGTTGAGCATACGTATGAGTGTTCGATATGCGTTCGGTGTTTTTGTGTTAATTTTTACTTCAGTATTTTGATATTGATTTGCAGTAAAATTCATCTGATTTTAATATTGTTTTTAGACTTTCGAGCATTAAGCTGTAATTTGTGACGTCCTGGACGAAGACTGGAAGCGGTTTTGGTTCTACTTTAGTGTTTGGTTGACTTTCATTTTCGTTTCCTCCGTTTTCGTTTTCGATTGTTTCGTTTTCGTTTGTTTCGTTATTGTTTGTTTCGTTTTCGTAATTCAGTAGTGTGTTGTATATGTTTTCACTACTAAATGTTGGTTTTTGTGTTTTTCTATACTTCGATTTATTTCTATTGTTTGGTTCTTCTGTTGCGTTTTGTTTATCAATTTCTCTGGTCCTTTTTGGGCGTATAACTTGCCAGTTTTGAGATGCATTGTTGTAATGATTTTGATTCCCTGTATTTGTTGGGTCTTGTGGTGATTCGTTATTAGTCGAGTTCGGAGTACTATTAGGTGTTATTTGAATTATTGTTCCTATCGGGCTTAAATACGATTGTGTGGTTGTCGTAATTGTAGTTGTGTTTGTTGTTAAAGCGTTTCCTCCACTTGTTTGTTGCATGTTAAATGGGTTTTGATAAGAAACGTTAAGAGTTAAAGTTTATTTCTGCTATGATTGGCAACACTGTTTTCCTTGCGCGTGCGCGGAGCACAGTGCTGGGCGCTGAGTATGTTTGACGCACTTAACCTTGGGTTCACTGTCACTAACTTTAACTGTTATTTTTTCGCATGTGTTTTATTATTATCACTGGGTACTGTTAGTATTTTTATGGATTGCGCACTTATAAAACTGATTTTGTGGTTTTATCGATTTACACTACACTTTTGATTAGGAATTTTTAATGTTTTTGTGTAGGTAATTTCGAGAGATGCTTAAATATTCAATCACTATTGCCAACTGAGCGATAAAAGTTATTTTTGAATTTCCAATTTTGAATAAGGCAAATATTTCATTTATTTTATGATATTCACCTTGTTCATTATTTTGATAATTTATTAATTGTCTATAACATTATTTGGCTTCTATAAAGCTTGATTTACAATAGTTGTTATTATTAATCATTTTACGATCATAGACGTAATACAATTTATTATTGTGTTTCATAATTAATTCTTTTTCTTTATTTAACAAATACATCTGATTTTCAACTAGCGTTGGTATAGGTGTTGTTTGCATTAATTCGTAATTTTGATTTTCGAATTGTGGTATTTCTAAAAGATATTTTATTTGATCTGGTTCAATTTTACAATGACTGGTTATTTTGACCTTTTATTGAATAAATTTATGAGTTTTTCATTGACCTTTGCATAGTTATAATTTAATATCTTCAAATTATTTTGTGTAACAAACGCGCGTCTTATGTGAACGTGCACGCGTTTGGCTCCCTCATAACTATATGCGTGTAGCGATGTTTCTTCTTATACTCACCTGGTGGTTGGGTTTTAGGTGAAGTCTTCTAATACACACTTTAAGGTCCAGACTGGGGTTAGCTCGTTAGAGATTAAATTGGTTCAACAATAAATAAAAATTTAATTCAAAATGACAAAATATAACAAATATGAAAATAACAATGACTTTACAAAATACTGGTTTAAGTTTAAGTTACTTACTGACCAAATAATACTCGCTAATCGCAATCTGAACTGAGACCCTTATGTCAAGCGACATCGCCATTATATACTCAGTTCTGACCTATATTCAACTGGCCGATATTGTAAACAATCCCGACCTAGCAACTTTTCGCGGAATGCGGAAAGACAATTTTATGCAATTGTTGCTAGTTATTACGTAGCTAGTTGCACTTGCTAAATGCGAACTACCTAGCTCAGCAGAAACTGAACTAGGTCGGTGCGCAACTAGCCTGATTTGTTACACAAACATAATTATACATTTAACATACAGTAATAAATTTTATTATGTAAATATTTATTGAAAAAAAAAAATTAGGATAAATCGCTGCTATAATGTAGGAATGAAATATTAAATAAAGATTAATGAATAAATTATTATTTAAATCTTATTGAATAATAAATTAAAATATATATTTTTTAAATGTAATATTAAATGAATTAATTTTATTAATCAATAAAATATTTAGTATATTATTAAATTTTATAAAATTTTGATTAATTAATTTAATATTTATATAAATTTAAATTTTAAAACAGGTTTTATTAAAATTTTAGGTAAATTTGTGCTATCTCCAAATACTACGCCAATGGACTATGCAATACATTATAGAAGCAACCCAATACTATTTATTTTAGCAATTGCGTAATTAATTGATTTTTATATGCCATATTGAGCCAAGATACAATATATATCCAATATTTATTTTATATTGGTTTGGTATTTGGTGCTACTGGGGTAGTTTATAATGTTTAAAATGTATATGGTTCTAAGTTGAAATTTGCTTATTGGATGTAGTTGAATAATGGCCTTTGTTAACAAATCCTTTATTGGTAACACATACAGACGTCTCTAATAGCGGTAAAATATATTTTGTCTAAATAAATGTTCGGATATCGAAGATGCATTAAGAGTGTTGTTTGCACATATGAATAAAAATAAAATTGATGCGGTTATTCTCCGGTGTGGATTCGAATATGTTTAGTTGAGTAATCCCGCCGTGCAAATTCTTGGTTGCACACCGAGCAAGTGAAGGGTTTCTCATGTGTATGGATACGCATGTGAGTGGTAAAACGCCACTTGTGACTAAATGAACGTTTGCAAATTGTACATTTGTATGGTTTTTAACCGCTGTGGGATCGCATATGTCTAGTTAGGTTAGCCATCTGTGTAAATTCTTGGTTGCACACCGAACAAGTGTGTATGTATACGCATGTGAGTATTCAAACTGCTCTTCTGCCTAAATGTGTGCAAATTTTACATTTGTATGGTTACTTGCCAGTGTGGCCTCAAATATGGCTAGTTAGGTGATGCTTCCGTGCAAATTTTTGGTTGCACACTGAGCAAGTGAAGGGTTTCTCATGGATATGGATACGCATATGAGCGGTCAAATTACTCTTGTGACGAAATGAACGTTTGCAAGTTGTACATTTGTAGGATTTCTCGCCGGTGTGGGTTCGAATATGTGTAGTTAGGTTATACTTATGTGAAAATTCCTGGTTGCACACTGAGCAAGTGAAGGGCTTCTCATGGGTATGGATACGCATATGTCTGGCCAAATTGCTCTTGTCACTAAATAAACGTTTGCAAACTGTACATTTGTATGGTTTCTCGCCGGTGTGGGTTCGAATATGTGTAGTTAGGTTATACTTATGTGCAAATTCCTGGTTGCACACTGAGCAAGTGAAGGGCTTCTCATGGGTATGGATACGCATATGTCTGGTCAAATTGCCCTTGTCACTAAATGAACGTTTGCAAATTGTACATTTGTATGGTTTTTCTCCGCTGTGGGTTCGAGGATGTCCATTTAGAATTTTCTTCCGCACAAATTTACGATTGCAAACTGTACTTGTGACAGGTTTTTCTTCATTAAGTATGCACATGTGAGTAGTCAAATTAGTATTTACTCCAGGGGAACGTGTGCAAATTCTATTATTATTGAGTTTTTTCCCGGTGTGGGTTCGAAAATGTTTAGTTAGGTTACCTTCCTGTGCAAAGTCACGGTTGCACACAGAGAACGATTGCTCCTCGGTATGGATGCGTTTGCCGTTATCTTGCCCATCCTGCTCTTTTGAATGCTGTTGTTTTAGGGGTGACAAACTTTTATAGAGATTTGCAACACGTGTATTTTCTTCCGTTGCATTTATTCCTTTCACAATTTCTCTACAAGAGTTGATTTCGGCTTTAACATCAATTTTATGCTCTACACCAGAGGAACGTGTGCAAATTCTATAATTGTTGGGTTTTTTCCCGGTGTGGGTTCGAATATGGTTAGCTAGGTCTTTCTTCTCTGCCAATTCTTGGTTACACACCGAGCATGAGAAGGATTGCTCCTTAGTATGGATACGTTTGACAGGAAGACTTTCCGTTTCGCATTGTTTGTCATTATCTTGCCCATCCTGCTCTTTCGAATGCTGTTGTAGGGGGGACAAATTTTTATAGAGATTTGCAACACCTTTATCTTCTTCCGTTTCTCTACAGGTGTTGGGTTCGGCTCTAACATCAATTTTATGCTCTATAATATCCATTTCTTGCTCAAGTTCAATCTTAATTTCGTTTTCAGTTAATGGACATTGCAAATTTTGTGTATTACAATTTCGTTCATCATTTTCATAAGTAAGACTGTTCGTATGATCGTCAATTATTGTTATATTGCCGATAGAGATCATGTTCGCTGTGCTTTGGACAATATTCACTGCATGGCTTCGCAATCTCTTATCCGACTCACAACATTTTTGGACGAATTTATAAAATTGGATCATTTCTTTTATACAACCATAGCAAATACTTGTAGGAAATCCATCGCAGGAGTTGTACTCGAAAACAAAAACGGTTGCAGTCAGAAACAATGTAATATGTTGAGCTTTGGAACACAGTTATGGGACTGAATAACCTATGAGTTATCGTAATGAATTCAGGAATAATATTTACTTATGTATGACTTCGCAATCTCTTAACCGATTCACGACATTTTTGGACGAATTTATTAAATTGGCGCATTTCTTTTATGCAACCATAAAATCTTATTTATACTGCGTATAAGAATGTATTGTAATCATGAAAAATGTCGATGTTGAGATGTTAACGGAAATATACGTCTTTGACATCCATCTGTGTATGTGTGTGATAGAGAGAATGTGCGTAAGCATGTACGTGTGGGTGTGCGTGTCTGTATATGTGTGTGCGTCTATACGGTTGAAGGTAAAATTATGATACGTTAAACTTAAAATTTATATATGCCTTGCAAGTGCACCTCCTATTTATGAAATAAATATTCAAACCGGTAGTGCTTAAATAAGTAATTAACGTACACCTGATGTTGATTTTATAAAAGGTCGGAACCAATCGTACTTCATAACATTTAGATAAAGGAATTGTGAAGTAAATGTTATTCTAAATTAACTACTCAGCTTTATGTTCCTAAATTTATTTCAATTGGTTTATATTGCATTGAAAAATATCTGCAAAGTCCTAAACCCATGTGACACAATGTTTAAGTCAATATTGAATTCTATATTGAATTTCATATGGAATCAGAGTTTTTGGATATCAAATTCAATACAGAATTATAATTCAAATTTAATTGGACTGAAACTGCGTAAACCGCGTGAGCCGTGTACTGAGATTTATATTTTTGGAAGAGGATAGTTTCAGTTAATCAGCTATAGTTCGATTATTGTTACGCTGATCAATAAAAGTAAGATATCTTCCTCGTTATTCTCGTAAATTTAGATTATTATTATGCTATAAAAATGTTGTAATATCAGAGCCCGGTCAAATCCTATAAGTTTTGAAAATATGAAACAGCGTGCAGCACTGCAATAACTATTTTTCCCAAACGGTACCGCAAACAAGATAATGGCTCTTGAAATTTCTTCTTATTATATATATTTTTATATAAATCGTATCATTTGCTTTTTTGATAAACAATTGACTGTTTATTAAAAAAGCAAAACCGACTTAATTGATTTGAAGTTTGACATTTTGTATTTATTCTGAGAAATAAATTTTGTGTAACAGTGTTCCAAAGGTTAGAACTAATATTATAAATAAGGAAAATAATGAAAATGATGTGATTTAACCGAAAAGCGTATAAGAAAGATCGGTGCATGACACTGCGGATGTTTTACTTTCTTATACGCA
This sequence comes from Nebria brevicollis, assembly GCA_944738965.1. NCBI lineage: Eukaryota > Metazoa > Arthropoda > Insecta > Coleoptera > Carabidae > Nebria > Nebria brevicollis. The sequence continues at coordinate 1,912,058 of OX122910.1, forward strand.
GTATAAGTAAGTATTGTCTCGAGATTTTAACGGAAATATACGTTTTGACCTTCCCTGTTATGATTCCAACTATTTTTGGTCTGTGTGTGTTTGTGTGTGTGTATGTATGTATGTATGTATGTGAGCGCTCTACAGCCCAGACTGCTAAAGGGAAAATTATGAAATTTTAAACTTAAGCCTGGCAAGAAAACCTCCTATTTTTGAAGACAATATTCCGACCGGAAGTGCATGTTAACGTTAGTTACAGGATTTTTTACATGTATTATTAAAAGATACATAAAAGAACGCAATTGTTTGTTTTCGTAGTTGCCAACGTTTACACCCGACTGGTGACACAAAACGGATTGAATTGTGCTGCGAATTTCAAACTCCAACACTCCCCCTCGTTACGTGGAAAAATCAGCCATACCCAAAAATCCCATGCAATTTCGGTGATTTGGTCCCGGTAGACCCTTCGTCAGAATATCGGCACTCATGTCCTAGGTGCGTAGGTACCTCATGGTAACGTCGTAGTCCCGTAGTGCTTCGCGTACGAAGTGGTGACGAATGTCAATGTGCTTTGTGCGTGAGTGGAACACTGGATTCGAAGCTAACTTCTGCGCCCCAATATTGTCGCAGAAAATAGTCATCCTGGTGACCATCGAGTTGAGGCCCAGCTCCTTCAGGAGCCGATGGAGGTAGATCCCCTCCTTGACTGAATCCGTGATGCTCATATACTCAGCCTCGGTGAATAGCGCCACAGTCTTTTGTTTTCTGGACTCGCAGGTTATTGCGGCTCCTCCAAATATGAAAGCAAAACCGCTATAGGAGTGCCTGTCCTCCGGATTACTGCCCCACTCAGCGTCAACTAGTCCAGTTAATTTTTCACCCGTCGACCGATAGACCAACCTAAAGTTCTCCGACAACATTCCGTTCAGGTACGCTGCAGTAATATCAAGCTGGTGAATCTGCAGCCCAAACTCGGCGGCGAGAGCTGTGGCAAGTCGGATCGAGCTCAGTCGTACGACTGGTGCAAAAGTCTCATTAAAATCCACCCCAGGTCGTTGAGTAAAACCCTGAGTGACCACTCTAGCTTTTCTGCGCTGAATAGAGCCGTCTGGACCATATTTATTCCTCAGCCTCATCCGGCTGCCGGCTATGCGCCCTGACAAAGGACGCTCTACAACTGTCCATGTTCTGCTCTTGATCTGAATTCAATGGCCATGGCGTCGAGCCACTCGCCGGCGTCGGGCCCCGTAACAGCTGATTTTAGATCAACTTCCGACAGAAAACAGGATTCGATGAATGCGAGATTACCCTCTCTCGTACTGATCTCAAACTTAGGTCGACCTGATTTCCCAGTCTTGGCTTTCTTGGGTCTTCCTGGTCCCCGCTTCGGTGGAGTTACAAGTTTGCCGCAAGCGATGGGTGACGTTTCGTCGGTGGGAATGGGCACATTGTCTAATCCGGCTTCTTCCTCGTCGTCGTCTCGTTCTTTTAACAAACTCTCAGTATTTTCGATGTCGTCCGGCTCGTTCGAGGGCTGCGGCGACGGCGGTGCGATCTTAACCTCGTAATGATCTTCGGATCTCTCTGGGTTTATGGTCTTCTCGAGGAACTTGACGTCTCGCGTGACCTCAACCTTGTGTTCGCTTGGGATCCAAACTCTGAACCCCTTGATCTCCTCAGAGTACCCCAGGAACACGCCTTCGCGTGCCTTTTCGTCGAATCTTCCTTTCCCGGGTGACCTTCCCAGGACAAAAACATTGCAGCCGAACTCTCGAAGATCCTTCAATTCTGGTTTTTTTCCGTAGCGCATCTCGAAAGGCGTCTTTCCGTCTAGTGGCTTTGATAGACTCCAGCTTCTCAAGTAGTTCGCGGTTGCGACCGCTTCGGCCCAAAATGACCATGGTAAATCTGATTGGATGAGTAGGCACCTCGCCATTTCGACCAGTGTTCTATTCATGCGCTCAGCAATCCCGTTCTGTTCCAGATTGTTTGCTATAGTCAGGCGACGTCGAATCCCATGCGCATCCAAGTAATCATCGAAGCTCCTGTTTCTGTACTCTGTCCCATTATCCGTTTGCAGATAGTTAATTCGTCCGCTCGAGTTCCTCTCCATCATAGCTTGGAATTTCTGAAACTCAGACAGTACCTGGTCTTTCTTGCTCCAGAACCGAACTTCGCACCATCTAGAGTGGTCATCGATGAAGGTAGCGAATGATGTCGCCTTTCTCAATGACTCAGTCCTCATTGGTCTGCATAAATCGGAGTGCACCAGCTCCAGCGGTCCAGACTGTCGATAGGACTTTTTCGGGAAAGGGGCACGAGTCATCTTTCCTCTCGTGCAAGTGTCGCATATGAAACTATCCGTGAGTAGCAGCTTCTTTATTCCAGCAACCGTTCCCCTCCGGGTCGCTTCAGTAAGGTCCTTTGCGTTGAGATAACCGAGGCGGTGGTGCCACAGTCGCAGCCTGTCCGCGTCGGAAAGTGAAAGGGCCTGTGATTCGATCGTAGCCATACATTCATCTTACCCGCTCGTTTGAAGGAAATACAGCCCGTTTGAGCGTTTTGCGGTTAGGATCTGATGACCGTTAGGACTTATAATTTTTGCGTGCTCACGTTCAAATTTGACTCGGCATCCCTTGTCAGTTATTTTACCAACTGACATCAGGTTGGTTCGTACATCGGAGACATACAACGTGTCCGAGACCTCTAGCTTCTTTGTGACGCCCACGTTCTCCGCGTGCAGCTGCACCCTTCCGCGTGCCTTGATTTATGTTGAGGCGTCGCTGGCTAGGTGGAGCTTCTCGGTGCTCACGTTCTGTATTTGTAGCAATTTATCTGGATCCTGGTATATGTGGGATGAGCATCCGCTATCGAGACACCACCATCCCCGTCGAGTGACGCTGGTTGCTTGGAGTGCTAGGTCGCTTTCTCCGATATGTCTTGAGTCATCTCCGGGCTCAACCGATGCGTGGAAGAGAGGATGTTCCGCGTTGTTTGCGCTGTGTGCTAGGTTGTCGCCGTCTCTCTTCGCCTTCGATCTACACTGCGATGCAATGTGTCCCAATTTCTTGCAGCGGTAGCATCTGACCATGCTAACGTTCTTGTCCGGCAGCTTCGAGTCCTTACTCTTATACGCGTTTCGATTTGGCTTGTGGAACTTCCCGGCTAGCAAAGCGTTCGAGACCGATGTCAGGCATTCGCTATTTCGCGCATCCGCTTCTACCACGACTTTCACGCGTAACGTTTCTGGTAAAGGTAATTCGTCCTTTGATTCAATGGTGCAACGGAAAGCTGTATAACAGCATAATTGCGAACAAGTTAGGATTGATGTCTACTTCCATCTCCGCCAGTTTGTCAACGGCACCAAAGAATTTTGAATGGTATGTGCGAACATCTTCGTCTTCGCTCATTCGCTGCAATGTTAGCTGCTTCAGTAAGGTCGCTGACAGAAAAATACTTTCCAGTTTTAACCATACTGACCTCTCAGTGTCGCAGTTCTTAATCTGCTTCAGCTCCGTCGCGCTGATCGATAGGATGATGTCAGATTTCGCCTTCTCGTCCTGGACCTCCCAATGTTGTGCCGCCGCAACTGTACTCTGATCGACCGCATTAACCTCCGGTTTGACCTACACACCGTTTACATAGCCCCACGCATCACTCTTCACGAGGAGAGCTTGCATGTGTATCCGCCATGTATCATGGTTACTCTTGTTGAGTGGCTCAATTCTCCCTGCCGCGTACATCTCGTGATCGTTTCTTGCAAGGTGAGGTTAAGGGAGCACGTGGCTCTGGGTGTCGTAAAATTGCTAAGTGTCGTTCGTATCGCTATGTCTGGGCCCATAACCTGATAAGTTTTATGAGGTATATATTTATATTTGAACACTATATTTTTACATGAACAGTCTTTAGTTACAGAGTATTTACAAGTATTATTATAAGATACAGAAAAAGAACGCTATTGTTTGTTTTCATAGTTGCCAATGCTTACACCCGACTGGTGACACGTAACGGACCGAAGTGTGCCGCGAATTTCAAACTCCAACATATCCATGGTAAATATGAAGGTAAAAATATTGAAACGTTACAATATATACCTATAGGTAAATCTTGCGGAAACTTATTGATACACCTAATACAACAGATAAGATAATTAATACAAACCATAAGATAAGATGAATATTTTAGATAACATATTGCTCAACTCAAACTATTACAAATATAGCCTAGTCTTAGTAACTAAATCGCAGATATGTACAACAGAAATCATAAAATAGCAAAAGTTTGCGATATTCTAGATAGCGATGTGATAAACTATTAGGGTGCTCATAGGATAGGAAATTAAAATTATTCGTGTTTAATATGAAGGTATGAGCATAAAAGAAACGCATCTGCGAAAGAGGGATGTAAAAAATGAAAGATATGGAAAATCCTGTACCTTCTTGGCAAATACAAATATTTGATAGGAGATAATAATAAAATTCATTCGCACTATTTGTGCTGCAAGAAACGAAGGCCTTAAGTAACGCAGCGATGCCTCTTTCACTGATTACATTAGACAAAATAGATAAAGATAGATACAAGATACTATATTCGCAGATAAGATTTTATCCACCCTTAAAAAGTAACGTCTGCCTAGAAGAAGGCGACTACAATGTTTCACGAATGACACCGAGGCCTTATGTACCAAATTGTTTTAAAATAAATGATCTAACTTTAGGCTAGATTCAATAATATGTATATCAACCGATATGAACGGACGCTCTATCTACGAATACAAACTGCATTATTTAGGCTGTCTTGATATATCTTATCGTTTCAACAGACGATCATGCGGTAATTAACGAATTCTTTCAACCTCATATGGAGTTTGTGTCTCGTCACTAATATTATACACGGGGAACCCATTTCATTGCATCTGACAATATAACAATAGTAAGACGCATTTAGTTACAGGATGGACCGAAAAAATACTTTGCAATAAACCAAAAAGGAAGGAAAACATATACTCAAATATAGTCAGGTGTACACCATGTATAAATTTATTTTTGCGTACATTAACATAATCTATTACAATGTCTTTATAAATTCTTTGTATGTGGTATAAGTATCACCTGTGTTACCACGCTACTAAATATTGTTCATAACATATTACTGTTTATCCTTAAAATTTATCAAGACGGTTAAATTTGAATACATCATTTTAGTTATATGCTCATTGTATAAATGTCTTAATTTATATTGATATTAGGAAATCGTGTTTTATATTAACTTGTGTGAAGCTTTCCAAGCGCAGAATAACAAAGGCACCCATGGTTATATTGACGGGATGTTGTGATTGATGAATAATCATCATTAAACCGAAACGAATTTTACAATCTGATATGTTTTCCCAGCTACAATTATAAGCAGCGTTACCGACAGATTGAGCCTGAAATTTAAAACATGTTATTTCAATTGTCTCAAGTAATGGAGAGATATTTGAATATTCTTCATAAGTTCTCAAATGTTTTACCTCATCTAATATTAGTTGTCCACAGAGACAGTATATAAGAAGTTGAATATTAACTGCAGAACATATTAATAATAACGCTATAATGGCGCTCCTAAACAAAAACATTCAGTTAAATGCACTTTGAATGCAGATTGAGTTGTGTTAAAAACTTACATGTTCTCTTAAACTAACAAGCAAAATAAAGTCATAACCGATACGACAACATTTGTACCTAGCACATGAAAAGTCAGCCTTGAAAAAATGTATTCGAAATATTTCAAAAAGTAACATATTGTGATGTTCTACACAGTTTCGAAGTTTGTCAAAATTTCCTATTTTGTCTAAGCTTCCAATTTTATAAAGGGAATATTTCAATATTTTGATTTGCGATAGTACCATACCCACCATCGCGACCAACACCATATCTATTTCTATAAAGGATGATAGAACGACAAAAATCATGACGGTAGATTGAATAATAAATAAAACTTCATAATTTGGTGACGTTTCTAAAAATTCCTTATATGTTACCCAGATATTCAGGGGCAAATTATAATCGTCTTTGAGATACGACGAGAAAATTAAAATTTGGACAGTAAATATTATTGAATAGTTGAAAACATAAGCAGACGTGACTGTAAAGTGAATAATATGTTCAATTGTTTCAATTTGCTCCTTTGTCACCGACAAACAAAAACTGTGTCTACCATATTGATAAATGTTTTAGTTTTGCTATGGCAAGTATATATTTTGTAAAATACCTGCAAATATCACATTTATAAAATTTATTATTAATAAATTTTCAAATGATATGTTGATTATATGAATTGCAATTCATAAAAACTTACTTGCCAATTTCCAGTCAGCGTGACGATATCTATAATGATATTACTCAAACTGTTGTATTTAGTCGTACATAAAAATATGATTTGGAAGCAAATTTCAACAAAAATAATTACTATCCAAAAACGAGCAATACAAATACGTAATAATGTTAAATATATATATATATATATATATATACATATATATATATATATATATATATAAATTATATAATCAACAAATCTGCAGTATCAGCAATATATCAGTCACACGGTACTTTTCCATATACCTGAGACATCCGTAACAAAACACTTTAGCTGTTAGACAGAAATAAGTAACATAGTCAGATTGTGTAGAACTCTCAAAGAATCAAGACATTGTATACTTAGCTTAAATTTAAAATAAATTTTTAAAAACCAAACTCTCCGAGACGTTGATTTATTTGGCGCAGTCGGTAGGATGCCAAAAAGATTTTAACTACGAATAATATCTCAACGCGAGTTCTATTTCGTTTAAAAGTTAAAATCGTCACTTTTAAGTGTTAAATACGGCATCAAAAGAACAAGCAAGACTCCGAGTGCAAGAAATCCGAAATCTCACTAAAACTCTTGATGAGATCAATTCGTTGAAGATTTCTTACTCAAAATCAATACAATACGATTTTGACTTCATCAGTGTCTCAATCGACACAAATAAAGAAGATTCTACTACAACTCTCCGACGAAGAAAGGCAAATCATATCGTCGTCAACTTAGAGGCGCCCGATCCTGTTCAGAAACTGCAACCCGATCAACGGCACCTCAACACACCAGCTGCATCGAGACCATTCATCCGATCAGACCAATCAATCTACACCCACAACCAATCATGAAATTGGCCACCACCAATCTCATATTAATATTACTGTAAGTCATATATATTTTTGCATAAGCTGTACTGATTGTTGAACGAATCACTGTTAGATTAAATTAACGCAAGAAGTCGAATCACTGATATATATTAACGTAACTTGAGCGAATCACTGTCTAATAATATTACACGTAACAACAATACAAGCAAAAAATAAAAAATATATATATAAATAAATAAATAAATAATATTCTTTCAACAATCATATTATATTATTCAACACATAAATGGCCACACCTACACAAATAATTCAACCACCCCTAATCAATACAATTCCTAAAATACCATCCGATATTAAGGAATTAATTGAAATCATTCCCGAATATGATGGAAGTACGGGCACTTTATCACATTTCATCACAATTTGTGACGAAATTCTCGAAATTATAAATAAACAAAATTTATCCCAACTTACTAAAAGAATAATACTTCATACAATACGAAAAAAAATTATTAGAGAAGCTAACGCTAAATTAGCAACTAAAACTTACACTGACTGGACTTCCTTAAAAAATTTATTAGTTGGAGAATATGGAGATAAAAGAAATGAAGTTCACTTCTTAACTGAATTATCCCATTTAGAGCAAAAATCTAATGAAGATATTTTCGCATATCTATATAAATACGAAGACATCTTTAACAGACTCATGGGCTTATTAAAATTAAACTTTGGTACCGGGTTCGAAAATTTAGAAATATTTATGACAACGTACGCTGCTCATAACTTCATAATTAATTGTAAAGAACCATACAGAAGCCAACTTGCGGCCAGAAACCCAAAATCATTAAGTGACGTTCAGAGTCTAATAAATAATGCCTTCCAATATATTCACACAAATATAAGTAAAAATCATTTTGTAAAACCAAAAATTAATCCACCAGCACCCACATACAAACCGAACACCCAATACCAAACATCGCATCGATCTCCAATGATTCGATACTCTCAACCACAAAATTTCCCAAGTCCAAATTTTAAACCAAAACCCAACTATTCACAACAACAAAGAAACAATTATCCACAACCTATGTCGATTAGTACAAATACATTTCGACCACAAATAAAAAGAATTCGAGAAGACTTGCAATTACTCGAACATGATAACGAACTCACTCACGAAATTGAATTAGAAAACGGTGAACAAACAGATAATGAAAATTTCGAATATAGTAACACAGAACCAGAAATAGACAATGAAAATTTTTGCATACTCCCGCAAGAAAATTTGAATCCTTAGCCAACTATACCTCGAAATTACCATTTATTCAATTCAAAAATTGCCGAATCTTAATAGACACCGGATCATCTGAAAATTTTATAAGTCAAAAATTTGTAGACGAAAACAAAAATAAATTCAAAAAATATCCCGAATATTTTCAAATACAAACAGCCAACGGAAATTATTATACTTTTGCAGAATTATTTAATATAAAATTAAAATGTCACATTTATGAATTTCACAAAGACTTTAATATTGTAATAGGTAACTCTGGTTTAAAATTATTACGAGCAATCATAGACTACCCTAATGAAACGATTAGATTATTAAATAAACATAAATTAAAATTTAGTTACTTCCACCAAAATAATTTGGAATTAAATTTTCACGAAACTTGCGAAAAACTAAATCTCAGAACAGAACATCTCAACGATATAGAAAAGAACCACTTAAATAAATTAATAAAAGAATTTCAAGATTTAACTATTTCTGAAAAGCAAAATCTCACCTTCACTAATAAAATCAAACATAAAATTAATACGTTAGACGAAACACCCGTATATCAAAGATCTTATAAATACCCTATAATTTATAAAGATGAAGTAAATTCTCAAATTAACAAATTACTAGATGACAAAATAATTAGACATTCATATTCACCTTGGAGCAGTCCAATTTGGATTGTGCCAAAAAAACAAGACGCCTCAGGCAAAGAAAAATTTAGAATGGTGATAGACTATAGGAAATTAAATTCCAAAACAATAGACGACAAATTTCCAATCCCTGATATAACAGAAATTCTCGACAAACTAGGAAAAGCGAACTATTTTACGACTATTGACCTAATCAGTGGTTTTCATCAGATAGAAATGGATCACGGTTCTATAGAGAAAACAGCTTTCTCCACAGACCAGGGTCATTTTGAATTCCTCAGAATGCCTTTTGGGTTAAAAAATGCCCCAAGTACATTTCAAAGGTTAATGAACTTCGTACTCAAAGATCTAATAAATAAAATATGTTTTGTCTACCTAGATGACATTATTATATTAGGAACCTCCTTACAGGAACACATTCAAAACATTAAAACTGTTTTTCAAAGATTAAGGGAAGCTAATCTAAAAATCCAACTAGATAAAAGCGAATTCTTACGAAAAGAAGTCGCTTACCTTGGCCATTTAATCACCACCGAAGGCATAAAACCGAACCCTAGTAAAATCGAAATTATAAAAAAATTCTCAATTCCAAAAACACCTAAAGAAATTAAATCACTTCTTGGTTTACTTGGTTATTATCGAAGATTCATCAAAGACTTCGCTAAATTAACAAAACCACTCACTAAATGTCTTAAGAAAAACGTCAAAATTAACATTGAGAACAAAGAATATATTTCATGCTTCGAAAAATGTAAATTATTACTTTCAAATTCACCAATTTTACAATACCCGAATTTTTCGAAACAATTCAGATTAACCACCGACGCTTCGAACTTTGCATTAGGTGCAGTGCTTTCACAAAATATTGAAGGAAAAGATCTACCCCTAGCATACGCAAGTAGAACGTTGAACGAACACGAAATTAACTACTCTACCACTGAAAAAGAACTACTGGCGATAATCTGGTCTATTAAACATTTTCACCCCTACCTTTACGGAAACAAATTCAAATTAATAACCGACCATAAACCCTTAATTTGGCTAAATAGTTTAAAAGAACCCAATCAAAAATTAATAAGATGGAAACTCAAATTATCTGAATATAACTATGATATTGAATACCAAAAAGGTAAACAAAATTATGTCGCAGATTACTTGTCCAGAATTCCAAATTCTTTTACAATAAATTACTTAGACACAAACATTTTCGATCACCCAGAACTCATAACACACTGTATATCTAAAGATTTTAAAATGAATCAAGGTTTCGCTAAACAAATTAATGAAAAATTTGAAACAACAAGTAACCTAGACAAAATCAAAATTCAATTATTCATTTAATAACAAAAAATAATTACTATGACAAACCAAATTTAAAAGATATAGAAACTTGCCTGAAACAATTGAGAGAATATTTACTTCAAAATAATATTAATTCTATCAATATGCCTAAAATAGGATCCGGTTTAGATAAACAAAATTGGTACGATATAAAGAATTTACTAGGACAAACATTTCAAAATACCAATATACAAATAAATGTTTTTACTTCAGACACTATTCAAAATTATGCAAACTCTGTTATCGCAGAAAAAGACACCGATAGTTGCACACAACACTCTGACGATGAGTCACCGATAAACGGACTTCATTATGAAGAAATCCCTGTAAATTTTGGCAAAAATCAGATAATTTTTAAAGAAACAAATTCAAAAAACAGCATAGAAATCAAAAAACTATTTAAACACGACAAACAACGAATATATATGTACCTTAATAAAAAAGCTTGTAAAAACGCTTTATCACAATTTATAAAAGAATATTGTGTACCGGGCATTAAATATCATTGTATAGTACCCGAAAAATTTAAAAACACATTAAATTCCCTATTACGTGAATATTTTCAACCTGGAAGCTATAAATTAATTAACTGCCAATCGCAACTAGAAGATATCGAATTATCTGATGAGCAGATAGAATTAATTCAAAATTATCACCTTGGTAAAACAAACCATCGAGGCATAGTAGAAACTTACAATAAATTAAAACAGAAATACTATTGGCCTAATATGCAAGTATCTATATCAAAATTCATAAACAACTGTGAAACATGCCAGGAAAACAAATACGAAAGAAATCCAATCAAAATTCCCATATTGAAAACACCCACAGCATCAAAACCATTACAAGTGATTCATATAGATATATTATCCTTAAGGAAACAAAAATTCTTAACGATAATCGACAATTTTTCTAAGCATGCCCAAATTTATCATTTACCCGAAATTAATACTTTAACTGTAGTACAAAAATTAATTAAATACTTTGCAACTTTCGGACACCCTAGTTTAATTATTTCAGATAACGGTTTACAATTCAACAACCAACTTATTTATAATTTTCTATCAACAAAGAAAATTCGCATACACCTTATCAGCGTAAACAACCCAAAAAGTAATGGTAACATTGAAAGATTTCATTCTACAATCATAGACACATGAGAATTTTAGAACAAAATAAAGATTTTAACGATTTAGGTACCAGTAATAAAGTTCGATACGCTCTTCAAGCATATAACCAAAGTATTCACTCCATAACTAAACGTTCTCCGAACGATATTCTTTTCGGTCATTTTAACGAATCAAATGAAGAAATTTCACCAGAAATAATAACAGATAACTATATTCAAACTCACAAAGATATCATGGATAAAGTCTACGAAGAAACCAAAGCTTTGTTAGAAGGAAATAAAATGAAATACGCTACATCAAAAGTAGGCAGTTATAAACTAGATAAAAAGGTATATGAACAACAAGCCAAAAGAAATACCGGGAAAATAGAAAAACCTGCTTTTAAGCAACAAATAGTAAAAAATTACATAAAAGATAAAGCACAAATACTAACAGATAAAAATAAAAAGATAAAAATTGACAAGTTAAAACCATATCGCAAATTTACAGAATCATGCGTACAACCGCGACCGTCAACGTCAAAGACGAAAGAGACAATCCCGGAATCAACATCTTAAAATTAGGAAAGGCCCTAATTTCCACTAACAATAAGTATATCTACGTTAATCTTAAACTAAATAAAATTAAAGAATCATATAGTAATCTCACGCTACATTATAATAAAGTTAAGTCAGAAATAACTACAAAATATAAAGACAAACAAATTAAATATTTGTATAATAACTTCATAATGCTAGAGAACTTCTTGGACATAATTAATAATAAAATACAAATTCTTTGGAATGACAATAGTAAAGAAAAACGTGGACTAATAAACGGACTAGGTTCTATTGTTAAAAGCATTACCGGAAATTTAGACTATACAGACGAACAAAAATACGACAATGCACTAAAATCAATACACGAAAATCAAAATATACTCCAAGATAATCTTAACCAGGTTATTGTATTCAATAATAATATTTCAAATTACTTCAATAAGCAAATAGATAAAATAAACAATAATAATGAGATGATCCAAACCAAAATTAACGAACTGGAAAGCATTGTTGGCAAAATCATAGATAATACCGATATGCTATATTTAGAAAATATTATTACACAATTAGTATTCACCGCAACAAATTTAATAAGTGTCCTTAACGAAATCGAAACAACTTTTGCCTTTTGCGAAACAAACACGCTCTATTTTGGTATATTACCTAGAGAGGAAATAAAAGTAGAAATCAATAAACTACTACCGGATAATCTTAAAAACCTAATAATAAAAAACTGGCAAAATCAACAATTAGTTAAAACCTATTGTAAATATGAAAAACTCGTTCTCAACATATTGATCGACATTCCTATCCCTCTTTTGGAAACCGAACTCTTACAATTTACACCAGTTCCTACTACACACGAAAATAATTATGTAACTTTAAACATACTAAAAGGATATTATTCAAAAACAAAAGTACAAATCAACTATTTAAATAAATGTACACTAGTAGAAGATAATTTACACATATGTACTCAAGGAAACGCATTACCAGACAAATGTTTAGAAAACATGTATTTTAATAGAAATAATAACAATTGCAAATATATTAAACTCCTTTATCATAACGAAATAATTCCAATTCCCAATTCAAATATTGTATACCTCTATTTACCTAATAAGGAATTAATGAACATTGAATGTGGAAACGAAATACAAGAGAAAGAAATTTCTGGTATTTACTCAATACAAAATTGCTTAATTAACAAACAAAGATTTTACATGAAAATTAACTTTGACAAAGTAATAAATTTAAATATCGATAATAATAAAAACAAATTAGTCATCAATAGAACACTGAACATAAAAAGTTTAGAAACAGTTAAAGTACCTCGGCAAGAAATAATGCATTTAAAAGAAACTTCTTTAACAGAACCACATTCAATATTCTATGATATTTTACTTTATGTAATATTTGTAATACTTGTAATACTATTCATAAAACAAATGTATTCAATAATCATAAGGAAAATATGTAAACCTAAAATAAGAAAAGATAAAGTAATCACCATTGAAACAATACCAATTGAAAATACAACAGGTATTCTTTCATCTGGTAGTGGAGGAATTATATAATCAACAAATCTGCAGTATCAGCAATATATCAGTCACACGGTACTTTTCCATAAACCTGAGACATCCGTAACAAAACACTTAGAACTGTTAGACAGAAATAAGTAACATAGTCAGATTGTGTAGAACTCTCAAAGAATCAAGACATTGTATACTTAGCTTAAATTTAAAATAAATTTTTAAAAACCAAACTCTCCGAGACGTTGATTTATTTTATATATATATATACATATATATATATATATATATATATATATATATATATATAAATATATATATATATATATATATATATATATATATATATATATATATATATATATATATATATATATATATATATATATATATATATATATATATATATATATATATATATATATATATATATATATATATATATATATATATATATATATATATATATATATATAATTTTGTGTGATACAAACTTGAAAACTCCATAATAAATAACGGTTCACAACATCCATTATCACATAAACTTTCCGCATTCAACTCCATGATCCACCGGTTATTAACCATCCCACTAAATATAACGTCATACAACCAAGAAAATTACACATTAAAGCAAATAGCCATGAATAACAACTACAATCCAGATATTATAGATAAACTAATCAGTAAACAAACTTACAATAAAGCTATTAAAAAATTATATCCAACACAGCTAAACAATAAAAAATTCAAATCTATCACCTACCATGAGGAAACTTCGATCAAGATAGCCAACTTAATCAAAACAGAAAGTATTCAAATTGCCTTCAAGAACAACAAATCCCTATTTAAAACCCTGTGTAACCATAAAGAAAAAATAGACCCTTTAAATAAATCAGGTGTATATAAATTAAACTGTGAGCAGTGTAATAGTGTTTATATAGGTCAGACAGGACGAAATTTCCACACGAGATTCCAAGAACACATTCGGTCCTACAACAATAATAAGACGGACTCAACCTTCGCGAACCACTTACTAGCTACGGGACACCAAGTTACTCCTTTAAACAAGCCGACGATTTTACATGTTGCAGAAAAAGGATTTAAATTAAACTTACTAGAAACTGTGGAAATATACAAAGCTCTGAAGAATCCATCTGTAGTCTGTCTTAATGAACAAACGGACTTATACAAATCCCCACTCATTCGACCATTAATGTTACCCTAGCACATAATTCTTATGTTTACGTATGTATAAATAGTTTTAATTTTAAAATTTTTGTATTAGTCTGATGATGCCACAGTGTGGTGAAACTAGTCACTAAGTGTATATAACAAATAAAGTGAAACTAAAAACATAGTAATTGTTCTAATTTTATTAATATATATATATATATATATATATATATATATATATATATATATATATATATATATATATATATATATATATATATATATATATATATATGTATGTATATATATATATATATATATATATATATATATATATATATATATATATATATATATATATATATATATATATATATATTTAACATTATTACGTATTTGTATTGCTCGTTTTTGGATAGTAATTATTTTTGTTGAAATTTGCTTCCAAATCATATTTTTATGTACGACTAAATTCAACAGTTTGAGTAATATCATTATAGATATCGTCACGCTGACTGGAAATTGGCAAGTAAGTTTTTATGAATTGCAATTCATATAATCAACATATCATTTGAAAATTTATTAATAATAAATTTTATAAATGTGATATTTGCAGGTATTTTACAAAATATATACTTGCCATAGCAAAACTAAAACATTTATCAATATGGTAGACACAGTTTTTGTTTGTCGGTGGCAAAGGAGCAAATTGAAACAATTGAACATATTATTCACTTTACAGTCACGTCTGCTTATGTTTTCAACTATTCAATAATATTTACTGTCCAAATTTTATTTATCTCGTCGTATCTCAAAGACGATTATAATTTGCCCCTGAATATCTGGGTAACATATAAGGAATTTTTAGAAACGTCACCAAATTATGAAGTTTTATTTATTATTCAATCTACCGTCATGATTTTTGTCGTTCTATCATCCTTTATAGAAATAGATATGGTGTTGGTCGCGATGGTGGGTATGGTACTATCGCAAATCAAAATATTGAAATATTCCCTTTATAAAATTGGAAGCTTAGACAAAATAGGAAATTTTGACAAACTTCGAAACTGTGTAGAACATCACAATATGTTACTTTTTGAAATATTTCGAATACATTTTTTCAAGGCTGACTTTTCATGTGCTAGGTACAAATGTTGTCGTATCGGTTATGACTTTATTTTGCTTGTTAGTTTAAGAGAACATGTAAGTTTTTAACACAACTCAATCTGCATTCAAAGTGCATTTAACTGAATGTTTTTGTTTAGGAGCGCCATTATAGCGTTATTATTAATATGTTCTGCAGTTAATATTCAACTTCTTATATACTGTCTCTGTGGACAACTAATATTAGATGAGGTAAAACATTTGAGAACTTATGAAGAATATTCAAATATCTCTCCATTACTTGAGACAATTGAAATAACATGTTTTAAATTTCAGGCTCAATCTGTCGGTAACGCTGCTTATAATTGTAGCTGGGAAAACATATCAGATTGTAAAATTCGTTTCGGTTTAATGATGATTATTCATCAATCACAACATCCCGTCAATATAACCATGGGTGCCTTTGTTATTCTGCGCTTGGAAAGCTTCACACAAGTTAATATAAAACACGATTTCCTAATATCAATATAAATTAAGACATTTATACAATGAGCATATAACTAAAATGATGTATTCAAATTTAACCGTCTTGATAAATTTTAAGGATAAACAGTAATATGTTATGAACAATATTTAGTAGCGTGGTAACACAGGTGATACTTATACCACATACAAAGAATTTATAAAGACATTGTAATAGATTATGTTAATGTACGCAAAAATAAATTTATACATGGTGTACACCTGACTATATTTGAGTATATGTTTTCCTTCCTTTTTGGTTTATTGCAAAGTATTTTTTCGGTCCATCCTGTAACTAAATGCGTCTTACTATTGTTATATTGTCAGATGCAATGAAATGGGTTCCCCGTGTATAATATTAGTGACGAGACACAAACTCCATATGAGGTTGAAAGAATTCGTTAATTACCGCATGATCGTCTGTTGAAACGATAAGATATATCAAGACAGCCTAAATAATGCAGTTTGTATTCGTAGATAGAGCGTCCGTTCATATCGGTTGATATACATATTATTGAATCTAGCCTAAAGTTAGATCATTTATTTTAAAACAATTTGGTACATAAGGCCTCGGTGTCATTCGTGAAACATTGTAGTCGCCTTCTTCTAGGCAGACGTTACTTTTTAAGGGTGGATAAAATCTTATCTGCGAATATAGTATCTTGTATCTATCTTTGTCTATTTTGTCTAATGTAATCAGTGAAAGAGGCATCGCTGCGTTACTTAAGGCCTTCGTTTCTTGCAGCACAAATAGTGCGAATGAATTTTATTATTATCTCCTATCAAATATTTGTATTTGCCAAGAAGGTACAGGATTTTCCATATCTTTCATCTTTTTACATCCCTCTTTCGCAGATGCGTTTCTTTTATGCTCATACCTTCATATTAAGGGGGTATTACCGTTGGTGGACCCTGTTTTTAGGCTTTTCTAAACATTTTTTTTCGGGGCTTATTAAACACCGACAAGACTGGAGTTTTTTGGGTTTTATTAAGGCAATGTTGATCTATAAAATCTGAATTTTTCACCCGCTTCCGGCGACTGGGTTCCGAGAAAAGTCGGGTCAACTTCACCAATGTTATCCGGGAATTGGTCTACGGCCAGAAACGATTTGTCGTGTGGGTTATCAGAAACACAAAATGGGTTTCGGTCCTTTAATCTATATTGAATTCTCTTGGGATTGGACCAGTTTGGCTTCAAAATATTGAAAATTGCCATAATGGTGGCCATCTGAAAAAAAAAGTTCTTTTTTACCCCTTTTTTTAGACTTTGAGGCTGACGGAAAAATACTTAATATCGATCAATTGGCTTCAGAGTGGTCCAATCCCAGGGCAATAATGTTCTTAATCGAAATCCCAAAGCCCAAGTCGATCCGTCCCATAGGGAAAAAAAAACCTTTCCGGCCAGCAGGAAAAATAGGGTTTCGAGAAAAACGCGTTTGAAGTTTTCAAACGATTTTAAACTGGTTTCCGGTGTCTTTCCTTCAGTCTGCGATGCTGGGCCCGTACATCAGGCCTTCCTCCTCCTCGTAGAAGGCGTCTTGCAGAAGTCTGTCGCTCCGGTGTCGCTGCAGAGCCTCAATCGCCGCCGGAGACAAGCGCAGCTCTGCCCTCCTCTCGCGGTCTGCGTCAGTTTGGGCAGCAAAAGCTCTGCATTGGAGACCAACCCGGATCCCCAGCGTCGTCATCGTCTTCAACACTGCTTTGTAGCCTTCATTGAAGACGCTGGTGGCCAGGAATTTCACCACAGCCACGGTCTTGGCACCGCAGTTGACGTGTTTCGGAGTTAGCTTCCACACACACGTATTCAAACTTTCATTTGAGTTCTGGGTGTTTCCACCAAGGCACCGGTTCAACAAATCATCGTTTGAAAGTGATTCATAGATCGGGCGAAAACACTTGTTCGTTTTGCCACCAACACCACCGTTGGCTTAGCGCTACCACTGTCATACTTCCGGCGCCACTACATCCATCCCAACTTCTACGAGAAGCTCAAATCTTTTAAATTATTAATTACGTCTTAGTTTTATTTACCGAAAAGTACCTCAATACAGCACATTTATTCACAATTGATTTACTATTCAATAAAAAACACTATTCTGCTATACTAAATTTTATCGTTGGAATTTTTTATTTTTGAAAAACTAGGACGTGATGTTCGTAATTTCTAGTATAGAACAATTCATAATTAAAGTAGGAAATGCTGTGACACTATTATTGAAATGTTTTACATGTAAGGGTTTGTAGGTTTACTGGCGTAAAATAAAACCACTGCGGCGCCATATCAGCCCGACCGCACAGCTACGCGCTCGGGTCGTTATCAGGCTGGTGAATTGCATTCTTAAACATGCGAAAAACTTATGAAGGACTTCGCCGATGTTCAAATGGCTTCGGGGCATAAAAGTACACATTATAAGGTATCCAAAAATGCAAAAATTGAAAAAGTGATTTTTTCAATTTTACCAACGGTAATACCCCCTTAAACACGAATAATTTTAATTTCCTATCCTATGAGCACCCTAATAGTTTATCACATCGCTATCTAGAATATCGCAAACTTTTGCTATTTTATGATTTCTGTTGTACATATCTGCGATTTAGTTACTAAGACTAGGCTATATTTGTAATAGTTTGAGTTGAGCAATATGTTATCTAAAATATTCATCTTATCTTATGGTTTGTATTAATTATCTTATCTGTTGTATTAGGTGTATCAATAAGTTTCCGCAAGATTTACCTATAGGTATATATTGTAACGTTTCAATATTTTTACCTTCATATTTACCATGGATATGTTGGAGTTTGAAATTCGCGGCACACTTCGATCCGTTACGTGTCACCAGTCGGGTGTAAGCATTGGCAACTATGAAAACAAACAATAGCGTTCTTTTTCTGTATCTTATAATAATACTTGTAAATACTCTGTAACTAAAGACTGTTCATGTAAAAATATAGTGTTCAAATATAAATATATACCTCATAAAACTTATCAGGTTATGGGCCCAGACATAGCGATACGAACGACACTTAGCAATTTTACGACACCCAGAGCCACGTGCTCCCTTAACCTCACTTTGCAAGAAACGATCACGAGATGTACGCGGCAGGGAGAATTGAGCCACTCAACAAGAGTAACCATGATACATGGCGGATACACATGCAAGCTCTCCTCGTGAAGAGTGATGCGTGGGGCTATGTAAACGGTGTGTAGGTCAAACCGGAGGTTAATGCGGTCGATCAGAGTACAGTTGCGGCGGCACAACATTGGGAGGTCCAGGACGAGAAGGCGAAATCTGACATCATCCTATCGATCAGCGCGACGGAGCTGAAGCAGATTAAGAACTGCGACACTGAGAGGTCAGTATGGTTAAAACTGGAAAGTATTTTTCTGTCAGCGACCTTACTGAAGCAGCTAACATTGCAGCGAATGAGCGAAGACGAAGATGTTCGCACATACCATTCAAAATTCTTTGGTGCCGTTGACAAACTGGCGGAGATGGAAGTAGACATCAATCCTAACTTGTTCGCAATTATGCTGTTATACAGCTTTCCGTTGCACCATTGAATCAAAGGACGAATTACCTTTACCAGAAACGTTACGCGTGAAAGTCGTGGTAGAAGCGGATGCGCGAAATAGCGAATGCCTGACATCGGTCTCGAACGCTTTGCTAGCCGGGAAGTTCCACAAGCCAAATCGAAACGCGTATAAGAGTAAGGACTCGAAGCTGCCGGACAAGAACGTTAGCATGGTCAGATGCTACCGCTGCAAGAAATTGGGACACATTGCATCGCAGTGTAGATCGAAGGCGAAGAGAGACGGCGACAACCTAGCACACAGCGCAAACAACGCGGAACATCCTCTCTTCCACGCATCGGTTGAGCCCGGAGATGACTCAAGACATATCGGAGAAAGCGACCTAGCACTCCAAGCATATATATATATATATATATATATATATATATATATATATATATATATATATATATATATATATATATATATTGTCACGCACGTGCCACGCTAGAGCCACACCTAGGCCACCGTGGGATCCACGCTAGGTTCACACCTAGGTCATCCACGTGTACGATTACACAACTAGCTGGTCCACCGGGCTCGACAAGCATTTCGTAAACCTAATCAACAATAACGATTTCCCAATACTATCATACAACGACATTCCAAAACGTCCCTTATGTTATAAATCCAAGTGCAAGGCCAAGGTTACCTCCACATACCACAAAACCAACACCCGGGATAATCCAATCTTATATAAAGGACCGGGAAGAGACAAGCTGGACAGTCTCACAGTCTTTCATAGTCACTGCCAGATTACGATAGTCGCTACGATAAACTTTATATCAAAACCTAACGCTAGAATCAGTGTAACATGTGTTCCTTAAACGCAATGCTGTAAGTAACTTTATTTCAATAAACACCAAACTAAAACGTATAAATGTATAATTGTGTTATGACTTAGCAAACACCCTTCATATCCTCTCGTGCTTGACTCCTGATATGATATAAACCCTGCAGGAGTTACAGTCTTGGCTGGTACCTCAATTCAGTTAATAGAATCACGTCACAGCCAACCCCCAGCTCGTGACAATATATATATATATATATATATATATATATATATATATATATATATATATATATATATATATATATATATACATATATATATATATATATATATATATATATATATATATATATATATATATATATATATATATATATATATATATATATACAAATATATATATATATATATATATATATATATATATATATATATATATATATATATATATATATTTATAGATATATATATAATATATAACATACATCTTAACATATAATTAAAGAGGGTTTTTAACATAGGAAAAACATACTTCGTAACACCCTCCTCTTACTTCGGCAAAAAAAGAAAAAAAAATTATCATGTACCCCCTTAAAAATATAATGTAAAAAAAACCATAAAGAAAAAAAAAACAGTCAAAAAAAATAAACTCAAAAAAAATCATAGTCTTTTATCCCCGGACTACCGTCACATATTTGACGCCCCCATCTTTGCGGGGCACCAGGATCCGCACTCTTCGGCGGTGCCGTTTATTGTCGGGGATGAGGGCGTTGTTGGCCTTCGGGGGCGCCGACTTCGGGGCTGCCGGGGTAGTGGCCTTCTGCGGCCGGTTGGGCAGGGGGGCTAGGGGAGTGGTGGCCCGGTCCTCCGGGGACTCGATTGGTGACGTGGTTAAATCGAGGACATCCTGGTGGACCCACGAGGGTCTCTCCCTCAGTAGCGGTGGGGTCGTCGGGGCGGGGTGAGGCCGCTTTGGGTTGGGCCGGGGGTTGGGCGCGACGGTCTTGGTTGGCGCTGGCCGCGTCGGGGGGCGCGTCTTCAGCGCCGCTGATGGCGCTGCTGGGCGTGGTAACGGCCTCGGTAGGTCGGGCCTCCAGGCCCGGACGCCGGGTGGTCGGTGGCCCCGTCTGAACACCTCTACTGGCGGCGCCTTGAAGGGTGCCATCAGTCGGGGTGGTCCCCGTGGTGCCGGCGTTGGCAGGGGCTGGGGCAGCCACCGGGTGTCCCTGGTGGGGGTTGTCGTCCCATCAGGATGTGTACTGCGAAAAAAAAAAGATTAGTGGTGGTACTTTTCCAGGTCTTTAATATGTATGCGCCGTAGTGTTTTCCCTGCTCCGTTCTCTAGGTCGTAGACCTGAGGGGAAACTGGGTTCTTCACGGTCCAAGGACCAGAGTATCTCGGTGCTAGTTTGGCGGCAATGCCGCGGGTTGCGATGGAGAGCGGGTGCTCCCTTCGGAGGGCGAGTTCCCCAGGTTGGAACTTCCCGGCTCGTCTGCGCAGATTGTAGTGATGCGCTTGTCCGGTGGCCGCTCGGGCGATGTTGATGCGCGCCAGGTCTAGGGCTGATTGCAGAGCCCTCATCTTCTCTAGGTGGTGCTTTGGCACACCTTGGTCTTGTACATCTTCGGAGGCGACTTGCTCGTAGGTGTTTGGAAGTAGGAGTTCACTCCCAAAATTCAGGTATGCGGGCGAATAGCCAGTGCTGGCGTGTCGGCAGGAATTAATGGCTAGAGTGAATTCTGGCAGGTGAGCGTCCCATGTTTTATGCTTGTCCCCGCAATATTGCGCAAGCATCGGTATCAGTACGCGGTTGACCCGCTCAACGGGGTTGGCCTGAGGCGTGTAGGGCGGAGTTAACTGGTGGCGGATTCGGTAACTGTCTAGTGTCTGCCTGACCAAGTTGTTGAATTCCGTCCCATTATCTGAGATGAGGATTTTCGGACATCCGTACCGGCAGATAACTAGCTACTACAGTACATGTTTGTTTTGTGATGGTAAAATTAATATTATTTAAGAATTACTTCTGACATCAGTAAAAGATCAAATGTTAAGCGATTTTTGTTACGCATAGCGGTGATATTCAACGTGCTGTTATAATTATTGTAGTTGAATCAATCAGATATGATATACGAAAGATTAAAGTGGATGAATTTGATGGGATTGAATCCTAAAAATCAAACATTATTACGTATTTGTATTGCTGAAATTTGCTTCCAAATCATATTTTTATGTACGACTAAATACAACAGTTTGAGTAATATAATTATAGATATCGTCATGCTGACTGGAACTGGCAAATAAATTGTTTATGAATTGCAATTCATATTACGTGTGACAAAATATTTAAATTTTAAATGTAAACAAAACATTTGAAAATTTGTTTATAATAAATTTTTATAAATGTGACATTTTACATATGATTAAATTGCAGGTATTTTACAAAATATATACTTGCCATAGCAAAACTAAGGCACTTCTCAATAGACACACTTTTGAATACATTTTGGTCAACAGAGACGGTGAC
Organism: Nebria brevicollis; assembly: GCA_944738965.1. Lineage (NCBI taxonomy): Eukaryota > Metazoa > Arthropoda > Insecta > Coleoptera > Carabidae > Nebria > Nebria brevicollis. Next base: position 1,935,374 of record OX122910.1, read on the forward strand.
AAAGGAGCAAAATGAAAAAATAGAACATATTATTCGCTTTACAGTCACGTCTGCTTATGTTTTCAACTATTCAATAATATATTCTGAACTAATCTAATTTATCTCGTATTTTAAAAACGACTTTAATTTGCCCCTGAACATCTGGGTACCATTTCAAGAATTTTTAGAAACGTCACCAAATTATGAAATAATATATATTATACGATACGATATTATCGCAATTTAAAATATTGAAATATTCCCTTTATAAAATTGGAAGCTTAGACATAATATAAAATTTCGAATATCTTTGGAACTGTGTAGAACATCACAATATGTTGCTTAAGAGAGTAATTATCTGAAAACATTCGTTCATTAATAAAAAAGAAACAGGGTAATCGTTTTTTTTCATTTCCAGATTTTTGAAAGATTTCGAATACGTTTTTTCAAGGCTGACTTTTCATGTGCTAGGAACAAATGTGGTCGTATCGGTTATGACTTTATTTTGCTTGTTACTTGAAGAGAACATGTAAGTTTTTAGCACAACTCAATCTGCATTCAAAGTGCATTTAACTGAATGTTTGTCTTTAGGAGCACCATTATAGCGTTATTATTAATATGTTCTGCGGTTAATATACAACTATTTATATACTGTCTCTGTGGACAACTAATATTAAATGAGGTAAAATATTTGAGAACTTATGAAGAATATTCAAGTATCTCTCACATTACTTGCGACAATTGAAGTAACATGTTTTAAATTTCAGGCCCTATCTGTCGGTAACGCTGCTTATAATTGTAGCTGGGAAAACATCAGATCGTAAAATTCTTTTCGGTTTAATGATGATTATTCGACAATCGCAAAATCCCGTCAATTTAACTATGGGTGGCTTTGTTATTCTGCGCTTGGAAAGCTTCACACAGGTTAGTATAAAACACTAGTACCTAATATCAATATAAATTAAGACATTTATACAATGTGCAGATAACTAAAATGATGTATTCAATTTTGACCTGCTTGATAAATTTTAAGGATCAACAGTAATATATTATGAATATGTAGTAGCGTGGTAACACAGGTGATACTTATACCACATACAAAGAATTTATAATGACATTGTAATAGATTATGTTAATGAACGTAAAAATAAATTTATACATGATGTTCAAATTATATTATAGAATTGTAATTATGTTATAGAACTATAAGTTATATAAATACCCTATCTTGCATTTCCTTTGTTTGCTTATCTCACTACGTTGAATTATGGTTTATCTAAAACCAGCTATGTAATAAAATTATAGAGACATGTCACTCTGCCCAGACAAGTCATCTATGTAACATCTTTTCGATATCAATAACATTTTTTAAAACGTAATTACGAAACGCAAGTTAAGATCCACAAATGCTGACCTTTCTAAATATCAAATTACAATTAGATATAAACGCTTGCTAGTTGTAACATTAAGTCAGAGTGTGCTTGAACCGTTGTACGATCTTAATGTAACAATAAAAATACCGAATATCTTGTGTAAACTTCATATTGTGTTTTAAATAAAAAGTTACCTAATTGAACGAATCCCATAATTGGCGCAGTCGGTAGGATTTCTCAAAATTGTCCGTATTGAACGAGCAATTTTCGTATCAACGATTAATTGAGAAATCGAAAAAAAAAAAAGTGAAAAGTGCTCAATAGTGAGTTATTTTATAAGATTCGAATGCATATCGGGTCATAGACAGTAATTCACTATCGTGTACAAGGAAACCGTTCAAGGAAGAAAGAAAACGTCCACACAGCACGAAAGGAAGAAGACCTGGGGAAAGAACAAAATCGTCGGAACCTATAGGCAACTAGAAATAAGAAGAACCAAGAAATGAAAATAATAATTTTTATGTAAGTGTCATATTCCAATTTAACCATCCTTTAAAAAAATATATATATAATTTTTGGTCTCAAATTAAGAATAATTAAAAATATTTTATACGAATTAATAGTAATAATTAAAATATATGCCAAATTCCGAAGTAAATCAACTAACGGAGTTATTGCAAAATATAAACCTAGATAGTAATAGTTCGCAAAACAAATCTTACCGTTTTCCAGAAGTGCATAAACATGAAGTAAAAACGCAGATATCAAACATGTTAGATCAAGGTATTATACAACATAGTATTTCGCCATGGTCCAGTCCCATATGGATTGTCCCAAAAAAACTTGACTCATCAAAACGTAAAAAATGGAGACTTGTTATAGACTATAGGAAACTCAATGAACACACAATTGACGATAAATACCCCCTTCCCAATATTACGGACATCTTGGACAAATTAGGTAAAGCTAATTATTTCTCAACTTTAGACCTAGCCAGTGGTTTTCACCAAATCGAAGTACATCCCGAAGACATACAAAAGACTGCATTCTCAACCGAAAACGGACATTACGAATTTAAGCGAATGCCGTTTGGGCTGAAAAATGCACCATCAACGTTTCAAAGAGTGATGGATAATGTTTTGCGAGGCTTGCAACATGAAACCTGTCTCGTCTATCTAGACGATATAGTAATCTTTAGCACCTCTTTACAAGAACACATAGAACGATTAAAATCCGTATTTAATAGATTAAGACAAAGTAATTTCAAAATTCAGTTGGAAAAATCAGAATTCTTACAAACAGAAGTTAAATATTTAGGACATGTTGTTACGCGAAACGGAGTGAAACCAAACCCCGACAAAATTTACGCAATAAAACATTTTCCCATACCTCGAACGCAAAAAGACATAAAAAGTTTTCTCGGACTACTAGGCTACTACAGACGTTTTATAAAAGACTTTTCCAAAATAACAAAACCAATGAAAAAATGTTTAAAAAAGGATGCAAAAGTTATACATGACAAACACTTTATTGAATGTTTTCAAAATTGTAAGAATATATTAATGAATGACCCCATACTACAGTACCCCGATTTTACTAATCCTTTTATTCTAACCACCGACGCGAGTAATTTCGCATTAGGCGCGGTCTTGTCACAAGGTAATATACCACACGACAAACCAATAGCTTACGGCTCAAGAACATTAAACGAAACAGAAGTTCGTTATTCAACAATCGAAAAGGAACTCCTTGCCATAGTTTGGGCATGTAAACACTTTCGACCATATTTATATGGCAGGAAATTCACCATATATACAGACCACCGACCCCTTACCTGGTTATTTAACTTAAAAGAACCTAATTCCAAATTAATCCGATGGAAATTAAAGTTGGAGGAGTATGATTACAAAATTTTCTATAAAAAAGGAAAATGTAACTTAAATGCCGATTGTCTCTCTCGCATTTCGCTCAACGCATTAGAAACTGATTCCATAGTTAATAATCCCGGTGAAGTAAATCAGGACATTGTAGACTACTTAAGATATTTAGCAGAAAACTTTGTACCAGACGAACAAACGACCTCAAGCAGTAAACCCACAGAGTTAGAACAAAAACCTAAAATCAAAATCCTTTCCAATACTCAACTAAGACCCCCTAATTTCACAAACGATAACGAAATATCAACGCAACACTCATCCGCAAACGAAACCACGAACGACGGAATTAAAATATCTGAAGACGTAATAAACGGTATAACTCATCAAATTTTAGTCTTTCCTATTCTATACGAAAAGTTAAATGTTTCTCAAGAAAATTATGAGAACCAGAAAATTTTAAAGGTACAGATCTCAGAGAAAAACAATTATAAGCTAATCTTTGAATTCTTAAAAAATTATACCAACCAAACGAATACTTATTTCATGTATTTCCACACCGATCAACTCTACAAAGATTTTTGTAAAGTTTATTTAGAAAATTTCTCAGAAAAAGGCCCAAATTTAGTTAGATGTTTGAATAGATTAAACACAGTAACTGACAAAGAGGAACAAATACTTTTAATAAAACATCACCACGAAGGTAAAACAAACCACCGTGGCATAAACGAAACGAGCACTTATTTACAGAGGAACTATTATTGGAAAAATATGAAAGTAACTATGACAAATTACATAAACGCATGCGACATATGCCAAAGAGCAAAATATGCTACGAAAAAACCATATGTCCCTTTGGTTCTAACAGAAACAGCCACTAAACCTTTTCAAATTGTACACATCGATATATTTACCTTTGATAATAAAAATTACTTAACTATAGTAGATGCATTTACAAAATTCGCTCAAGCTATTCCAGTCTCAGGAAAAACAGCTGTTCTTATAAGTAAAGCTTTAATAAAATATTTTACTTCATTCGGAGTACCCCAAAATTTAATTGTCGATAACGGAACCGAATTCAATAATGGCACAGTTAAAGAAATATTAAGACTGCATAAAATCAATGTACACTTTACAACCCCTTTACATCATGAATCGAACTCGATCGTAGAACGTTTTCACTCATCAATAATCGAACATTTACGCATTTAAAAAGAATTACATCCTGAAGAAAACAACGACTTAATGGACTATGCTATTATAGGCTATAATAATTCAATACATAGCTCAACTAGTTACACACCGTTTGAACTTACATTCGGACATACTGACTCTAGAAATCCCAATGAAATTTTTATCCCAAAACTATTCTACAACGAATATTCAGAAAATCACAAAGAAAAATTAAAGCATGTCTATAAACAAGTCAACGAAAAACTTCAAGGAGGAAAAGAGAAATTAATTTTAAAAAACAATGAATATGGAAATAGTAGCAATGAATTTTTTGTAGGACAAATTGTTTTCAAAACAAATCCCAAAAATAGAAATAAAAAGAATAGTAAGTTCTTGGGACCATATAAAATCCTAAAACTACTAGAAAGAAATCGTGTAGAAATTATAAGCTCTAAAAATAAATATAAAATAGAAATTGTTCATATTGAGGAATTGAAAAAACCTCCTATTGTTACAGATCCGCCCTCTGCATCATTGCCGTAAAACTAGAACCACCCATTTTCCACAACCTGAACAAGAATCCTGGACTTTTACCCATTAAATTAGGTAACGCACACAATCAAATTGATTCATGGAATTTCATACAAATATATGACATTACGAACATTATTAACGAATTCTCAACACTCAAACAATCATATTCACAATTTAAAAGGGCATTAGAAAATTCAACTCACGAACATGGATATGCTAGAGAATTTTATAACTCTTATCATATAGCTGATATACTCGAACATAAAATCCACCTTCAGATTAATCAATTAAATCCCCTACGAAGTAAAAGAACTAAAAGAGGTCTCATTGATGGGCTTGGTTCAATAATAAAAACAATAACAGGAAATCTTGACCAAAACGATGCCGAAAAATATGATAAACAAATCGCGGAACTATCAAAAAATCAGAATAATATCGAAACAATCGTAAAAACTCAAACTACATTGGTTCAAAGCTCTATCAAAAACTTCAATGAAAATATCAAATCCCTCGCACATAACCAAAAGATTTTGCGATCTCGAATTTATCAAATAGAACAAATAGTAAACTCTGCAAAAGACGCCGAAACATACCATCATTATGTTTTACAAACAATAATATCACAATTTATTTCAAGCTATCAAATTATATCTTTTGTATTAGAAGAAATTGAAGTGGCAATCACTTTTTCTAAATTGAACACATTTCATAATTCCATCATCGACCCAAACTATTTACTGTCTGAAATTTCTACAACTAGTAAACAATTAAGGAAAAATAAATTTCCATTGGAACCAAGTTTAGAGAACATATTATTATTCGAAAAAATATTAAAAATCAAAAGTTATAGCAAAGGAAACCAAATTATATTTATTTTGGAAGTTCCTATTGTAGAGACCAAAAATTATCAATATTACCATTTGTACTCTTTCCCAACTCCTACAAATGATTATTTTAAAATGATCATACCTCACTCAAAATTCCTACTATTCAATGACGAAACTTACGCATCCTTCGATAAGAAATGCCAAGAAATCAATTCAGAAGAATTCCTAATCATCGCCCCCAACAATATTGTTGCAAAACAAAAGTGTGGTGAAAATAGTGAAAATATGCCTTTAAATGGAAGTTATGTGATCGAACTCAACAATCAATGTGAATTGCAAATTAAAAACACTCGTATCAGAACAGTCCAAAATACAAAGTTAAAATTTAAGAATATTGAACTACCATGTTTAGAGTTTTCACCAATGAATTATCTCACAAAAAATAAATTAAATCTTAAACCATTAAATTTAAAATCAATTAATGTGGCCGACACAAAATATATTACCGATATCTTAGAAAACCAGCAACGAGAATTGAAATCTATAAATAATCCCACAATACATTTTCATAGAATAAGCATTTATACTGTAATATTATATATTTTAATCATATCCCTCTCTATGTTTGGTTTATATTACTATTATAAAAAAATTTATAAAGCAAAAAATAAATGTCCCGAAATAGGCGAAAACACCCTTACACCAAGGATTACCCCAAGAGTCGAATTAATATCGAACTCTGTTTAACCCCATAGTTCTCAACTTAGGCCGGAGGAGTTAAGATCCACAAATGCTGACCTTTCTAAATATCAAATTACAATTAGATATAAACGCTTGCTAGTTGTAACATTAAGTCAGAGTGTGCTTGAACCGTTGTACGATCTTAATGTAACAATAAAAAAACCGAATATCTTGTGTAAACTTCATATTGTGTTTTAAATAAAAAGTTACCTAATTGAACGAATCCCATAATTCGCAATTACTTAAGTGGCGCAGTCGGTAGGATCGTGTGTGGCATCCGGGACTCTTATATAAAATTTAAAAAAGCCTGCCACACAACTACTATCTACTATTTAAATCATATATTGCCGATCGACAATTCCACGTAGTGTACGAGAAAGCCTTATCCAAAGACTATCCAATAAATGCTGGCGTACCACAAGGAAGCGTTCTGGGGCCTACGTTATATCAAATCTTTACAGCAGATCTACCTTGTACAAATAACACAACAGTCGCAACGTACTCGGATGATACCGCAGTGCTATCTTCAAATATCAACCCGATAGAAGCCTCAGAATATCTCCAAACCGCACTAAACAACATAGAAGAATGGGCCAATAAATGGAATATAATAATAAATGATAGTAAATCAGTACACATAACATTTACGAACAAACAAACCCAGTGCCCGTCAGTGAGCATTAACAACCAAAACTTGACACAAAAAACTCACGTCAAATACTTAGGAATTCACTTAGAACCAACTAACTTGGAGACAACACATCCTCACTAAAAGAAAACAAATAGATATAAAGATAAAAAAACTCTATTGGCTAATAGGTCGCAAATCCAAGCTAAGTTTAGAAAACAAACTACGAACGTATAAAGTCGCCATAGTACCAATTTGGACTTAAGGCATACAACTATGGGGATGTGCCAAAGCAACAAACATTAACGCAATACAGCGCGCACAAAACCAATGTCTAAGGATGATAACAAACGCTCCATGGTATGTTTCCAACCATACCCTGCACTCTGATTTAAAAATCCATACAGTTAAAGAACAAATACATAAAATAGAAATAATGTTATTACTATTCAACGAATTCACGTTAAGATACATATGCTTAGAATAATTTAAGCAGTTGAAAAAGTAACGGATACGGCAGGAATCGAACCCGCGACCATCGGTTTCGCGCCGATCATTTCATTTCATTTTCAATAATCTTTATTTGTTTAATAATACTTTATATACATTAATTAATAAAAAAAAAAAACATATATTTGGAGCATATGCGGGTATTTATAAGAGTTCCTACTCACAAAAGGTGTAAATCTTGGTGTTATTGTGTTGTGAGTAATTACAAATAATTGTGTTAGTGTCTGAATGTTTTGATTTATTATACAATTTTGATGTGTTTGGATTGCTTCTATGGGAAAGGAGGTGCCTGAAAACCCATTTTACATATCTTATAAACTAACGTACAAACTAAAAAAACTAACTAATATTTACAGTATATACAAACAAATTTATATTTTGATTTTTTTTTTTTTTTTTTGCAGTAGGCAACCCTGGAGGTGACCTCACCCGAGTGACAGCAATTTTGAGGTGTTGTTATTATTTTAAGTTGTTCTTTATTTCTTTAAGACGACCAAGTTCCGCAATTCGGATTATTTAAATAATGCTACGTATCCTCCTGGACGCGCTCATGAAAAATTGAGAGAGTTTGGTAAGGTAACTTATGTTTTAGTCTGTAAGGAGTGTTGTGTTGACGTATTGAAGTTAGGTTATGTGTGAGATTATTGTTATGTATTTGAGTTGTGTAGAATTTAAGTGACAAATGTTCTATGTGTTGTGTTAAGGGTGTAAAATTTGTTTGTGTGTATAGATCTTTCAGTGTTGTGTATCTACCTAGCCGGGCAGCGAGCCGAAGACATTTATGTTCTACACGTTGCAGCGTTGTGAGGCTCGACCTGGCCGCGCCACACCAGACCGGAGCTGCGTATGTGAGTATGGGACGTATTATTGATTTATAAAGTAGGATTTTATTTTTTGAGGTTAAAGGACTATTTTTTGACAGGAGCGAATAAAGGAGGCGTATCGTGGCGTGTGCTTTAGTAATGGCTTTATGAATATGTGGGCCATGTTTGAGGCGCTCGTGAAGATGTACCCCCAGGTACTTGACCTGGGTTTGTGGGATGCACTTGTGATTGTGAATTGTTAGATGAGTGAACACCTTGATGTTGGAGAATTTGCGACGAAAAACAATGGTTTCGGTTTTGCCTGCGTTGATTGAGATTTTCCAGAGATCCCAGTATGGTATGAGTTTGTTGATGTGAATTTGTAGCTGCGACACCGCTACCTGTGCACTGAACGAGTGCGCATAAATAGCGGTGTCGTCCGCGTACATTGCAATTTTTGTTTTAGGAAATGTGGGGATATCGCTGAGGTAAAGATTGAAGAGGGCGGGGCCAAGGACGCTGCCTTGCGGGATTCCTGCCACAATGGGTTTGATGGAAGACATAGTATTATTAATTCTGACTCTGAAGGATCGGTTGAGTAAGTATGAATTTATTAGTTTAATTATTATAGGCGGGAATTTGAGAGTAATCAGCTTGTGTATGAGTCCTGCTATCCAGACTCTATCGAAGGCTTTTTCGATGTCCAGCAGAACCATGGCTGTAACGTTATTTTTGTTGAAGTTAATACTGACGTCTGTTGCAATTCTGCACACCTGCTGGACAGTATTGTGTTTCGGTCTGAAGCCGAACTGAAAATCAGGTATGAGTTTTTGCTTTTTAATAATTACGTTTACTCTAGATAGGATTATTTTTTCAGCTATCTTGGACATGGTGTTTAGCAAAGAGATTGGGCGATAGCTGAGCGGGAGGGCTTTGTCTTTATTTGGTTTATGGATTGGGAACACTGTGGCAGTCTTCCAGGCAGCGGGAAAGTACTGGAGTTTAAAGATGGAATTAATTAGGTAATGTAAGTGGACTATGCATTTTTTGGAAAAATTTTTAAGGATTGTATTTTCTATTTTATCAGGACCTGGAGCTTTGCGATTGGGTAGGGAACGGATAATTTGGTGAATTTCTCTAGGACTAGTAAGGAATTTATGCATGTTGTGTTCTGTATGATCGCTACGAAGAAACGCAAGCGTTTCTTCAACAATACGGTTCTGTGTTTGTGTATTTGGTGCAGTTCGGTGAATTTGCTCGAAGGTGTCGGCGACGCTCTCTGCCTTTTGAGCATCTGTGACCGCCATCGAGCCGTTATGGTTTAGTGTGGGGATTGGTTGAAAAGGGCGTTTTAGAATTTTGGTAACTTTCCATAGGTAGTTGTCGTTGGGGTTTAGAGTGGAAAGTTTTTGTGTCCAGATGTTGTTTGAATGTGTAGAAATGAGTGATTTAATTTGTGTTGTTAGTGATTTATATTCAAGTCTGAAACTTGGATCTCTGGTCCTCTGCCATCGTCTACGTGCATGGTTCCGTTGTGAAATGATATCCGCTGTACTTTGGGGTAGGTTGAGTTTACGGGGTTTAATTGTTAGGTCTTGTGTATGATCTTTTTTAGCTCGATTGATTGCGCATGTAAATGTTTTGATCTCTTGCTCCAGCTCGGCTGGAGATAGGATGTTGTTGTTAATTTTGATGTATGAATCTAATGTTTCGCGAAAGTCCTTCCAGCTCGTATGTTTATATGAAGTTATCGTACGAGTGTGATTTTCTATGAGCTGATGGTGCAGCTGGAAGGTGATTGGGTTGTGATCCGAGCTAAGTTCTGGGAGTGAAAGAGGGTGTGTAATATTTTTGACATTTTTATTAATGATTAAATCGAGAGTGGTAGGCCTCATACCATTCTCGGGGTAGTGGGTTGGGTTGTCGGTACATAGGACAATAGCTGCGTGTGTCTGAACGTATTTTGCTAATGTGCGGCCATTTATGTTATTATGATGACAGTTCCAGTCTGAGTGAGCTGCATTGAGGTCCCCCACAAGGAGTGTCTTGGGTTTACGGAAGATGGACGATAGATCTTGTATTGTGAAGTGGTTAGTGGGTCGGTTGTAAGCAGCGGTTTTGATTGTGTTGTCTGGAAGTAGTATGGTGACTACCTCCAGCGAGGATGGGGGTGAAGCTATAAGGGAGTGGGGTATGTTGTTCCTCACCAACGCTGCAACTCCTCCAGACTTTTTGTGTGTTTGATTGGGTCTGTCTGCCCGGTAGATGATGTAGTGTGCGATTTTAAGTGTGTTTGTGTGGTTCAAATGTGTTTCGTTTATTAGCATAATGTGTATGTTGTGTTTGTGTAGAAAGCATTTAAGTTCCCCCAACTTACTCAGAATTCCATTTGCGTTCCAGGAGGATACATTTAGAGTTTCGTTTGATGCCTTACTCGTCATTAAAGAAGCTGAATAACACCATCATTCGCTGGTTGGGTGGAGTCACCTTCAGCCTGGCTGCCAGCGATTTAATTTTGGCCAGTGCTTGCTTTAGATTGATGTATGAATTTATCTCCCTCATAGCATCTGAAAATTCATCAATGTTAGGTAGTTCGTCTGTTGCGGGTTGGGACGGGAATGGGGGTAGAGATAGCTGTTGTTGGGAGTGTTCTGCTGGTTTGGGGCGCGGTAGTTCGGGGAATTGTTCATTGTTAAGTTGGGGTGGTTTTTTTGGGGCGGGTAGGGTAGGTTGTGGTTCTTGGCGGTTACGGTACCAGGCGTTAGTGGTGGGTAAAGGTGCAGGAAGGTATGTTTTGTTTTTGTTGTTTTTATCTTTGTTTTGTGATTCAATAGTTTTAATTTTCTGGGTGTAGATTGGGCAACCAGTGTAGTTAGCCGTATGGTCGCCGTCACAGTTAGCGCATTTCGCGCTGGTTGTTGGTGGTTTTATGCACGTGGATGTCAGGTGTGTTTGCGCACACTTGAGACACCGTGGTTGCAGCCTGCAATTGGCTGTTGCATGTCCCCACGCCTGGCATCTGTGGCACTGGATTATTTTCTTTTTGTTAATGTGCCGCTCCCAGGTTATTTTGGCGTACATTAAATATTTTATGTCGTTGTTCAGTTTAGTCAGTGTGGTGTTGCTGTCAGTAGTCACTAGGTAAAGTGGGCGGAAATTCGTCCTCATTTTAAATATTTGTATAGCCTTTAGTCTGTATGTGTTAAGTAGTTCTGTTTTGATTTCGTCAGTAGTCGGGTTTGAGTCTAGCCCTCGAATTACAAAGGCATGTGTCTTGTCTGATTTGTTTGTGAAGGTATAGTAGTTTGTGTTCATTTCGTCGAATGCTTCGATTAGTGCTAGTCTGTCTGTTTCGCTGTGTAGGAATATGTTAGTGTTGTTCGCTGTGTGTTTGATGTGAAAAGTGTTTGATGAGTGTTTTTTAATTATGTTTATCAGTGTGTTGTATTTTTCTGGTTCATTTATCATACCAGGTATAATTAGGGGCGGTGGGGGCCTTGGGCGCCTAGTCTCCATGACCTCCATATCTTCCTCATCTCCAGCCTCCGTGCCGGATTCGGGGTCTGAAATTGGGTCGTACCTGTTGCTTGTACTCGTTGGTGGTATATCTGAGCGGGCGCGGGGCTTGTGCGCAATCCGCGGTTTCTTGTAACCTTCTTCATCTGGAGGAGCGGAGGGATTTTTCCTTGCAGTGCTGCTGCTAGAGTGTTTGGGTAGGCGGGTATTAATGAGTGCGTTTACCTGTTCGGTCTTTGGTGCTCTCTTTCCCTTTTCTCTCTGCATCAGAGGGGGTTGAAATTGTGAAGGGGTGGGCAGCAGTAGCGGTTGGGGCTGCGGTGCAGAGCTGGGGCCTTGCGCTGGGTCCACTACCAGAGACGGCAGTATTTCCATGTCGGTGCCTTGGGAAGTGTCGGTGGTGGGGTCGGTCAGCCCGCTTAGCTGACGCTGGAGAGCCATGGCGGTTGCAAGAACGATGCCTCTCTTGCTGGGAGGCCCCGGATCTGTTTTCAGAGGTTTTCCTTCGAGGGCGTAGGTACGCAGATCCTCTTGGGACGATGCGTTCGACGTGGCAGCCGATGTGGCGACCGGGGTCGCCGGCGACGGTCTCGCTATGGAGGATGTTACCTGCCCAGTTGCAAGTTGTTGAAATATTTGCACTTTTTGTCTTTTTTTGTTTTTATCTGCCTTTCTTTTGGTAATGTCTTTTTTTATTTGATTTATTTTCACTTTGTTTTTAATTTTATTGTCTTGGAATGTGCCATTTATGTCATCCTCTGAGGATGTTTTCTCATCTTCCATGAGATGAGAGTATAATTGTATTTAGAATAATAATAAAACGTATATTAAATTATATTATTTTATATTAAATTATATTATATTACCCGGATCCCACTAATAACTAAGATTAATAATAAATAAAAGAAAGAGTTTATAATAATAAGACTAAATATTTAAAGTATTTATGCTAGACGAGCCGTAGCTCTAAAGTTTTGTTACACTTTATGCACAAACTTCAGTTTTATTGCACATTCACTGAACGTTTATTATTATTATTTTCTTTTTTAATTTTTTTTTTTTTTTTTTAACCACGAGGCAAAATTTGGTTAATTGCGAAAACTAATTAATGTTATTTATATATTTAGTAAGCCAGGAACGAAGCGGATCGTACGAGTGCCGGACTGAGATTTCATGTACTGTGCGGGTTTCCGTACCTAGTAGCCTACGTTACAATTATTCGTTGTCAATATCACAGTGTGAAGTCTTCGAACGTATTTGTTAACACTTGGCAATTGAAGCAGTTGAAAAAGGGACGGTTGTGGTCAGTGGATGCGTAGCTGAGTTGGTTAGAGCGATCGGCGCGAAACCGATGGTCGCGGGTTCGATTCCTGCCGTATCCGTTACTTTTTCAACTGCTTAAATTATTCTAAGCATATGTATCTTAACGTGAATTCGTTGAATAGTAATAACATTATTTCTATTTCATGTACTGTGCGGGTTTCCGTACCTAGTAGCCTACGTTACAATTATTCGTTGTCAATATCACAGTGTGAAGTCTTCGAACGTATTTGTTAACACTTGGCAATTGAAGCAGTTGAAAAAGGGACGGTTGTGGTCAGTGGATGCGTAGCTGAGTTGGTTAGAGCGATCGGCGCGAAACCGATGGTCGCGGGTTCGATTCCTGCCGTATCCGTTACTTTTTCAACTGCTTAAATTATTCTAAGCACAAATACATAAATTTGCAAAAAGATATGAAAATCGATTGTACAACCACATTAACCACCTTGCAGTTAACCTATTGAATAATGAAAATGAAACCAGACGACTTAAAAGAACCAAACCCCTTGAGCTGGGACACTATAAGAAGATAACAACAATTTTATGAAACAGTTCCACTGGGGACCGCATTCTCGCATGCTAATTATATTATTTTTCGTATTGTATTGTATCACAATTACTGGTTGGCCCTAGAGGCAAGTTGTAAATTAAATGTTCAAAAAAAAAAAAAATCACACGGTTCGTTTTAACGAAAATTACGCGTAAAATTTACAAGTCGAAATTTCACAAGTGCCAGTTAATTCTAGTGCCGTTGAACATTCGCAACAACAAAAGGTACGCACAAAATTACGAAAAATAAAACGAAGAAAAAATTTTATAAGTCGAGAACTTCATAAGTGCCAGCTAAGCTAGGGCCATTGCATATCTGCAACCAACAGAAGAAATCCACAGTGCGAAGACCACAGAACCGGATCAGCCCAATACGCCCGGAAACAAAGCAGCAGTCAAGACATCGGCGAAAACGATGAAATTCATTTTATTTCTGCAAGTGAATAATTATCACTACTGCCCTTAAATAAAAAGAAATAAATGATTCAGTTATTCAATTAGAATAATAATTATTATATACGTATATATTAATTTATTATTTTTGTTATATTACTGTAAAGTAAATTGCAATAATGTCTCACCCAGTGTTGAAAGAATGCCATCTTAATATGGTACCAGAATTTAACGGAAATCCTAAATTATTACACCGATTTATACAAATTTCGGAAAAATTAATTAACCACTTTTTGAATACGGTAGATCCTAGCGATTTCCAAAATGATTATCTGCTAACTAGTATAGCATCAAAAATTAAAGGTGAAGCCGCCGAAAAAAATAGTTATTGTAGTGTTAAATATTGGGCAGAGCTTAAACTTGCCTTGTTCGACGTATATTCTGATAGAAGGGACAATATTACTCTTACATTAGAAAATGCAAATTTGAAACTAAATAATCTTTCATGCTTTGATTATTTCCACAAAATACAGGAATTATTAAGTAGTTACACAGCTTATATTGACATTTAATATCCAAACCCAATAGAAGCTAACACTTTAAAAATGAATGGAAACAAAATTGCGTTAAGATCTCTAATTTTGAAATAAAAGAACCAGTTAGACCTCTAATAAGAACACGTAACCCAGCCAGTTTAAATGATGCATATAATATGCTCACCAATATATTTCAAATACACGCGCAAAAAAGTCAGGGAATTAATAAACAAGTCCCGCAAAAATTAAATAAACCAATATACTACCCTCAATTTCAAGCCAGACAACCGGCAACCTCCTCTCATAATTTTAACAATACTAAACCACAAATAAAACCAATTCAGCCTAAACAAACCATAATGAGAATATCCACAGGACAAACATTCGCCCCACGAACACAATTCACGCTTCAAAATTATCAATTCGGAAGAAATCAAAATCAACCAAACCATATTACTGAAGAATTATTCAATCAAGAAGCTGAACAACCAAATTAAAACGACGACGAAAAGCAAATAAACATGGAAGAAACCGAACTTACAGAACCGAAAAGCGACGATTCTCTTTTAGACGACCCCAGCCTCGCACTATTGGACAAGTAATGAATTGCAACATGACTAGTAAACTACCCCACATAAAATTAAAAAAATTCATTTTCCTCGTTGATACCGGATCAACTAAATCCTTAATTAATAAAAATCTCGTCTATAAAAATAATATATCTGCAGTGTCATGCACCGAACTTTCTTATCCGCATATGGGTTAAACCATATCGTAGTTACATTATTTTTCTAATTTATAATATTTGTTCTAACATTTAGATCGCTTTTACACTAAATATGTTTCTTAGATTAAATATTAAATGTCAAACTTCAAATTATTTAAGTCTATTTTGTTAAACAATTGACAGGCGCAGATGATACGATTTATGTAACAATATATATAATAAGCAGAAATTTATTTTGAAACCAGTACTTTTTTTGGAAAAAAGATTCAAACAAAAGTTGTGCTAAATATAAATATCATTAATTTTTGTTCACAAAAATTTTCTTAACTGTAACCATTTTTGAGTAATTGCAGAAACTGCAAAAAATGACTAGGGTAAACATGCACTTACGGTCGGAATATGGTTTTCAAAAATAAGAGGTTTTCGTGCCAGGCACATACAAATCTTAAGGGGGTATTACCGTTGGTAAAATTGAAAAAATCACTTTTTCAATTTTTGCATTTTTGGATACCTTATAATGTGTACTTTTATGCCCCGAAGCCATTTGAACATCGGCGAAGTCCTTCATAAGTTTTTCGCATGTTTAAGAATGCAATTCACCAACCTGATAACGACCCGAGCGCGTAGCTGTGCGGTCGGGCTGATATGGCGCCGCAGTGGTTTTATTTTACGCCAGCGTCACATTGTTCTAGCAACTATGATTATCAATGCTGGACCATAAGTTTCAACAACGTGTTTTAACAGATACTTCAACTACTTGGCAAATAAATGAATAGGCCCCTTTTGTGGTGACCTACAAACCCTTACATGTAAAACATTTCAATAATAGTGTCACAGCATTTCCTAATTTAATTATGAATTGTTCTATACTAGAAATTACGAACATCACGTCCTAGTTTTTCAAAAATAAAAAATTCCAACGATAAAATTTAGTATAGCAGAATAGTGTTTTTTATTGAATAGTAAATCAATTGTGAATAAATGTGCTGTATTGAGGTACTTTTCGGTAAATAAAACTAAGACGTAATTAATAATTTAAAAGATTTGAGCTTCTCGTAGAAGTTGGGATGGATGTAGTGGCGCCGGAAGTATGACAGTGGTAGCGCTAAGCCAACGGTGGTGTTGGTGGCAAAACGAACAAGTGTTTTCGCCCGATCTATGAATCACTTTCAAACGATGATTTGTTGAACCGGTGCCTTGGTGGAAACACCCAGAACTCAAATGAAAGTTTGAATACGTGTGTGTGGAAGCTAACTCCGA
This sequence comes from Nebria brevicollis, assembly GCA_944738965.1. Classification (NCBI taxonomy): domain Eukaryota; kingdom Metazoa; phylum Arthropoda; class Insecta; order Coleoptera; family Carabidae; genus Nebria; species Nebria brevicollis. The sequence continues at coordinate 1,952,117 of OX122910.1, forward strand.
AACACGTCAACTGCGGTGCCAAGACCGTGGCTGTGGTGAAATTCCTGGCCACCAGCGTCTTCAATGAAGGCTACAAAGCAGTGTTGAAGACGATGACGACGCTGGGGATCCGGGTTGGTCTCCAATGCAGAGCTTTTGCTGCCCAAACTGACGCAGACCGCGAGAGGAGGGCAGAGCTGCGCTTGTCTCCGGCGGCGATTGAGGCTCTGCAGCGACACCGGAGCGACAGACTTCTGCAAGACGCCTTCTACGAGGAGGAGGAAGGCCTGATGTACGGGCCCAGCATCGCAGACTGAAGGAAAGACACCGGAAACCAGTTTAAAATCGTTTGAAAACTTCAAACGCGTTTTTCTCGAAACCCTATTTTTCCTGCTGGCCGGAAAGGTTTTTTTTTCCCTATGGGACGGATCGACTTGGGCTTTGGGATTTCGATTAAGAACATTATTGCCCTGGGATTGGACCACTCTGAAGCCAATTGATCGATATTAAGTATTTTTCCGTCAGCCTCAAAGTCTAAAAAAAGGGGTAAAAAAGAACTTTTTTTTTCAGATGGCCACCATTATGGCAATTTTCAATATTTTGAAGCCAAACTGGTCCAATCCCAAGAGAATTCAATATAGATTAAAGGACCGAAACCCATTTTGTGTTTCAGATAACCCACACGACAAATCGTTTCCGGCCGCGGACCAATTCCCGGATAACATTGGTGCAGTTGACCCGACTTTTCTCGGAACCCAGTCGCCGGAAGCGATTTTATAGATCAACATTGACTTAATAAAACCCAAAAACTTCAGTCTTGTCGGTGTTTAATTAGCCCCGAAAAAAAATGTTTAGAAAAGCCTAAAAACAGGGTCCACCAACGGTAATACCCCCTTAAGTTTAAAATTTCATAATTTTCCCTTTAGCCGTTTGGGCTGTAGAGCGCTAACATACACACATACATACACACACACACACACCCACACACACCCACACACACACACACACACACACACACACCCCCACACACCCACACACACACACACACAGACACACAGACACACACACACACACACACACACACACACACACACACACACACACACACACACACACACACACACACACACACACACACACACACACACACACACACACACACACACACAGACGGACGTCATTCCAAAAATAGTTTGAATCGATTCAAGGAAGGTCAAAACGTATACTTCCGTTAAAATCTCGAGTTCGAAATGTTTCATGATTACAATACTTACTTATACTGCGTATAAGAAAGTAAAAACATTAAAAGATCTATAAAGAAGACTTCATACTTCATACTGCAAATGGCTCTTCGGCAGGCAACGAATACGTAATAATAATTATTCAGTCTAAACCAGTAAAATATTATTTGTATAATTTTCATGATTGTTTCGATATCCTAATAGGTTTAGAAACATTAAAACTACTACGAGCACAATTGGATATAATTCATGACGTCATAAAAATTTTAAATAAAAAATTTAAACTTCAATATTTTAATATAAATAATAAAGTAGAGGTTTTCACCAACGAAATTAATACAGAAACTAACTTAAATCAAATAAGAACCGAACACCTAAACGAAATCGAAAAATTTAAATTAAAACAAGTAATAACCGAATATAAAAATATTGTCCCAAAAGAAAACGAAAATTTAAGTTTCACGAGTTAAATTAAACATGCCATTAGGACCACAGACGAAATACCGATCTATACGAAAAGTTATAGGTATCCAGAAATATATAAACCAGAAGTAGAGAAACAAATAAAAATTTTATTGCAAAACAATATCATTCAAAAATCTTATTCGCCATGGTCGGCACCAATTTGGATAGTACCCAAAAAGATGGATGCCTGGGGAGAGAAAAAATACAGAATGGTAGTTGACTACAGGAAACTAAATGATAAAACCATCGATGACAGATTTCCCATACCTAATATAACCGATATCTTGGATAAATTGGGAAAATGTATCTATTTCACAACGTTGGACCTAGCATCTGGTATCCACCAGATCGAAGTCGAAAAAGAAGACGTACCAAAAACTGCATTCAGCACGGACCAGGGTCATTTTGAATTCAAACGCATGCTGTTAGGGCTAAAAAATGCACCCAGTACTTTTCAACGTCTCATGAATCATGTCCTCGAAAAATACATTGGAAAAATTTGTCTAGTATACCTCGATGACATCATTATTTTAGGAACAAGTTTGGAAGAACATTTGCAAAACATCAGAAAAGTCTTCAAGAAATTACAAGAAGCAAACCTAAAAATACAATTGTACAAGAGAGAATTTCTTCGAAAAGAGGTAGCTTATCTGGACATATTGTGACCGAAAATGGAGTAAAACCCAATTCAGATAAGATTCAAGCCATTCTAGAATATCCTATACCGAAGACTACGAATGAAATCAAAGCGTTCCTAGGGTTACATGGATACTACAGAAGATTCATCTCCGATTTCGCACACAACACTAAACCATTAACCAACTGCCTAAGAAAGGAACAAATAATCGATACAAAAAACGAGGAACATAAAAATTGTTTCAAAACCTTCAAAAACTTACTTATCAATGACCTCATTCTACAGTATCCTGATTTTTCTCAGCAATTCATTCTAACAACGGATGCCAGCGACTTATCACAAAAAAAACGACGGAAAAGAATGACCGATAGCATATGCCGGCAGGACCCTCAACACTCATGAGTGCAACTATTCTACTACCGAAAAGTAATTGCTAGCCATTATCTGGTCTACGAAATACTTCAAACCTAACCTGTATGGTGTAAAAAAGAAACCGTTAACATGGTTATTTTCACTCAAGGAACCAAATTCTAAATTACTTCGTTGGAAACTGAGATTAGAAGAATTTAACTACGAAATAGAATACTAGAAAGGAACAAAAAAACAACAATGCAGACGCTCTTTCCCGTATAAAACCCAAATTCCAAATCCAATACAAAAATGATAACATTTTCGACTCAAATAAACCTTTAATTCATTGCAACTCGAAGACATAAAATTAAGTTATGAGTTTGCCACGCAAGTTCATAAAAAATTTGATAGTAGAAATTATCTCAACAAAAAAAAATTAAACTAGGAACATATGTCCTCCAAAAATTTGAATCTAAACTAATTTTCCATTTATGTACTAATATAAATCATTACGACAAACCCAAAATAGATACAATAAAAAACGCACTAAATGATTTAAAATAATTTTTGATAGTAAACGAAATTAAAGAAATCAATATGCCTAAAATTTGTTCGGGATTAGACCAAATAGATTGGAAACTAATAAAAAACCTAATAATCGAGATATTAAAAGAAACACATATTAAAATCAATGTTTATAATAAACCGGAAAATTTAGTTGAAAATCAAAATAATGACCTAGAAAGTATAAGTACAAGAAATGATAGTTCTGATTTACACACTATTCATTCTGCTAATGAAGACCCAGTTAACGGTATAACTTATATTGAATCACCTATAAATATTGGTCGTAATCAAATTATCGTAAAAGGGATCACAAACCCAACAGAAATAAAAATCGAAAAACTATTCGGTCATAAAACTCAAAGATTTTACTTATACATCGACATGAGAAATTAAAATAGCGAAATTTGCAAATTTATAAAAGAATACCTAATACCAAAAATAAATTACTATTGCATATTTGACGATAATTTAGATGTAAATTTCAACGACATCCTACAAAAATATTTAAAAAATAATTCCTTTAAGTTAATAAAGTGCCAACATAAAGTAAAAGACATACAAAGTAAAGACGATCAAATTCAGAAATACCACGAAGGCAAAACCAACCATCGCGGCATAGCTGAAACGTATAATTCTTTATAGAAAATTTGTTACTGGCCAAACATGGCAAAACACATTCAAAATTACATTAATCACTGTGATATATGCCTTTTGAATAAATATGAAAGGAATCCTTACCAAGCCAATATAAACCTAACTCCGACTCCAAAAAATCCATTAGAAATAGTTCATGTAGACGTAATCAGTATTGAGAAAACAAAATTTCTGATAATAATAGATAGCTTCGCAAAGTTGCACAGGCATATAAAGTCCATAGTTTAAATGCAATTGCCGTAGCAGACAAATTAATTAAATACTTCGCCCATTTCGGAATTCCAAATCAGATCATAACTGATAATGGAGGTGAATTTAACAACAAAGTAATAAAAGAATTATTAAATCTTCATAAAATAGAATTGCACATGATAAGCGTCGATAATCCCAAATCTAACGGAATGATCGAACGTCTTCACAGTACACTTTTGAAACTCATTCGAATATTTAACAATAGAAAAGAATTCCGTGATTTGAACCTTAACCAAAAATATTTGTATGGAATAATAGCATATAACTCGTCTATTCACAATACCACACAGAATAAACCACACGATATTTTATTTGGCCATTTTAAGGAAAACCTAAATGTCATAGATGATAATGTACAATTACACCAAAATTATGTAGAAAACCATAAAAATATTGTGCAAAATTTATATAAAAAAGTAACTAATAAAATAGAACAGAAAAAATTTAAATATGCAACAGTAAATACAAACCCAGAACAATTACCCGATGGTGTTTTAGACAAACAACATAAACGCCACGCGGGAAAATGTGAAAAGCCAAAATACAAAACGGCGACAGTAAAACAGTATAACCCCAAATTAGGAGTAATCGAACTAGATACCAATAAAAAGATCAGAATAGATAACATTAAAAAACCAAGAATAAATGTTTCAGATTCCTTGGAAATCTCTTCGTCAACGGATTCGACGTAACAAATGAATCGGAAAACATAGGTGTTAACCTTACAGAATTAGGAAAACCGTATATTTATACCCACTCTACTTATATTTACGTATATTTTAATATAGAACCCATATTTAGCCAATATGAAAACATTATGAACATAAGATTAATCTATTGTCCCAATTAAAAACCAAATCAGTAATATTACAACGAGAATTAGAAACTAATATAAATACTTTAGAATACGTTTTCGAACATGTCAAAAATAAACTTTTAATATTTCTAGTTGATTCTCGCAAAAAACACGGTCTTATAAATGGAATTTGTTCTATCATAAAACAAATATCCGGAAATTTAGATGCCGAAGATGGCAAAAAATATGATCAATTAATTCATTCGCTATCAGAAAACCCAAATAAATTAAAAGACGAATTAAATAGAGATATTTTAGTAAACAAAGAAATAGTGGCCAAATTCAACAAACAAATAGAAATAATGCAACAAAATGATAAAGTATTGACATCCCGGATCTTACAAATCAAAACAATCGCGAATGACAATTTAGAACACCTTGATATACTCACTACCAAAGACTTATTTAATCAACTAACATCAGTGCTAAATAATTTACTAATACTTCTAAACAATTTAGAAGAAACATTCACATCATGTAGCTTGCATACTTTGCATTACGGATTAATAAATAGAATCGACTTACTTGAACCATTAATAAACTTACACAACAATTTTGTAAAACAAGTCATACTAAGCAACTGGGAAAATACTGGATTAATCAAAGCATATTGTAAACTAGTAAATAAAGAAATAAAAATAATTATCGACATACCTATAGCAGAAAATGCAGAGAACAAAATATTGCAATTTACTCCTATACCTACTAAGTTTAATAATAAATATCTAACCTTAGATTTTGAACCAGGTAATTACATAGTTAACGAAGAAAAAATACATAAAGTTGAAAAATGTACCAATTTAAGTAAAATGGAATACTTTTGTAAAAAGAAAATATATCATGTGAACGAATGTTTAACTAATATCTATTTTAAGTCTGATAATATTAGAAATTGTTATGATAAATGTAATTGAACAATGTGAAAACTTCCATATCCCACATTCTAATCTGATATATATATATATATTTTCTCCAAAAAACAAATTATATGATATAAAATGTGATGAAGAAGAACAAAAATTACAACTAATGGGTGTTTTTATGATTCAAGGAGAATGCGAAATTAGTAACCAAGAGTAAATTTCGAAAATAACCAAATAAATTACCACAATATTACAACTTATGTTTTACTCAGTCTCACTATAATTCTAATAACTATTGTAAAATATTACCAAAAATTATGTCTGAAAATAAAAAACAAAATACTTCAAATGATGTGCAAATAGCCCATATAAACCTTCCAGGGGAAGCTTCCCTTTAGGGATGGAGGAATTATATTATAGAATTGTAATTATGTTATAGAACTATAAGTTATATAAATACCCTACCTTGCATTTCCTTTGTTTGCTTATTTCACTACGTAGAATTATGCTTTATCTAAAAACAGCTATGTAATAAAATTACAGAGACATATCACTCTGCTCAGACAAGTCTTCTATGTAACATCTTTTTGATATCAATAAAAATTTTAAAAACGTAATTACGTAACGCAATTACTAAAGTTATGCAAGTCTTAAGTTTAACGCTTCATAGTTTTACCTTTAACCGTTAAGGCTGTAGAGCTCGAATACACACACACACATGAAAATGTCGTACCGAAAATATTCGGAATCGATTTCCGTTAATATATCGATATTTAATTTATTCTTTGCTACAATACTTGCTTATTACGTCGTATAAAAGGGTAACAGGATATAAAATAGTTAATTGCTTTGAAAAATCCATTTGATTAGAAAATATCAGTTAAATTAAAAAAATGTATATGCATGTCGGTAATTGCTTCTCAGACATCGCAACCGTTAATTCTACTACCCCAGTAGCACGGTAACATAATGCCCATATTGGCTCAATGCAATTATGGTTAACATAGTACAATATTGGCGGTATGTGTCAGACACAGTGGCGCGCTGTGTATAGCTATCCATATTTTTCTAGTTCTGCATGTTACGAATTTAAGTAAGGGAAAAAACTGTTTGGTGATAAATGTATATTATTACATCAGTTTTTAAATCAGGTGTCATGTAAATTTGTGCTAGCTCCGAATAATACGCCACAGGTCTCTGCAATACATTATAGAAGCAACCCGACAATGTTTTGTTATAGCGCTTGCGCAACTTGGTGATTTTAACATGTCATATTGAGCCAAGATACAATATATATCCAATATTTATTTTATATTCATTTGGTATTAGGTGCTACTGGGATAATTTATGATGTTTACAATGTACTTCGTCGAAAATTTCTTGTTGGATGTAGATGAATAATGGCCTTTATTGGAAGTCGTAAAATAAATTTGACAGTTGGTATTACCTGCATATTTCTCTAGTAGCTGTTCGCATATAAGCGTTAAATAGGATTTTGATAAATAAATGATTGGAAATTAAGGTGCATATGCATATTATTAATCAAATAAATTTGACAGAAAAACACTCGGTGATATTTCACAAAATAATTTATTGATACAACTAGTTTCGGCTATTAGGCCATCATCAGGTATGATGAATACCTGATGATGGCCTAATAGCCGAAACTAGTTGTATCAATAAATTATTTTGTGAAATATCACCGAGTGTTTTTCTGTCAAATTTATTTGATTAATAATATTTTGAAATGTTTCACCGAGTGCCAACAGCGTCTTCAATAAATCTTATGCATATAAATATTTAATAAGCAATTACGTTCAAAATTACATTTGCAAACTAGACATTGATGAGGTTTTTCTCAGGTGTGCAATCATACTAAACAACTGGGAAAATAATGTGTTAATCAAAGCATATTGTAAACTAGCAAATAAAGAAATAAAACTAATCATCGACATACCTATAGCAGAAAATGCAGAGAACAAAATATTGAAATTTACTCCTATACCTAGTAAGTTTAATAATAAATATGTAATTTTAGATATTAAACCAGGTAATTACATAGTTAACGAAGAAAAAATACTTAAAGTTGAACAATGTACCAAATTAAGTAAAATGGAATACTTTTGTAAAAAGAAAATATATCATGTAAACGAATGTTTAACTAATATCTATTTTAAGTCTGATAATATTAGAAATTGTTATGATAAATGTAATTGAACAATGTGAAACCTTCCATATCCCACATTCTAATCTGATATATATATTTTCACCAAAAAACAAATTATATGATATAAAATGTGATGAAGAAGAACAAAAATTACAACTAATGGGTGTTTTTATGATTCAAGGAGAATGCGAAATTAGTAAGCAAATATTTAAAATTAATAAAGAAGGCAGAAATATATTATTTAAAAACATGAAGTTAGAGAACCATGATATTCAAATTAAAGACATTGGCCCGAATTCAGCACTCTTCATTAAAGTCTTCGTTAAGCCTTCGTTAGCTAAAGAAGGTGTCAGCACTTAATGAAGGTCTTAGTTACAACCGTATTCAGCACCCTTCTTTAAGCATTCTTTAACAAAAGATAAACATTTATAAAATATGGTCTGGCAACAGCGCATCTTCCTTCATAATTCAATTGTCAAATCATATTTTTAGGTTAAACAACTACAATTTCTTGCTGGAAGTGTTTTATATTTTATTTATTTAAATAAATGTAAGTATTGTAATATAGAATAAAAATTGTTATGTGCTTTATAGTATATAATTTATATCTTTACTAATATTTTAGATGTCAGAGAAGAAACGTCAGCAGATTGGAAATTTTACGGAAGAGAAAAAATATAATATTGAATTTGTGAAAGAATATTCGGTTATTCTGGAAAATAAAATTTCAAAGAGCAATTTGCCCAAATATGTCATTCTTACATCCTAGCCACCTCGCAACAATATCTAAAATCCTAGTATTCGCTTCGCATACCACATTAAGCGAATAAAATGTTTTGCGATTACAATATAAAAATGGTGTGTGCCCCATCGGGTGCTCTTTTGTGACGGTCACTCTTATGCCCGTACAATCTACACCCGATAACGCAATATAGCAAAACTCCAGTTTAACTGCTGCCAAATTTAACGGAATTTACAAATCTGGGCAGTTCTGAGGATATTGCTCGGGAAATATTGTTTATAATGCGAGAAACAGTGGCTTGGCCAACACCATGTAAATTACCTTTAATAATTGTAATTAAGTGTTTATCTACATGAAATGTATTTGCAAATAAAAACTATTATCAATGAAAATATCGCAATGTTATCTGTATTTGTATGAAATGTGTTATATTTCTTTTTTGAGACGAAATTGGCTCAATTTCGTTAGTTATCATTTAAATTACATATTTCACCGCGGTTTTCGTAAAAGGGTACCGTTTGACGAAAAACCTCTTCTTAAATTATTTTTTTTACATTGCCAAAAATTTCGCCTACTAAAAAGATTTACCCCAAATCCTTCACGAATATTTACAAATAAATCAATATCTCTGACGTAGCTGGCTATATTTGATGCTAAATACAAGCCTAAAGACGGTACCTACCTTGTTTAGTTACTAGCCATTAAATAAACAGTTACATAACCTTATTTAACACTAAAGATGACAGTTGAATACGCATTTTTAGAGAAGCTTCTTTAAAACGCCTAATGAAGCTTCTTTAACTTTAACGAAGAGTGCTGAATTCGGGCCAGTAAATCTATTAATTTAAAAACATTACATGAAGTTCATCTCCAAAATCAGCCAAGAGTAAATTTCGAAAATAACCAAATAAATTACCACAATATTACAACTTATGTTTTACTCAGTCTCACTATTATTCTAATAACTATTATAAAATATTACCAAAAATTATGTCTGAAAATAAAAAACCAAATACTTCAAATGATGTGCAAATTGCCCATATAAACCTTCCAGGGGAAGCTTCCCTTTAGGGATGGAGGAATTATATTATAGAATTGTAATTATGTTATAGAACTATAAGTTATATAAATACCCTACCTTGCATTTCCTTTGTTTGCTTATCTCACTACGTAGAGTTATGCCTTATCAAACAAGCTATGTAATAAAGTTACAGAGACATATCACTCTGCTCAGACAAGTCTTCTATGTAACATCTTTTCGATATCTATAAAATTTTTAAAAACGTAAGTACGAAACGCAATTTCTTAAGTTAGGCAAGTCTTAAGTTTAATGTTTCATAGTTTTACCTTTAACCGTTTAGCCTGTAGAGCTCGAATACACACACACACGCACACACATATGAAAATGTCGTACCAAAAATATTCGGAATCGATTTCCGTTAATATATCGATGTTGAATTTATTCTTTACTACAATACTTGCTTATTACGTCGTATAAAAGAGTAGCAGGATTTAAATAGTTAATTGCTTTGAAAAATCCATTTGATTAGAAAATATCAGTTAAATTAAAAATATGTATATGAATGTCGGTAATTGCTTCTCAGACATCCCAACCGTTAATCCTACTACCCCAGTAGCACGGTAACATAATGCCAATATTAGCTCAATACAATTATGGTTAACTGAGTACAATATTGGCGCTATGTGTCAGACACAGTGGCGCGCTGTGTATAGCTATCCATATTTTTGTAGTTCTGCATGTTATCTTACGAATTTAGGTAAGGGAAAAAACTGTTTGGTGATAAATGTATATTATTACATCAGTTTTTAAATCAGGTTTCATGTAAATTTGTGCTAGCTCCGAATAATACGCCACAGGTCTCTGCAATACATTATAGAAGCAACCCGACAATGTTTTGTTATAGCGCTTGCGCAACTTGGTGATTTTAACATGTCATATTGAGCCAAGATACAATATATATCCAATATTTATTTTATATTCATTTGGTATTAGGTGCTACTGGGATAATTTATGATGTTTAAAATGTATATGTTTCTTCGTCGAAAATTTCTTGTTGGATGTAGATGAATAATGGCCTTTATTGGAAGTCGTAAAATAAATTTGACAGTTGGTATTACCTGCATATTTCTCTAATAGCTGTTCACATATAAGCGTTAAAAAGGATTTTGATAGATAAATGATTGGAAATTAAGGTGCATATAAATATTTAATAAGCAATTACGTTCAAAATTACATTTGCAAACTAGACATTGATGAGGTTTTTCTCAGGTGTGCAATCGAGTGTGTCTAGTTAAGTTATACCGCCGTGAAAATTCTTGATTGCACACTGAGCAAGTGAAGAGTTTCTCATGGGTATGGATACGCATGTGCCTGGTCAAATGGATCTTCTGACAAAATAAACGTTTGCAAATTATACATTTGTATGGTTTTCCATCGCTGTCGGTTCGAATATGTCTAGTTAGGTTATCCTGTCGTGCAAATTCTTGGTTGCACACCGAGCAAGAGAAGGGTTTCTCATGTATATGGATACGCATGTGGGAGGTTAAATTATCCTTCCGAGTGAGTGATACTTTGCAAATTGTACATTTGTATGGTTTTACGCCGGTGTGTGTTCGAATGTGTCTAGTTAGGTTACTCTTCTGTGCAAATTCCTGGTTGCACACTGAGCAAGTGAAGGGTTCCTTATGAGTATGGATACGCACGTGAGTGGTCAAACTGCTCTTCTGACTAAATGATCGTTTGCAAATTGTACTTTTGTATGGCTTCTCGACGTTGTGTGTTCGAATATGTCTAGTTAGATTTTTCTTCTCTGCAAATTCTTTTTTGCACACCCAACAAGTGAAGGATTGGTCTTCGGTATAGATGCGTTTGACCGTTTCGAATAGTTTGTCATTATCTTGCGCATTCTGCTCTTTTGAATGCTGTTTTAGGGGTGGCAAATTTTTATCGAGATTTGCAACCCTTGAATTTTCTTCCGCTTCTCTACAGGTAATGGGTTCGGCTGTAACATCAATTTTATGCTTCTCTTTGTTAAGAATGCACATGTGAGTAGTATTTAAAAAAGAGGAACGTGTGCAAATTCTATAATTGTTGGTTTTTTTTTCGATGTGTGTTCGAATATGGTTAGTTAGATCTTCCTTCTCTGCAAATTCTTGGTTACACACCGAGCATGAGAAGGATTGCTCCTTGGTATGGATACGTTGGACAGGAAGACTATCTGTTTCGAATTGTTTGTCATTATCTTGCCCATCCTGTTCTTTTGGAAGCTGTTTTAGGGGTGACAAACTTTTATAGAGATTTGCAACACCTGTATATTTTTCCGTTTCTCTACAGGTATTGGGTTCGGCCTTAACATCTATTTTATGCTCTATAAAATCAATTTCTTGCTCAAGTTCATTTTTAATTTCACTCTCAGTTAATGGACATTGCAAATTTTGTGTATTACAATTTTCTTTATCATTTTCATAAGTAAAACTATTCCTATGATCGTCTATTATTGTTATATTGTCGATAGAGATAATGTTATCAGTGCTTTGGATAATTTTCACTGTATGACTTCGCACTCTCTTATCCGATTCACAACATTTTTGGACGAATTTATAAAATTGGAGCATTTCTTTTAAGCAACCATGGCAAATACTTGTGGGCAATCCATCGCAGGAGTCGTACTAGAAAACAAAAGCAGTTGCAGTCAGAAACAATATAATATGTTGAGCTTTGGAACACTGTTATGAGACTGAATAACCTCTGAGTTATCGTAATGAATTCAGGAATAGCACTTACTTATGTATTATATGACTTCGCAATCTCTAATCCGATTTACGACATTTATGGACGAATTTATAAATTTGTAGCATTTCTTTTATGCAACCATAACATCTTAATTATACTGCGTATAAGAACGTATTGTAATCATGAAAAATGCCGAATTCGAGATCTTAAAGGAAATATACGCGTTTGACATCCCTCTGTGTATGTGTGTGAGAGAGTGAGAGCGTGCGTATGCATATACGTGTGCGTGTGTGCGCGCCTATACGGTTGAGGTTAAAATTATGAAACGTTAAACTTAAGATTTGTATATGCCATGCAGGTGCACCTCCTAATTTTGAAAAATATATATTCAAACCGGAAGTACTTGAATATGTAATTAACGTACACCTGATGATGACTTCTATAAAAAGTCGGAACCAGTCGCACTTTATAACATTTAAATAAAGAAACTGTGAAGTAAAAGTTATTCTAATTTAACTACTCAAATTCATGTTCCTACATCTTTACTTTCCTATACGCAGTATAAGTAAGTATTGTAATGATGAAAAATTTCGAACCCGAAATTTTAACAGAAATATACGTTTTCACCATCCCTAAATCGATTTCTACTATTTTTGGAATGACATCCGTCTGTGTATGTGAGCCCTCTACAGCCCAAATAGCTAAAGGGAAAATGATGAAATTTTAAACTTAAGATTTGTATGGCCTTGGCAAGAAAACCTGCTATTTTTGAAAGCAATATTAAAATAAATAAGAAATACAAGACAACATCCCTAGCAGGCACGGACCAATCAAACTAAATAAATAATGCAAAACAACGTCAATTTGATACGGACACATCCCTGGTTACGAGCACGGACCAATTAAAACACAAGACAACGCCCCTTCGGTTGTTTATGTTGATTTTATTAATAACCTTTGTAACGAAGCGTGAGCATGCGCTCCCCACTACGTTACCGAACAGCTGTCCGCGCACCAGAGCGCAAATGGCGCGCGCTGAGCTGGGACTGCCACGCGCAGGTAAAGAGTAGGGAAAACCATATAAAAGAAATCAACGCTAGAGAGCAAGGGAGTCTGAGTCCGAATGCAGAATCAATTGGGTAAGCAAACAACTGTTATATAAGTCAGAGCTTCGGTTATTGTCCAGCCTGACCCCGTAGCTAGTTCCCGTAGTAGAACCGTGCCTTGGATTTGTTCGGCCCGGTTTGTAGAACTATTGATGTCAGAGCTTCGGTTATTTCCAGCCTGACACCGTAGTTATTTCCCATAGTAGATCCGTGCCTTGGATTTGTCCGGTCGGATTTGTAGAACTGTAGATGTCAGAGCTTCGGTTATTTCCAGCCTGACACCGTAGTTATTTCCCGTAGTAGATCCGTGCCTTGGTTCCGTCCGGCCGGTGTTGTAACTTATAGAAAGTCAGGGGAGTGGATAAGGTAGATCACCACTAGAGTGAAATTTTGTAGAACTGTAAATTACAATAATCAGAAATAAAGAAAATAAACTAATGAACTCTGTGAGTGTATGTTAATCTCCACTATAGCTATCCGGACGACTGGCGCCCGAATTTATTTCAGAGCCAACTAGGTGACGCCCACGACGAAAAGGGCATCACACCTTTCATAAAAACAATAAGATAATTTTCTTGCTGTATGATATTTAAATGATTGCAATAAAATTAGAATTTTGGTAGATAACAAATTGGCGGCCGCAACGTGAGGCCAAGAAATCAGAAGATTTCAAGAATCAGCCCTGACAAAAGAATACACTAAAGATGGCACCGCAACGAAAGACACGCCAGTCGTCCGACGACGTTGTGCTTACAGCCGTGCAGGAAAAGCTGTTACGGGAGAGCGAAAACACCCGTTGGCGCCCAAAACCACAACCCCCAATCTTCAAGGGAAACATTGAAGAATACCCTATCAAATTTATTACAAACATTAAAAATTTGATTCTAGCTAATGGTGAAGACATCGATAAGGCTTACATTGTTTACATTAACTAAGTTCTTACGGACACTGCTGCTATATGGTGGTCCGGATACCGGAATTTAGATTTGACTTGGAACAATTTCAAGGTCAAATTTCTGAAACAGTTCAATCTTTGCTGAAACACGAGATACGCAGACAGGATTTCCCTTTGTATCTTTTAAAATGAGGTGCTACAAAAGCATTCCGTCTGAAAAGAAGCCGTCCGAAGCAGTGCAAGTCCTCGCTATTATTGAACTTCTGCGACCCGCATATCGCAGATGTCTTATAGGAAGGATTGAGACCGTTGACGAACAACTAGATTTCATTACAAGTCTAGACCAAGATTTTCAATCTTACCCTCTAGGACAACGCAACACATCTACAAATTGGCGTCAACAACATCATTCACGCAAAAACCAAAGACTCGATGAGCATCAAGCACAGAGAGAGGAAAACTAGAGGCGGGTCGGATGAAGCGAATGAAGCTACTGCTGCGTGTACAAAAAGGCTACAAACTCCTGGACCCAGCAGCGTGCGAAAATTTCATCCATGAGCGTCATGCAAGATGCCCATTCGCAGAACAAAAGAAAGTCAATCTCGCTGCACAGGGGTAAAGCCTAATGGTTTTGGGCAGGAAATTATCGACATCAGCGTCGGTGATGAAGAACAACAAATCCAATTTAACGTCGGGAGAAGATTGAACGAGGAATTCATATTGGGATACCCTTGGTTTATACAGCAGGAAGCCACCATGGATTTTAAAAGAAGAAGTATCTATTTCGGCATCAAACGAAGAACTACCGTCTGGTCTGGTTGCGTAACACACCATCTTCTGATAAACAAATTTCTATGGAAGAGTTAAACCAACAATTCCCTTCCCAATTGCAATCTGAATTCCAAATTTTACTGAATCATTTTTAAGATATTTTCGATACAATTTCACGTAACCTTGGTACGCGTTCCATTTATCATACGTTCAATTTAAACTCCCGCATTCCGATTCGTTCTACATCATATCGAGTATCCTATGAGAAGAAGAAGTTCATTCAACAACAAGTAACCGAGATGCTGCAAATGGGAATTATTTCGCCATCCACGTCCACTCATGCCAGCCCTGTCGTCTTGGTCCCTAACAAGGATGGTTCTCAGCAATTTTGCGTATACTACTGCAAAATCAATGCTACTACTGAGAGTGAACCAAATCCAATGCCCATCATTCAAGATATGTTACGAGATGTGGGCAATGCTTCAGTATTTTCTACACTCGACCTGGAAAGTGGTTACTGGAAAATACCTATGGATGAGAACTCGAAGAAATACCCCGCGTTTGTCACCCCTGATGGTGGTCTGTACCATTTAAACTTTATGCCGTTTGAGTTAAAGAATGCCCGGGCTACATATATTAAGGTGACGTAGGGATTCAGAGGACCCTAGCTATGAGACATTATCTAAAGAAATGGAAGAAATGGAGGGGTATCTTTGGAAGTCAGCTAACTAGAACCAACCAAGGGTTTTGTACGTCCCACAATCAGTAGTACCAAGAGTAATTTTTCAGTTTCATGACGATGCTGGTCACTCTGGACAGGATGAAACCATATGCGCCATTAAAAGACGTTTCTTCTGCTCCCACGTCCAGACATGTATCATTTGTATTGCTACTAAGCGCGGAGCTCATCAAGCCGCTGCACCATTAAGACCGCGTAAACCATGCTATCCATGGCATACAGTAGCAGTTGACCTGATGGGACCATTTCCACGGACGAATACGGGTAAACTTTATATCCTTGTCGTCACTGACCTCTTTATTAAATGGGTAGAAGCGTTCGCTATCGGAGACCTAAAGGCAGGACAACTTACAAAATTATTAGAAGACCAAATATTTCACCAGTTCGGTTACCCAAAATGCGTCATAACTGATAATGGGTCTCAATTCCGAGGTTACCAGTGGAAGCGATGCTGCCGAAAATGGGACCTCTCGATTAATACACACCCATCTATCACCCACGCGGTAATCCCGCCAAGGGGAAGAATCAAGATATTAAGACTGGTCTTCGTGTTCGTTTTCAAGGTAAAACACACACACAGTGGGCACAACAGTTACCCTATGTGCTACGTGATCTCCAAACGAGAAAAAACGCGGCTACAAGATATTCACCCAGTGAAACCTTGCTGGGGTATCAACTGCGTTTGCCCGGCGATTGGGAAATGGAGCAAGGTTCAAAACAAGCTCCAGATCATACAGGTCGTGACGAGCGTCTGGACGACATTCGCCAGCACCAGTTGCGGTATCAAAAACGTTAAGATGCTGGAGAAGCTCAGGAACGATTGTCACCGGGTCGACAGGTCATGGTAAAAGCACACTAACAGTCCAAGGCTAAGAAAACTTACAATAAAAGCTTCACACCAAAATGGTTGGGACCATAAACTATCCAAAACCTCTACGACGGACGAGTGTACGAAGTCGGAGAAGAAGGTGCTAAGATTCGTGTCCATGCAGACCAATGCCCAGGTCGGACCCACTACCACCATCTTCACCTATATCTGAAGGTTCCGGCGATGAAGATCCACCTGACAATGTATAATAAGGTAGTGTTGTCTTCAGAAATGAGGAGGGAATTGTTACGGTCACGGACCAATCAAAATAAATAGCTAATACAAAACAACCTCCTTTTGTTACGGACACGTCCTTGGTTAAGAGCTCGGACCAATTAAAACACAAGACAACGCCTCTTCGGTTGTTTATGTTGATGTTATTATTAATTTTTCATAAAAACAATAAGATAATTTTCTTGCTGTATGATATTTAATTGATTGCAATAAAATTAGAGTTTTAGCCGGTAACAGGCTCTAGAAATTTCTCATCGTATTTATTTTTACATAAATCGTATCATATGAGCCTGTCAATTGTTTATCAAAAACAACAAAATAGACTTACATAATTTGAAGTTTGACATTTTATATTTATTCTAAGAAATATATTTAGTGTAAAAGTATACCAAAGGTTAGAACAAATATTATAAATTAGAAAAATAATGAAAATAGGATGTGATTTAACACAAAAGCGTATGAGAAAGTGCGTTGCATGACACTGCAGATGTTTTTTTTATTAGTTTATATTACATTATTACTGGTAGCATTCCCGGCCGAGCCGCGTGAAACGTTTACCTTGTCAATATTTCGCCAAAATAAACCTACATATCTAGCGATATATCAACAACTAAATTACAAAGTGCTCATAACTGTGATCATCAAGTTGTGATCTCGAAGAAAAAAATAAAAATCGGTACTGATACCAAATAAATAAAGTAAGTACAAGTGTTTGTATACTTGGACAATCAACACGTGCGCGCACAGCTGTTGGCTACCAGCGTGCACTCGTCTCCGAACTCTTCGCGCCGCCAAACCGATCAGTGTTGCCAACGACAGCAAAACCGAAAATCATCACCTAAGAAACAACCCCAACTATACAAATATGCAATCAACAAGTGGAGGACCTAATACCACCACGAATACGGTAACAAACATTATTACAACATCCGCAATGTGCTATTACACACAATCAACTTCAGCACTCATGACATCACCCATAACAACTCCGATGGTGACCAGTCCATATCCTACACAGACCAACCCTCGCCGATTCACACCTATCTCACCTAACGACACTGCCAATAATACGTCGCACAAACAACAAACATCAAATGAAAAAGCTGGCCTCCCGTGGCAAAAAGTACAAACACGGGCAACAAAAAGAACAAGAGGAAACGAACCAGAACAACAAAACGGTAATCAAACCAAGCGTAGTAACAAGAATGTTACTAATACAACAACAACAACTCCCACCTCAAATAGATACTCCATTCTGGATAGTGGGAATAACGCATCTCAATCAAAATCGGATCCAAAACCACCACCAGCTTTTATCCAATCAGTCACTGACTATCAATTAATGCTAGAAACCCTCCAAACAATACTACAGAAAGAAGAATTTATATGCAAGTCACTAGCAAACAACACTGTCAAAGTCAACACAAGTACCTCCGAAGCCTATCGAAAACTAGTTCACATGCTAAACAGCAATAAAATTGCATACTACACGTACCAACCCCGAGAAGAAAGGGCATACAGAACAGTCATAAAAAACATCCACCATTCAATCCCAGTGGAGGATATAAAGGAGGCTCTAGAGGAAGAAGGTTTCCAAATAAGAAATGTATACAACATCAGAAGCTGGCACACAAAAGAACCATTACCAATGTTCTTTGTTGACCAGGAACCAGCAGACAATAACAAAAAAATATATGAACTAAAGCACATGCTAGGTACTAAAATAATAGTTGAGCCACCAAGAATAAAGAAAGATATACCCCAATGCATGCGCTGCCAGGACTACGGCCACACGAAAACCTACTGCACCAAACCCCACTACTGCGTTAAATGCGCCGCAAACCACCCGACCAAAGAATGTAAGAAAAACGCAAGTTCACCAGCAACCTGTATCCTCTGCTCAGGATCCCATCCTGCAAACTACAAAGGCTGCCCAGTTTACCAAGAACTACAGAAATCCAGAACAAAAAACATTCAAAATAGAACAAATAACCACACGGATCAGAGAGTAAGAGAGAATATCAGCTACGCAAAAATAACGAGAAATATCGAAAACCCCGAGATAAATACACAACAAACACCCAAATTGCACAATGAAAAATTCTTATCAGAACTCCTGAATAAATTCGAAAACATGTTCAAACAGCTCATGCAACAAAACACGATGATCATCCAACTACTCACGTCACTTGTCAATAAAAACAATGGCTAGCACACTAAGAATTGCACTATGGAACGCCAACGGGCTATCACAACACAAACAAGAAGTTGAAGTATTCTTAAACATACACAAAATAGATATTTTGCTCGTATCAGAAACCCACTTCACAGAGAGAAGCTACTTTTATATAGCAAAATATAAGACATACCACACAAATCACCCTGATGAAACTGCCCACGGAGGTACAGCAATAATTGTCAAGGAAAAAATCAATCACATCGAACTAGAAAAAATTCAAGAAGAATATTTACAAGCCACAAATATCAAAGTACAAGAACTCAACAGTACTTTAACGATATCCGCTGTATACTGTCCACCCAAACATAAAGTGTCAAAAAATAATTTTGAAGACTACTTCGACAAATTAGGTAACAGATTTATCGCTGGAGGGGATTACAACTCAAAACACCCTCAATGGGGATCAAGAGTAACAAACCCAAAGGGAAGAGAGATGCAAAAAGCAATCACAGCGAAAGGATATAAACATATTAGTACTGGAAAACCGACCTACTGGCCCACTGATCCTCACAAACTACCAGACCTACTTGACTTCTTCATCACCAAAGGAATATCACAAAACTTTACTTCAGTAGAATGCTCCTACGACTTACACTCAGATCACTCTCCTGTAATATTAACGATAAGCACAACAATAATAAAGAAAGCCAAAAATCCAACCCTCCACAATAAAAAGACCGATTGGGAATTGTTCAAAAAACACCTAAATAATAACACAAACTTAAAAATTCCACTCAAGACCCCAGAAGACATTGACGAAGCTGTTGAAAGCATAATCTGCCAAATTCAAGACGCAGCTTGGCTTTCTACTCCCACCACAGAGGACACACATAACGAAATTGAGACCAACTACCCCAAATCTCTTAGAGATAAAATCTCAGAAAAAAGAAAAATCCGGCGGCAGTGGCAACAGACACGACATCCCAGATACAAAAGCAAACTAAACTACCTATCAAAAGAAATAAAAAATCTAATAATACAAATAAAAAATGAATCTTTTCAACACTACCTCAGCAATCTATCAGCGTTACCCGAAAACAACTACTCTCTATGGAAAGCAACAAAAAAGTTAAAACAGCCAACCCAGTCAATTCCACCCATACGCAAAACAGACGGAACTTGGGCTAGAGAAAACATAGAAAAAGCCGAGCTATTTGCGGAACACTTCTCAAAAATATTAGAGCCACATCCGACCATATCAGACGAAGAAGAAATCGAAAATTACCTATCATCTCCTCTACAACTGTCCCCTCCCATCAAACACTTTACACCAACAGAAATAGAACAGGAAATAAAATATCTAAACAACAAGAAATCTCCAGGATACGACCTAATCAACGCAAGAATAATGAAAGAACTTCCGAAAAAATCCTTAATCATGGTAACAAATATCTACAATGCAATAATAAGAATTCCCTATTTCCCAGTGCAGTGGAAATTCGCCCAAATCATTTTAATACATAAACCTGGAAAACCACCTCATGAAATCTCATCCTATAGACCAATCTCCCTGCTTCCACTATTCTCAAAACTGTTCGAAAAGCTTCTACTAAAACGACTGAACATAACAATCGAAGAAGAACACCTGATACCAGCACATCAATTCGGGTTCAGAAAACAGCATTCGACTATTCAACAAGTCCACAGGATCGTCAATGAAATAGAAAGCAGCCTACAAAACAAACAAATTTGTTCTGGAGTGTTTATAGATATAAGCCAGGCCTTCGACAAGGTATGGCACAACGGGTTGCTATACAAAATAAAGAGCAAACTACCGCATCCATACTTTCTGCTAATAAAATCGTACCTAAACGAACGATACTTCCAAATACGATACGAAAACACTCTATCTAAAATACAACCGATCAAAGCAGGAGTACCACAAGGAAGCGTCCTAGGACCAGTCCTATATCAACTATACACAGCTGACCTACCCTGTGGAGATAACGTCCTCACAGCCACATATGCAGACGACACTGCGATCCTAGCAACACATGAAGACCCCGATACATCATCCTCTCTACTGCAAGAATCTCTTGATGAAGTGCAGAACTGGGCAGAAAAGTGGCGAATAAAAATAAACGAACAGAAATCTTCACACGTAGTGTTTACTAACAGAAGAATCAACTGTCCGCCAGTCACAATAAACGGAAACACCTTAAACACAAACGACCACGTTAAATATTTAGGCATGCACCTGGACAAAGGACTAATATGGCGAAAACACTTAAAAACAAAAAAAGCACAAATAGACATCAAAATTTAAAAAATGTACTGGCTCTTAGGCAGAAAATCCCAGCTATCACTTGAAAGTAAGCTGTTACTCTACAAAGCCACAATCATTCCAATCTGGACCTACGGGATCCAATTATGGGGATGTGCAAAGCAATCAAACACCAACATAATACAAAGGAGCCAGAATAAAATACTACGCATGATTGCCAATGCACCGTGGTATGTAAGCAATTATATCTTACATAAGGACCTTAAAATCAAATACGTCCACGAACAGATTCGCAAATTCGCATCTTCACATGAACACAAGTCAACCAACCATCCCAACAATATGGTTGCCAACCTCTCAAAAAACGAAAGCAGCCTGAGACGTCTCAAGAGAACAAAACCATCCGACCTCAAACACATATCCGCACAAGAAACTGTTATCAATATTTGATAAAATAAAGAGGAAGTATCAGTGGATGCTATCCTCACGCACATTATTTGTAATACATCTGATTTGCTTGTTGGCTTCAAATAAAGCCAGTTGTAA
Source organism: Nebria brevicollis (assembly GCA_944738965.1). Classification (NCBI taxonomy): domain Eukaryota; kingdom Metazoa; phylum Arthropoda; class Insecta; order Coleoptera; family Carabidae; genus Nebria; species Nebria brevicollis. The sequence continues at coordinate 1,974,267 of OX122910.1, forward strand.
ATAAAATAGTTAAATTAAAAAAAAAAAAAAAAAGTTGATTCTCGCAAAAAACGCGGCCTTATAAATGGAATTGGTTCTATCATAAAACAAATATCCGCAAATTTAGATGCCGAAGATGGGAAAAAATATGACCAATTAATTCATACGTTATCAAAAAACCAAAATTAATTAAAAGACGGATTAAAGAGAGATATTTTGGTAAACAAAGAAATAGTGGCCAAATTCAACAAACAAATAGAAATAAAGCAACAAAATGATAAAGTATTGACATCCCGGATCTTACAAATAAAATCAAATCGCGAATGACAATTTAGAACACCTTGATATACTCACTACCAAAGACATATTTAATCAACTAACATCAGTGCTAAATAATTTACTAATACATCTAAACAATTATGAAGAAACATTCACATTTTGTAGCTTGCATACTTTGCATTACGAATTAATAAATAGAATCGACTTACTTGCACCATTAAAAAACTTACACAACAATTTTGTAAAACAACTCCTACTAAACAACTGGGAAAATTATGTATTAATCAAAGCATATTATTATATAAAAAACTGTTTGGTGATAAATGTATATTATTACATCAGTTTTTAAATCAGGTTTCATGTAAATTTGTGCTATCTCCGAATAATACGCCACAGGTCTTTGCAATACATTATAGAAGCAGCCCGACAATGTTTTGTTATAGCGCTTGCGCAACTTTGTGATTTTAACATGTCATATTGAGCCAAGATACAATATATATCCAATATTTATTTTATATTCATTTGGTATTAGGTGCTACTGGGATAATTTATGATGTTTACAATGTACTTCGTCGAAAATTTCTTGTTGGATGTAGATGAATAATGGCCTTTATTGGAAGTCGTAAAATAAATTTGACAGTTGGTATTACCTGCATATTTCTCTAGTAGCTGTTCGCATATAAGCGTTAAATAGGATTTTGATAAATAAATGATTGGAAATTAAGGTGCATATGCATATTATTAATCAAATAAATTTGACAGAAAAACACTCGGTGATATTTCACAAAATAATTTATTGATACAACTAGTTTCGGCTATTAGGCCATCATCAGGTATGATGAATACCTGATGATGGCCTAATAGCCGAAACTAGTTGTATCAATAAATTATTTTGTGAAATATCACCGAGTGTTTTTCTGTCAAATTTATTTGATTAATAATATTTTGAAATGTTTCACCGAGTGCCAACAGCGTCTTCAATAAATCTTATGCATATAAATATTTAATAAGCAATTACGTTCAAAATTACATTTGCAAACTAGACATTGATGAGGTTTTTCTCAGGTGTGCAATCATACTAAACAACTGGGAAAATAATGTGTTAATCAAAGCATATTGTAAACTAGCAAATAAAGAAATAAAACTAATCATCGACATACCTATAGCAGAAAATGCAGAGAACAAAATATTGAAATTTACTCCTATACCTAGTAAGTTTAATAATAAATATGTAATTTTAGATATTAAACCAGGTAATTACATAGTTAACGAAGAAAAAATACTTAAAGTTGAACAATGTACCAAATTAAGTAAAATGGAATACTTTTGTAAAAAGAAAATATATCATGTAAACGAATGTTTAACTAATATCTATTTTAAGTCTGATAATATTAGAAATTGTTATGATAAATGTAATTGAACAATGTGAAACCTTCCATATCCCACATTCTAATCTGATATATATATTTTCACCAAAAAACAAATTATATGATATAAAATGTGATGAAGAAGAACAAAAATTACAACTAATGGGTGTTTTTATGATTCAAGGAGAATGCGAAATTAGTAAGCAAATATTTAAAATTAATAAAGAAGGCAGAAATATATTATTTAAAAACATGAAGTTAGAGAACCATGATATTCAAATTAAAGACATTGGCCCGAATTCAGCCTTCGTTAGCTAAAGAAGGTGTCAGCACTTAATGAAGGTCTTAGTTACAACCGTATTCAGCACCCTTCTTTAAGCATTCTTTAACAAAAGATAAACATTTATAAAATATGGTCTGGCAACAGCGCATCTTCCTTCATAATTCAATTGTCAAATCATATTTTTAGGTTAAACAACTACAATTTCTTGCTGGAAGTGTTTTATATTTTATTTATTTAAATAAATGTAAGTATTGTAATATAGAATAAAAATTGTTATGTGCTTTATAGTATATAATTTATATCTTTACTAATATTTTAGATGTCAGAGAAGAAACGTCAGCAGATTGGAAATTTTACGGAAGAGAAAAAATATAATATTGAATTTGTGAAAGAATATTCGGTTATTCTGGAAAATAAAATTTCAAAGAGCAATTTGCCCAAATATGTCATTCTTACATCCTAGCCACCTCGCAACAATATCTAAAATCCTAGTATTCGCTTCGCATACCACATTAAGCGAATAAAATGTTTTGCGATTACAATATAAAAATGGTGTGTGCCCCATCGGGTGCTCTTTTGTGACGGTCACTCTTATGCCCGTACAATCTACACCCGATAACGCAATATAGCAAAACTCCAGTTTAACTGCTGCCAAATTTAACGGAATTTACAAATCTGGGCAGTTCTGAGGATATTGCTCGGGAAATATTGTTTATAATGCGAGAAACAGTGGCTTGGCCAACACCATGTAAATTACCTTTAATAATTGTAATTAAGTGTTTATCTACATGAAATGTATTTGCAAATAAAAACTATTATCAATGAAAATATCGCAATGTTATCTGTATTTGTATGAAATGTGTTATATTTCTTTTTTGAGACGAAATTGGCTCAATTTCGTTAGTTATCATTTAAATTACATATTTCACCGCGGTTTTCGTAAAAGGGTACCGTTTGACGAAAAACCTCTTCTTAAATTATTTTTTTTACATTGCCAAAAATTTCGCCTACTAAAAAGATTTACCCCAAATCCTTCACGAATATTTACAAATAAATCAATATCTCTGACGTAGCTGGCTATATTTGATGCTAAATACAAGCCTAAAGACGGTACCTACCTTGTTTAGTTACTAGCCATTAAATAAACAGTTACATAACCTTATTTAACACTAAAGATGACAGTTGAATACGCATTTTTAGAGAAGCTTCTTTAAAACGCCTAATGAAGCTTCTTTAACTTTAACGAAGAGTGCTGAATTCGGGCCAGTAAATCTATTAATTTAAAAACATTACATGAAGTTCATCTCCAAAATCAGCCAAGAGTAAATTTCGAAAATAACCAAATAAATTACCACAATATTACAACTTATGTTTTACTCAGTCTCACTATTATTCTAATAACTATTATAAAATATTACCAAAAATTATGTCTGAAAATAAAAAACAAAATACTTCAAATGATGTGCAAATTGCCCATATAAACCTTCCAGGGGAAGCTTCCCTTTAGGGATGGAGGAATTATATTATAGAATTGTAATTATGTTATAGAACTATAAGTTATATAAATACCCTACCTTGCATTTCCTTTGTTTGCTTATCTCACTACGTAGAGTTATGCCTTATCAAACAAGCTATGTAATAAAGTTACAGAGACATATCACTCTGCTCAGACAAGTCTTCTATGTAACATCTTTTCGATATCTATAAAATTTTTAAAAACGTAAGTACGAAACGCAATTTCTTAAGTTAGGCAAGTCTTAAGTTTAATGTTTCATAGTTTTACCTTTAACCGTTTAGCCTGTAGAGCTCGAATACACACACACACACGCACACACATATGAAAATGTCGTACCAAAAATATTCGGAATCGATTTCCGTTAATATATCGATGTTGAATTTATTCTTTACTACAATACTTGCTTATTACGTCGTATAAAAGAGTAGCAGGATTTAAATAGTTAATTGCTTTGAAAAATCCATTTGATTAGAAAATATCAGTTAAATTAAAAATATGTATATGAATGTCGGTAATTGCTTCTCAGACATCCCAACCGTTAATCCTACTACCCCAGTAGCACGGTAACATAATGCCAATATTAGCTCAATACAATTATGGTTAACTGAGTACAATATTGGCGCTATGTGTCAGACACAGTGGCGCGCTGTGTATAGCTATCCATATTTTTGTAGTTCTGCATGTTATCTTACGAATTTAGGTAAGGGAAAAAACTGTTTGGTGATAAATGTATATTATTACATCAGTTTTTAAATCAGGTTTCATGTAAATTTGTGCTAGCTCCGAATAATACGCCACAGGTCTCTGCAATACATTATAGAAGCAACCCGACAATGTTTTGTTATAGCGCTTGCGCAACTTGGTGATTTTAACATGTCATATTGAGCCAAGATACAATATATATCCAATATTTATTTTATATTCATTTGGTATTAGGTGCTACTGGGATAATTTATGATGTTTAAAATGTATATGTTTCTTCGTCGAAAATTTCTTGTTGGATGTAGATGAATAATGGCCTTTATTGGAAGTCGTAAAATAAATTTGACAGTTGGTATTACCTGCATATTTCTCTAATAGCTGTTCGCATATAAGCGTTAAAAAGGATTTTGATAGATAAATGATTGGAAATTAAGGTGCATATAAATATTTAATAAGCAATTACGTTCAAAATTACATTTGCAAACTAGACATTGATGAGGTTTTTCTCAGGTGTGCAATCGAGTGTGTCTAGTTAAGTTATACCGCCGTGAAAATTCTTGATTGCACACTGAGCAAGTGAAGAGTTTCTCATGGGTATGGATACGCATGTGCCTGGTCAAATGGATCTTCTGACAAAATAAACGTTTGCAAATTATACATTTGTATGGTTTTCCATCGCTGTCGGTTCGAATATGTCTAGTTAGGTTATCCTGTCGTGCAAATTCTTGGTTGCACACCGAGCAAGAGAAGGGTTTCTCATGTATATGGATACGCATGTGGGAGGTTAAATTATCCTTCCGAGTGAGTGATACTTTGCAAATTGTACATTTGTATGGTTTTACGCCGGTGTGTGTTCGAATGTGTCTAGTTAGGTTACTCTTCTGTGCAAATTCCTGGTTGCACACTGAGCAAGTGAAGGGTTCCTTATATGTATGGATACGCACGTGAGTGGTCAAACTGTTCTTCTGACTAAATGATTGTTTGTAAATTGTACTTTTGTATGGCTTCTCGAAGTTGTGTGTTCGAATATGTCTAGATAGATTTTTCTTCTCTGCAAATTCATTTTTGCACACCCAACCAGTGAAGTATTGGTCTTCGGTATGGATGCGTTTGACCGGAAAACTTTCCGTTTCGAATAGTTTGTCATTATCTTGCGCATTCTGCTCTTTTGAATGCTGTTTTAGGGGTGGCAAATTTTTATCGAGATTTGCAACCCCTGTATTTTCTTCCGCTTCTCTACAGGTAATGGGTTCCGCTTTAACATCAATTTTATGCTTCTCTTTGTTAAGAATGCACATGTGAGTAGTATTGACAACAGAGGAACGTGTGCAAATTCTATAATTGTTGGGTTTTTTTTCGATGTGTGTTCGAATATGGTTAGTTAGATCTTCCTTCTCTGCAAATTCTTGGTTACACGCCGAGCATGAGAAGGATTGCTCCTTGGTATGGATGCGTTGGACAGGAAGACTATCTGTTTCGAATTGTTTGTCATTATCTTGCCCATCCTGTTCTTTTGCAAGCTGTTTTAGGGGTGACAAACTTTTATAGAAATTTGCAACACCTGTATATTCTTCTCTACAGGTGTTGGGTTCGACCTTAACATCTATTTTATGCTCTATAAAATCAATTTCTTGCTCAAGTTCATTTTTTATTTCACTCTCAGTTAATGGACATTGCAAATTTTGTGTATTACAATTTTGATTATCATTTTCATAAGTAAAGCTATTCCTATGATCGTCTATTATTGTTATATTGCCGATAGAGATAATGTTATCAGTGCTTTGGATAATTTTCACTGTATGATTTCGCACTCTCTTATCCGATTCACAACATTTTTGGACGAATTTATAAAATTGGAGCATTTCTTTTAAGCAACCATGGCAAATACATGTGGGCAATCCATCGCAGGAGTCGTACTAGAAAACAAAAATAGTTGCAGTCAGAAACAATATAATATGTTGAGCTTTGGAATATTGTTATGAGACTGAATAACCTCTGAGTTATCGTAATAAATTCAGGAATAGCACTTACTTATGTATTATATGACTTCGCAATCTCTTATCCGATTTACGACATTTATGGACGAATTTATAAATTTGTAGCATTACTTTTATGCAACCATAACATCTTAATTATACTGCGTATAAGAACGTATTGTGTGAGAGAGTGAGAATGTGCGTATGCATATACGTGTGCGTGTGTGCGCGCCTATACGGTTGAGGTTAAAATTATGAAACGTTAAACTTAAGATTTGTATATGCCATGCAGGTGCACCTCCTAATTTTGAAAAATATATATTCAAACCGGAAGTACTTGAATATGTAATTAACGTACACCTGATGATGATTTCTATTAAAAAATCGGAACCAGTCGCACTTTATAACATTTAAATAAAGAAATTGTGAAGTAACAGTTATTCTAATTTAACTACTCAACTTTATGTTCCTACATCTTTACTTTTTTATACGCAGTATAAGTAAGTATTGTAATCATGAAAAATTTCGAACCCGAGATTTTAACAGAAATATACGTTTTCACCGTCCCTAAATCGATTTCTACTATTTTTGGAATGACATCCGTCTGTGTTTGTGAGCCCTCTACAGCCCAAATAGCTAAAGGGAAAATGATGAAATTTTAAACTTAAGATTTGTATGGCCCTGGCAAGAAAACCTGCTATTTTTGAAAGCAATATTAAAATAAATAAGAAATACAAGACAACGTCCCTTGCGGTCACGGACCAATCAAACTAAATAAATAATGCAAAACAACGTCAATTTGATACGGACACATCCCTGGTTACGAGCACGGACCTATTAAAACACAAGACAACGCCCCTTCGGTTGTTTATGTTGATTTTATTAATAACCTTCCATAAAAACAATAAGACAATTTTCTTGCTGTATGATATTTAAATGATTGCAATAAAATTAGAATTCTGGTAGATAACAAATTGGCGGCCGCAATGTGAGGCCAAGAAATCAGAAGATTTCAAGAATCAGCCCTGAGAAAAGATTACTCTAAAGATGGCACCGCAACGAAAGACACGCCAGTCGTCCGACGATGTTGTGCTTACAGCCGTGCAGGAAAAGCTGTTACGGGAGACAGGATTTCCCTTTGTTTCTTTTAAAATGAGGTGCTACAAAAGCATTCCGTCTGAAAAGAAGCCGTCCGAAGAAGTGCAAGTCCTCGCTATTATTGAACTTCTGCGACCCGCATATCGCAGATGTCTTATAGGAAGGATTGAGACCGTTGACGAACAACTAGATTTCATTACAAGTCTAGATCAAGATTTTCAATCTTACCCTCTAGGACAACGCAACACATCTACAAATTAGCGTCAACATCATTTACGCAAAAATCAACGACTTGTTGAGCATCAAGCACAGAAATCGGAAAACTAGAGGCGAGTCGGATGAAGCAAATGAAGATAATGCTGCGTGTACAAAAAGGCTACGCACTCCTGGACCCAGCAGCGTGCGAAAATTTCATCCATGAGCGTCATGCAAGATGCTCATTTGCAGAACAAAAGAAAGTCAATCTCGCTGCGCAGGGGCAAAGCCTAATGGTTTTAGGGCAGGAAATTACCTACATCAGCGTCGGTGATGAAGAAAAACAAATCCAATTTAACGTCGGGAGAAGATTGAACGAGGAATTCATATTGGGATACCCTTGGTTTATACAGCAGGAAGCCACCATGGATTTTAAAAGAAGAAGTATCTATTTCGGCATCAAACGAAGAACTACCGTCTGGTCTGGTTGCGTAACACACCATCTTCTGATAAACAAATTTCTATGGAAGAGTTAAACCAACAATTCCCTTCCCAATTGCAATCTGAATTCCAAATTTTACTGAATCATTTTTAAGATATTTTTGATACAATTTCACGTAACCTTGGTACGCGTTCCATTTATCATACGTTCAATTTAAACTCCCGCATTCCGATTCGTTCTACACCATATCGAGTATCCGATGAGAAGAAGAAGTTCATTCAACAACAAGTAACCGAGATGCTGCAAATGGGAATTATTTCGACATCCACGTCCACTCACGCCAGCCCTGTCGTCTTGGTCCCTAACAAGGATGGTTCTCAGCGATTTTGCGTATACTACTGCAAAATCCATGCCATTACTGAGAGTGAACCAACTCCAATGCCCATCATTCAAAATATGTTACGCGATGTGGGCAATGCTTCGGTTTTTTCTACACTCGACCTGGAAAGTGGTTACTGGAAAATACCTATGGATGAGAATTCGAAGAAATACACCGCGTTTGAAATAGAAGAAATAGAAGGGTATCTTTGGAAGTCAGCTAACTAGAACCAACCAAGGGTTTTGTACGTCCCACACTCAGTAGTACCAAGAGTAATTTTTCAGTTTCATGACGATGCTGGTCACTCTGGACAGGATGAAACCATATGCGCCATTAAAAGACGTTTCTTGTGGCAGCAAATGGTTAGCGATATTCGCTCCCACGTCAAAACATGTATCATTTGTATTGCTACTAAGCGCGGAGCTCATCAAGCCGCTGCACCATTAAGACCGCGTAAACCATGCTATCCATGGCATACAGTAGCAGTTGACCTGATGGGACCATATCCACGGACGAATACGGGTAAACTTTATATCCTTGTCGTCACTGACCTCTTTACTAAATGGGTAGAAGCGTTCGGAGACCTAAAGGCAGGACAACTTACAAAATTATTAGAAGACCAAATATTTCACCAGTTCGGTTACCCAAAATGCGTCATAACTGATAATGGGTCTCAATTCCGAGGTTACCAGTGGAAGCGATGCTGCCGAAAATGGGACCTCTCGATTAATACATACCCATCTATCACCCACGCGGTAATCCCACCAAGAGGAAGAATCAAGATATCAAGACTGGTCTTCGTGTTCGTCTTCAAGGTAAAACACACACACAGTGGGCACAACAGTTACCCTATGTGCTACGTGATCTCCAAACGAGGAAAAACGCGGCTACAGGATATTCACCCAGTGAAACCTTGCTGGGGTATCAACTGCGTTTGCCCGGCGATTGGGAAATGGAGCAAGGTTCAAAACAAGCTCCAGATCATACAGGTCGTGACGAGCATCTGGACGACATTCGCCAGCGCCAGTTGTGGTATCAAAAACGTTACGATGGTGGAGAAGCTCAGGAACGATTGTCACCGGGTCGACAGGTCATGGTAAAAGCACACTAACAGTCCAAGGCTAAGAAAACTTACAATAAAAGCTTCACACCAAAATGGTTGGGACCATAAACTATCCAAAACCTCTACGACGGACGAGTGTACAAAGTCCGAGAAGAAGCTGCTAAGATTCGTGTCCATGCAGACCAATGCCCAGGTCGGACCCACTACCACCATCTTCACCTATATCTGAAGGTTCCGGCGATGAAGATCCACCTGACAATGTATAATAAGGTAGCGTTGTCTTCAGAAATGAGGAGGGAATTGTTACGGTCACGGACCAATCAAAATAAATAAAAAATACAAGACGTCTCTTACGGTCACGGGCCAATCAAAATAAATAAATAACACAAAACAACGTCCCTTTGTTACGGACACGTCCCTGGTTAGGAGCACGGACCAATTAAAACACAAGACAACGCCCCTTCGGTTGTTTATGTTGATGTTATTAATAATTTTTCATAAAAACAATAAGATAATTTTCTTGCTGTATGATATTTAATTGATTGCAATAAAATTTGAGTTTTAGCCGGTAACAGGTTCTTGAAATTTCTTATCATATTTATTTTTACATATATCGTATCTTCTGCGTCTGTCAACTGTTTATCAAAAATAAACAGACTCAAGTAATTTGCAGTTAGACATTTTAAATTTATTCTAAGAAATATATTTAGTGTAAAAGTGTCCCAAAGGTAATGGTAAAACAAAGGTAAAACAAATATTATTAATTAAAAAAATAATGAAAACCGGATGTGATTTAACACAAAAGCGTATAAGAAAGTCCGATGCATGACATTGCAGATGTTTTTTTATTGGTTTATATTACATTTAAAAATATCTGCAATGTCCTAAATCCGTGTGACACAATTTTTAAATCAATAATGAATTAAATATTGAATTTGATATGGAATTAGGAATTTTGGTTATCAAATTGAATACAGAATTATAAATCAAATGTAATAGAACTGAAACTCCGCAAACCGCGTGCGCCGTGTTTCATCAGTTATAATAAGATTATTGTTACGTTGGCCAATGATATCTTCCTCGTTAAATACCATTATTAGTATAATAAAAAATGTTCTAATATCAGAAACCGTTCAAATCCAATAAGTTTTGAAAATATAAAACAGAGTGCAGCACTGCAATAAGTCAATAATACTGGTATGCGCCGTACACAATTTATATATAAAATTTTACACACTTATCATACTTATTATTTCTAAATATCAAATTCAATACTGAATTGTCGCAATCGTTGAAGGGAAGGTTAAAAGGCATATTTCCGTTAAATTCTCGAGAATTTTTTCAAGATGACAATATTTACTTATATTGCGTATAATAATATAATAAGTTTATTTCTGCTCTTTTCTGTCCAATAAATGTTTTTAACAATTCGTACTCAAGGATCCAAGCCAATATGGTAAATACCTTAAATAAGGTTTACATGTAACATTATAAATACGATTACGCAATTTTTTAGGAGTTTTGAATGCAATGTGTTTTTTTATTCTCGATAATGCTATGTATATTTTATGTGATTGGTAAAGTTCATGTTATTAACAATCGACAATCTTTCATTAGATTCAGCATTAATTGCAACAAAGTTCAAGTTTTTAAATAATATTTACAATTGCATCTGAGAGAGCTACGCCTATAAATGAATTCGGAATTATAAATCTAAAAGCAACACAACGTTTACCCTAAGATATATTTGCACAATACGTATCATCCAAAGATGGCAAAACCCCTGTTTACAGAAACGTTCTACACACTTGATTCCATAATTTATATAAACAAAAGTGAACATTTTCTTGACCAATTGTTGAACTAGCAGATCAACCCTTGCGTGGACATATTTTATATATCGATTTTATTTACAAATATTTATGTTATTCTTTGATTAGGTTTGTTATATCAGTTACAGTCAGTTTATAGGCAAAATATGAGTCAAAGACGACATTTATCCACAACGCTAGAATATATTTCAATTTAGAAGTTTATTCGAAAAATAATTTTCAAATAAAAGTTGTCTTAATTTTATGATAATCAATATAAATTAAAATGATTTTTTTGTTAAAATGCAATCTGTATTTTCAAAATTGATAAATTAAAGTGAAATGCCTAAAGAAACAACTTGCCAGAAGATATATATGTAAATTATGTATTGGTATTTAAGATTACATTATAATATCTAATAATATATTTTAACCTTTGGTTTAGTTATAGTTGTCCACAAATGTTAGTTTTAGATAATATTTGTAATTGATAAGAATTCTGTTAGAAAGACATTGTAGACTGAGAGCAACTCACTCCTGATTCTAACTTTGTCTTAAGAACAGTTACTCCGTAACTTTGTATAAAAAAAAAGAATAAAATTATATTTTTTAAGTCAAGAAGTCTTACAAATCTAATTTGTATGTACCTAATAATTATAATTACTGTGTTCCATGATCTAATTGTCTTTTCCCTAGATTTAGAAATTAAGAGATCGCAAATTGTTCAATATATTAATTCTTTTTTTAAATGTAAAAAACGAAATGCAATAGGGACATTGAGTCTTAGATAAACTATACAATACGCGACTGCCAGAGCAAGTCTGAATTGTCCGTAGACAACGGTTCTAGAAAATGTTGATCTAAATCATAGTGCAATAGTTTGCAAGGTAATGTCTATTTATCAGACAAATTTAATTTTCATGATCCATTAACAAATTAAAACAAGCGGTTTATAATTGAAAATGTTCCCTGTCAACCAATGGTGGGTCCTTGTCAAAAAAATGAAGGTCATTCTATTATTATTTGGATGACCATTTCGAGAAATTGGTTATGTTTTTCAATAAAATTAAATGTTTCTTATAGTGGGTTTATACAGAAAAAATTAACGCTACATTTAACATTAGCGCTACATTTAAGGCTAAGAAAAAGATAAACACCATGTTAACCAATGTTGTCGTTTATACAGAATTTAAGACTACATTTCTTTTTAACGCTAAGCTAACAAGTTGGCCAACTTTTATCGTTCTTACTAAGAGAGATGAACAAAACCTCGTTCTTTCTTTGCCTAAGATCAGTTCAGTTTGAAAAAGGCATCTGCGCAAGCGTGACCGGGTGCACATGTGTTGACAAGCACAACATGTCAGAACAGTTTCGTGCTCTTTTTGCATTGACTTTTGTTTACCTGCTATATTGTTGTTTATTATTGTTATTTTAACATAAAGGACGGTGAATTGATTGATAGTGTCGAAAAATACGCTATATTGTATGATAAACGAAGTGTAGGCTTCCGCAATAAAACTAGTAAAGAAAATACATGGAGAAGTGTTTCCGAAGTCATGGGGCTAAAAGGTATGTGATATGCAACTATATTTTAAAATTGGACGATGTTGTAATTTTAAATGTATTCTAGTTCCCGAGTGTGAATCCCGGTGGGTGACTTTGCGGTCTCACTATGCGACTGAGAGGAATAAACTGTCCGAGTCATCTGCAGATGCAAGCATGTCTATCGTTGGCAGAATACTATAGTGCCAAAAGGACCGAAGAGGACCCCGATATATTTGGGAAAAACGTTGGCGTATTATTGAAAAATGTGTCGCCAGCCGCGAAGAAACGTAGACAAAAGAAGAATATGGATATAGTTTTTGGGTTGGACAGCGAGTAAATTATATAAATATATTAGTTAAATAATTTTTATTATATTGTTTTATTTAAAAATACTTCCAGTTTCTTTTCCTATTTTCCGCAAACACAATTCACATTTGTTATATACGATTTTGGTAGGTACCGAGGTTAACATAAGTTGAAATAACTTGTAAATCAACTATAATAGTGTATTGAACCGAAATAATAAAACTAAAATACAAAATCATTTCAATTTAATAGTCTTTCGGCATAGAACCTTTTTCGATAAGAGATTTTTGCCATGGTACTCAACCAAAATAATTAGCCAAATGTTCTCTGAAATCATGTTCCGAATCCATTTTTATTTAAAAGAAATGAAAACCACTATATGTATCGCAAAAGGAAAAATGTTTTCGCAAATCATAAAAATATAGCCTCAAAAAACAAGTTGACACTTGCAAATGTCAAACACGGAAACCAGTATGCGCATGCGTTAATTTTGTTAGCTTAGCTGTATAAACGCCAGTTTTTCTTGTTAGTAAAATGCAGCGTTAAATGTAGCGCTAATGTTAAATGTAGCGTTAATTTTTTCTGTATAAACCCACTATTATTGTTAACCGTGTTGGCTTTTTAATAAACATTTCAAAGTGAATCATGGATTACTGGCTTTAAAAATGGTTTTGTGGACGCGAAATGATTTAATAGATGAAGACTCAGAAGAAATTACACAGAAAGAAATAAGTAAAAATTTCAGATAGGATAATTAATGTAACTTTAACTTTGGCAACGAGTTATTTAGCATTTAGAGAACATTTTAGTTCTTTAAACTCTGAAGTCAGTTCGGAAAAAGTATTACTAAACTTTTAGCAAAATATGACCCAATTTTAAATCTTTTAATTAGTGTTAAAAGTCGCGAAATAAATTACCTAAGACCACAAATACAAAATGAAATTATTAAGTTATTGGGTAAATGAAGTAAAAAAATATATTATTAAAGAAATTAAAAATTCTCCATTTTATAAACGATAGCACTCAAGATACAAGTAAAGTTGACCAGTTAGCTGTCCTAATTCACTATATTCAAATAAATGAAAATGCTGGATTTCAAATACACGAATTTATAAAAGTAGAAGCCCAAAAAGCAGAAACTTTGCTAAATTGTTTCTTAAATTTTTTTTCAGGAAAATGAACTTGATATTTCAAAGTTGCGGGGCCAAACTTACGATGGTGCAGCAAATATGAAAGATACTTTTCAAATTTGGTGCTTAAGGATGCATTTCTAATGTTATAGAAGAAAAACATTTTTTCGATTTTGTAGAAAATGTTTATACATTCTTTGCTAATAGTATTACAAGGTGGGCTATATAAATGTCTAAACTGAAAAGATTAAATCCATCTCGCTGGTCTTCCAGAAACGATGCTTTGTTTGCTCTTAAATTCGGACACCAACAAACAAAATACGTACTGGCAATAACATAAGTGAAAAGAATGATGCAATAAATTTAAAAAAGAAAACGGAACGATTTGAAACGGTATTCCACATTGTCATGCAAAGCGATTTATTAACATCAATTAATTAATGCGGCTTCTAAATTATTGAAAAAAAAGCATTAATTATTTTAAATATAGCATATGCCAATTTGGTTACCCTTAGAAAATATTTTTATATTGCAAAATTAACGCTACGTTAGATATTATAATTGCACAATTAAAAGATAGAATTTCAAGTTTAACCGAAATAAATAAATTATTAGGAGTAATTTTCCCAGAAAATTTAAAACAATTATCTAATGATGAAATAATTGATTAATGCCAACTTATACTAGACAAATATATACTGACGATTTAACCGCAGATTTTAAGGCACAGATATTATCTTTTAGAAAAACCTTTAAAAAACTGCTAGAAAATATTAAATCGGTATTTGAATTAATAGAATTAATATTTACAGAATATTCTATTCTTAGTTCGGCATTTCCGGAACTTTGTACCGCTCTAATTTTGTTCGTAACATTCACCGTATCAACTTCTAGCGCCGAAAGAACATTTTCAAAATTAAAACTTATTAAAACACATTTAAGAAACTCTAATTTGGCGATATTGAGCATTGAAAATGAAAGAATACGTAAATTACATTTTAGTGATATAATTAACACCTTTGCTTCAATGAAAGCAAGAAAAGTTAAGTTTAGTTAAAGATAATGAACTTAAAAGAATATATGAAAATGTATTTAACTGACTATAATAAATAAATAAATTAAATAATTAATATAATAAATGTATTTAACCGTACGAATGGAATTTTTTTTCTCTTCTTTGCCACTTATTTATTACAAAAAAAAATTAAATAAACTAATAAAAATGGTAAGTATTAACGAAAATAAGGCCCCATTGGTGCATCGCACTCCTTGCATCCCTGGTTGCTACGCCCCTGATAGTTTACACAATGCAAATGTGTAGACAAATTATAACCTCAACCTAATTTTGAAAGAGATTTTTGGAGGATCTGCCTAACGAATGTACATGTTTTATATCTTCAATTAAAGCTTCCTTAGAGTACGAAAATAGTAAATATATAAACAAGAGCCATTCCCTAACCGTAGGAAAGTGCGCTGTTTGCACCTCTGTGCATGGTATTTTTAATGAAATTTCATTATTCTAGTGAATAATCTTGCAGTTTTTGATTTTATAACGCTAATTATTTACATTTTACACAAAATGAAACATAATTGCTTCTTAAAAACCACGTATTAAGCGAAATAACAATCTAGGGAATTGTTGTTTTCAAGACGGCAACACTGAATTTCGATGGCTGTGTTTTTCATGGACTGTCATAAATAAATTCAACTTACTCTCAATGGGGTGATAGACATCAGGATTTCCGCCACACGTTCTTCAATTTCCGTCGAACACGAATCATATAACGATTTCATATCGTCAGATTCCTTTAAACAAGTTCTACACACATTCTTTAACGCAATCGACATTTTGAAACAACTATTCTAACCATAGATACGTATTGGAAGTTACCGACGCGACATTGGAGCAGTCTGACAAACAGTATTGGCAATATAGCTAAATCGAAAATCGCCATGTAAAGCAATGTTACCAACGCCGAATAAACACAAACCTATAAAATTGCCTCAATTATCATATAACAGCCTAATAATACATCGATAGTATAATGTTAGCTACTAATCTATTACTTTTTATTGACATGCACAATTATAAACGACTTTCAGATGAATATATAGCATTTATTGTAAGGCTATAAAAAGTGTCGACGCCAAAATACTTAAGTTTTTTATTAAAATTAGAGTCGCAGGATTCGTGTGAAAATTTCATAGAATATTGATAAAATATATGTATATCTATAAGATACAAACATATTTTCAAAAAATATGTTTAATTAGAATACCAAAACGGTAACCGTGTGATGTGTGATAACAATTATCGTTGATTTCTCAAAATGAGGGCGCAGGATATTTTTGAAAAAATTAAAAAATATTCTAAGAATACATAACTAGAAGTAACATAAATATTTTAATAAATGTGTTAATTAGAGTACCAAAATGGTAACCGTGTGACTGGTACTATGAACTGATTTTTTGGTAGATTCTATATAACGTTTACAAAGTAATAAAACATATTTTTTGAAAATATTTATGCTACATCTAGCAATGTATTCTAAGAATATATTGTAATTTTTTCAAAAATATCCTGCGCCCTAATCTTGAGAAATCAGCGCTATCAGTCACAGCGAGCGGATCATAAATGGTAAAAGTTTATGACACACATTAAAAGGGTGGAAACAAAGTCAATCTTAAATTAAATCTTAGTGGCACTATTTATGATTTAATATTCAAAGTCTCGGATGAGGTTTATTATCGCGCATTATTAAACAGAATAATATACAATTTTTAAACGATTTACAAATAATTAATTTTCCAAAAATATATATTTTATGTTTAGAACAATATTCGTCATTCAACCATTTTGCTAAATATAAAGAGATGCTCCTTTATTATTTCTAATAATTTAACTTTCACGCATGTTTTGTAGTAAACTTTTCAAAAATTACTTTCAAATGTTTCTAAACAAATATCCACAATTTTTGTAAATTCATTTCCTTCTTTATACATTTTTTAGCTAGATACCCCGAAAAGAAACGGAACAATCTTCTAATGTTAACTGTTCTTTATTTGAAGAGTTGAGGGATCCGCCTGGTTATGATGGTTCGCTTATTAAATTGATTGATATTGAGCTCTCATCCGAATCCATTGGTTGTGGTTCTGAATTTGAAGATTTTTCCGACGTCGTAGGGATTTTATCGTTGTTGATCGATACAATGTTCGGAATGTTCTCGCGCTGGGATTTTTATTAGACCCTCCTTTCTGTCTAAATATTGAAAATAAAATTTCAATCACATCTTGATTAAATCGATTCGTGATCAAAAATTCCAGGCCATTATTGGATCGTTCCTCTTTAGAAAATAGTAAAATGACGTCGATGGTTTGAACAGATCCTAAAAAACATGGCGGTTTATTAAATTTATTTGATTAATTTTAGTTAAGAAAATATTATTTAAGCCTTTAAGCGAAGATTAATACTAAATACAAGTGGCACATGTTATTCAACACATTATTATACTTTTTTACAATTTTTATATGAAAAAACATTAAAGTTCTAAATTTAACAAAATAAAATATTACTTTTAAAAACAATCAAATAAAAATACCACCTACTTTCGCGTTATTTGCAATTTTTTTTAATAATTTACTTAAAAATGCAGAGGTTTAAAATAATTTCGATTGACTGTAGCTTGGAAACGATACCAAACGCTAGTGTACTACCCAGAAAATCAAACCATAACCATTAAGGTTGAAATGGTGACAATGTTTCTATAATACTTTATATTTAATAATTAATTCTTAAACGAAATTATCGTTGGCGGCGCTAGTAGCATTAATAGAAATGTCGGGCATAATAGCCAGTGTGTTAGACTGTTGTGATAGAGGCTGTGATTAGACACGCAAAATCCAGCAAAGCGAACTATGCAAGAAGGGGAACTAATAACATATGTTCTTTGCCAAAACGATTCATTCTTTGAGTGGAGAATCTTCTATTTCGTGTTTTTTAAACTGTATTTTGATTGAAACCGTTATTTAAAAATTATTTATAAGTTATCCCAAGAATTTAATTCGTAAGATACGATAGATATTTTGTTCCTTCGATATGTATGAAATAAATAAGCATTCGGGCATTAATGAACCAAACAGCTGATTGGTTCATTAATGCCCGGCGTAAGAACCAATTTTTGAAGTACACTAGTTTCACCGCCAGAGTGCGAGTTGTTAATTTCGTTCACGAATAGCTTTTAATTAATTAACGAAATAAATTAACACAATAGCATTACCATATGCGTCTAAAAATGCCGATTGAACATGAATATGATTTCTCTCCTTCGTGTTTTTGCATGTGTAGATTTAAATTCATTTCCTTGAACGCACGATAATTCACCATCAATGTTGGCATAACTGTTTTGGGAGTCCATCGTAGGTCACACTAGAAAATTATATACTATTTACATAACTAAACCTAACATAATTATTATTAGTTGAGCAAACCATGCGCCAAATAACCAATTGAATCATGAATCGGTTCATTGAGCAACCAGTTTACAAAACAAGCGATTAATGCAGTATTTTATTACACATAGTTTGAACTAATAATAATAATTTTCGGAAATACTCGCCTGTAAGGTTCGAATTTCAATAATAATTAAGCGAAGCATTTCCCAATTGTACTCACAATCCAAATTCATATCTTCGGAAGTTGTTAAACACGTTTTACCCACTGTATCCACGTCAATATTACTTAAATTCGACATTATTAATTAAACAATCACAAATATTGTACAGCAGACTGCATAACGTCAACATTGCGCAACGAAGCCCACTTAGATTGGAAATGCCATGATTGAGTGCGTTTGCTTGCACTGTTTCAAAACGTGCACTCTACAGTGTAAAACCAGAGCTGTGTAACATCATTAAAACATTGGATTTAATTTAAGATTGATTTTTGTTTCCACACTTTTAATGTGTGTCATAAACCTTAACCATTTATAATCCGTTTTTGAGTTATGGTAGAAAATTCGAAAAATGAATGGGTAAACATGCACTTCAGGTAGGAATATTCTCTTCAAAAATAAAAAGTTTTCTTGAGACGCATAGGTATACAAATCTTAAGTTTAAAGTTACAAAATTTTATCTTCAACCGCTTAGGCAAAAAATAAATATATTTATTGACCGTTTCTATCAGAATAAGTCGCAAGGCAAGTGGTGAAAATATATATTTTGACGATGAGAACGAAATATTATTTAGCACTCATTGTTGATTTCAGTGAGAATAGCATAGACGTAAAACCAGATATGTTGGTTCGAAATTCGTACTATAAGCGGCATCTATTAATATATTTTGTAATTATTTCTTCTTCTGCTTTCGCGCCCAAAAGAACGGCAACTCTGTACATATATTTCGTTGAGTACGGTAAAGTTATCCATGAAAAACCCAGCCACGAAAAGTCAGTGTTGCCAACCTAAAAACAAAAATCCCCTAGATTTTTATTTCCCTTAATACGTGGTTTTCAAGCTCCAATTGTGTTTCATTTTGTGTAAAATGTAAATAATTAGCGTTATAAAACCAAAAACTGCAAGAATATTCACTGGAATAATGAAATTTCATTAAAAATACCATGTTCATAGGTGCAAACAGTACGCTGTCCGACGTTTCCCTAATTTGCAAAAAATGGGAATGGCTCTTTTTTATATATTTACTATATTCGTAATCTACATACTCTAAGCTTTAATTCAAGATATAAAACATGCACTTTCGTTTGGCAGATCCTCCACAAATCTCATTCGAAATGAGGTGTACCACATGACAGACGGCTGAGGTTATAATTTGTCTACACATTTGCATTGTGAAAAATATAATAATTCTGTAGAATATTATGAAAATTACTTTAGAAACAATAAAAGGCTATGTTTTATGTATTTTGGGTATTGTTTAAATGCGTTATTAGTGGTAAAATTGAGCATATTTCTGAGAATAAAATAATAGGGTTATGTTCTAACGCAATCACCAAATTTCACAAATGTCAGATGGCGAGGAGGGCGTAACCAACATTTATATCTTGGCGATTTCTATTATTTTCCTATAAACCTGACTGTTGATTTACAAGAAAGATATGTTTCTATAATCAAAAAGCTTCAGGGTTTCATAAATGATATAATACTCAGCAATTGATAACGTATCAGTTGTAAAATTCATTGGAACAAAAATAAAAGTATGCGTCACTTAGTTCATTTTCCCATTCTGCAAAAATTCTGAATGGCTCATTTTAAAAAAGATATTATTTTCGTAATCCACGCACTGTTTAGATTACGAAAATAATTCCATTTTCAAAATGAGCCATTCAGATTTTTTGCAAATTAGAGTTATGTGCTGAGTGACGTGTTCACTTTTCTCTATTTCAATTAATTTTGCAGCGAATACACTATCAATTCCCATGTATTATATCATTTATTAAAGACTGAAGCTTTAAGATAATGAAAACATATCTTTTTTGCAAGACTTCAGTCAGCTTTATAGAAATATTAACGTATTTCAGCAAGACGATAAATTTGGTTACGCCCACTCGCCAACTGTCTTTTGTGTAAATCCCAGCCACGAATTCCGCAACTGTCAGATGGCGAGGTGGGCGTAACCAACATTTATATCTTGGCGATTTCTATTATTTTCTTATAAACCTGACTGTTGATTTACAAGAAAAATATGTTTCTATAATCAGAAAACTTCAGGGTTTCATAAATGATATAATTTTCGGCAGTTGATAGCGTATTCGTTGTAAAATTCATTGGAACAGAAAAAGTAGTATGCGTCACTTGGTACATTTTCCCAATTTATAAAAAATCTGAATGGCTCATTTTGAAAAAGATATTATTTTCGTAATCCACGCACTGTTCAGATTACGAAAATAATTTCATTTTCAAAATGAGCCATTCAGATTTTTTGAAAATTAGAGTTATGTGCTGATTGACGTGTTCACTTTTCTCTATTTCAATTAATATTGCAGCGAATACACTATCAATTTCTATGTATTATATCATTTATGAAAGCCTAAAGCTTTTAGATAATGAAAACATATCCTTTTTGCAAGACTTCAGTCAGATTTATAGAAATATTAACGTATTTCAGCAAGACGATAAATTTGGTTACGCCCACTCGCCAACTGTCATTTGTGTAAATACCAGCCACGAATTCCTCAACTGTCAGATGGCGAGTGAGCGTAAACAACATTTATCATCTTGGCGATTTCTATTAATTTTCCTATAACGCTGACTGTTGATTTAAAAGAAAAATATGTTTCTATAATCAGAAAACTTCAGGGTTTCATAAATGATATAATTTTCGGCAGTTGATAGCTTATATTTTGTAAAATTCATTGGAACAGAAGAAGTAGTATGCGTCACATGGTACATTTTCTCAATTTATAAAAAATCTGAATGGCTCATTTTGAAAAAGATATTATTTTCGTAATCCACGCATTGTTCAGATTACGAAAATAATTTCATTTTCAAAATGAGCCATTCAGATTTTTTGAAAATTAGAGTTATGTGCTGATTGACGTGTTCACTTTTCTCTATTTCAATTAATATTGCAGCGAATACACTATCAATTTCTATGTATTATATCATTTATGAAAGCCTAAAGCTTTTAGATAATGAAAACATATCCTTTTTGCAAGACTTCAGTCAGATTTATAGAAATATTAACGTATTTCAGCAAGACGATAAATTTGGTTACGCCCACTCGCCAACTGTCACTTGTGGAATTCGTAGCCACGGATTCCTCAGAAAAGCTAGCGACGATTTTATATTTTAGCAGAGCGGCACATTTTCGTCGGCGACGATATTTTTCCAGAACAACACAATATTTCAATGTAAATAATGTCGGGTTAAAACTTTAATTATTCAAGGGATATAATAAATTAATTGGGGTAAATAAAATTATTATTCGGGGGATTACTGGGTGCATAAATATATATAATACACAATTGTTGTATGAATGATTTAGAGATGCATCTCGTTAAGTATCTCTAGACGTTTGTGACACTACCATAAAAATAGATTTGGTAGATACATATATTAGCTAAATAATTATGGCAAAAAGAATATTCTTTCCAGGGGATTAGGGGGTGAAAAATTAGTATTGTCACCAACTTATGTGTGAATTATGCACAAATGAACCTATTTTAGTATCTCTAGACGTTTGTGACACTACCATAAAAATAGGGGTGGTAGATACATATATTGGCTAAATAATTATGCTAAAAAGAATATTCTATCCAAGGGATTAGGGTGTGAAAATTTAGTATTGTCACTTTGTTTTGTGTGTATGCAGGCAGAAATAAACCTAGTTTAGTATCTCTAGACGTTTGTGACACTACCATAAAAATAGGGGTGGTAGATACATATATTGGCTAAATAATTATGCTAAAAATAATATTCTATCCAGGGGATTAGGGGGTGAAAATTCAGTATTATCAACAATACTGAATTTTCACCCCCTAATCCCCTGGATAGAATATTCTTTTTAGCATAATTATTTAGCCAATATATGTATCTAGCACCCCTATTTTTATGGTAGTGTCACAAACGTCAAGAGATACTAAACTAGGTTTATTTCTGCCTGCATACACACATAAATTGGTGACAATACTGAATTTTCACCCCCTAATCCCCTGGATAGAATATTCTTTTTAGCATAATTATTTACCCAATATATGTGCCTACCATCCCTATTTTTATGGTAGTGTCACAAACGTCTAGAGATACTAAAATAGGTTCATTTGTGTAGAATTCACATATAAGTTGGTGACAATACTGAATTTTCACCCCTAATCCCCTGGATAGAATATTCGTTTTAGCATAATTATTTAGCCAATATATGTGTCTACCACCCCTATTTTTATGGTAGTGTCACAAACGTCTAGAGATACTATACTAGGTTTATTTCTGCCTGCATACACACATAAAAAAGTGACAATACTGAATTTTCACCTCCTAATCCCCTGGATAGAATATTCTTTTTGGAATAATTATTTAGCCAAGATATGTATCTACCACCCCTATTTTTATGGTAGTGTCACAAACGTCTAGAGATACTAAACTAGGTTTATTTCTGCCTGCATACACACATAAAAAAGTGACAATACTGAATTTTCACCCCCTAATCCCCTGGATAGAATATTCTTTTTAGCGTAATTATTTAGCCAATATATGTATCTACCACCCCTATTTTTATGGTAGTGTCACAAACGTCTAGAGATACTAAAATAGGTTCATTTGTGCAGAATTCACACATAAGTTGGTGACAATACTAATTTTTCACCCCCTAATCCCCTGGATAGAATATTCTTTTTAGCATAGGGTAAAACGACCAGTTTTGGCACAGTTAAGAAAATTCTCTACTCTTTTGAGGATTAAAAAAAATATGGATAATATATTTATATAATAATTGAAAATTTTTAAAGTTTAAGTGTTTTATAAAGTAAAAAAAAAAATTAAATTGTTTATTGATGTTTTAGGTAATTTTGTTCACAATTTATAATTCGATGTTAAAATGCCAGTTTTTAGACGGTGGTTGCCTTTTAGCGCACAGTCCTTTCTAGTAATAGCACGGCAAATATAGTTATAAATTTATATATTTTAGCTTGGATTTCCTAAAATTTAGGTATATATTTATAAATAAACACTTGCAGTAGCTTTATTTTATAAATTTTAAAATTATAGAGGTAGGTACTATACCTATCTAAAGCTAAATTTAATATTTATAAAGTTCTAAATTATAAATGTAGACAACAATATTATTCTTTATCTATAATGCAAATGATATTTTAATTAAAAAATAATTTTTAATCGAAATATTAAAATTACTTATAAATAGGTATATTACATCAAAATTTTTAATACTTTTCTTGCATTAAAATTTTGTGAACAATGAAAAATTGAAATCTTTTCTAGTTAGTTATTTTTTTAGATAAGAATACTTTTCATCCTGTAATTTCAGATAAAAGTATTTTTTCAAGTGTACCGGGTGGGGCAAAACAACCTCCCTAGTTTTGCAAGTGAATTAAAGAAAAAGGAGTCGAGATACAAAAAATTTATTTCAATAAAATAAAGTAGTTACATGGCCAGTTTTATCTTATGTAGTTTTAAAAATCATATCGGCCAAGTGTTGTCCTTCATTGTCTACACACTGCTGCAAGCGACTTTTGAAGTTTTGCATAACCCTTTCAAGCATTTCTTCAGGTATACGGCGAATTTCCGTGCGGATTGTCTCCTCTCAGGGAGACAAAGCACGCGGGGAACATTTCCTTCAAAACCAGCATTGATGCCCGCGCTGTGTGGGCTGTGGCTTCCCCCCCGTCCTGCTGAAACCAGACATTCTCGAGACCAAGTTCTTTAAGAGCAGGGGCAAAAAAATTCTGGAGCATGTTCATATAGCGCCCAGAATTGACGGTAACTGCCCAATTTCTTTCCTGTAGTAAAAGTAAGGCCCGATAATCCCTATTCGGGAAACTGCGCACCAAACTGTGACACGATCACTATGCAGAGGCTTCTCGTGGATCACCCTCAGATTGTTTTCGCACCAATATCGAACATTTTGTTTATTTACACCGCCAGAAAGATGGAAATGTGCTGGGCGGCGATTACAGACTCCTTTTCGAGTATGTATGCTTCCATGGCAAAAGCGCGCTGCTCGTTCGTCCACATTGTGTTTACGACTGAATACTTTTGTAACACATACACACGGCATATCTTTCTGCCGCCATTCACGCCATTCCTACCCTGTTACGACCTCTGCTAGCTTCACAATTCTCTGTTGAAACTAGGGAGGTTGTTTTGCCCCACCTGTATAAGAGGTTTTGGTTCTAATTCTTGATTTTTCACACTTCTTTTTACCCTTTTTATTAACGGTGTCATTGTTTTTACCAGTTTTCACTAAAATAAAAATAATTTATTCAAACGAATACAAAAATAAATTAAATAGGTCATGTTTTAGATTTTTATTTTTTATGAGATAAACAATAAAATTTCAGTGTACGTATAATGTAAATAATAACTGATACATACCTTTTAAAGAATTATTTATCTGTAGTTAAAATTTGTTCTTGTTATAAGAAATATGTAAAAACATTAATATTCTAACCTCACTTGATTACTGTCAGAGAGTCTCTGTTTACCGTTCCACATATAGCAGCAGCGGCGCCAATATAAAAGCGCTGTAAGCATAAAGTGCTTTTATAATTGGCGCGCTCTTCAAATTTCATACTAATTAAAGAACACGTGTTTTTAATATTAAAAAATAAAAAAAAGTCAATATTCAACATTTGAAATGTTTCGATGAACTATTCATTTAGTTTATTTAACCAGGTACATATTAAAAAAATACGTTTTTCTAGTAAATATGATTGTAATTGCTTAAGCTATGGTAACCGTAAACTAACTAGAAATGGCTGTGAAAAGTACAATTTTGATATCGCTAAACAATATTCGTTTTTTTTTTAATTAATAATTTTTAAATGGACGTTCTAAAGGTTTTTTCTTGTTTAAAACTATATATAAATATTTAAATCGTTGTTATACCTACGCATTTGCACAGTTTTAAACGTATAAAACCAAGTTTTTGATACCTGTGCCATTACTAGCGATGTGCCGAAACTGGTCGTTTTACCCTAATTATTTAGCCAATATATGTATCTACCACCCCTATTTTTATGGTAGTGTCACAAACGTCTAGAGATACTAAAATAGGTTCATTTGTGCAGAATTCACACATAAGTTGGTGACAATACTAATTTTTCACCCCCTAATCCCCTGGATAGAATATTCTTTTTGCCATAATTATTTAGCTAATATATGTATCTACCAACCCTATTTTTATGGTAGTGTCACAAACGTCTAGAGATACTTAACGAGATGCATCTCTAAATCATTCATACAACAATTGTGAATTATATATATTTATGCACCCAGTATTCCCCTGAATAATAATTTTATTTACCCCAATTAATTTATTATATCCCTTGAATAATTAAAGTTTTAACCCGACAATATTTACATTGAAATATTGTGTTGTTCTGGAAAAATATCG
This sequence comes from Nebria brevicollis, assembly GCA_944738965.1. Lineage (NCBI taxonomy): Eukaryota > Metazoa > Arthropoda > Insecta > Coleoptera > Carabidae > Nebria > Nebria brevicollis. Next base: position 2,000,420 of record OX122910.1, read on the forward strand.
TCGCCGACGAAAATGTGCCGCTCTGCTAAAATATAAAATCGTCGCTAGCTTTTCGTCGCCAAGTTCACATCGGTCAAACAGCGCACTTTCCTACGGTTAGGGAATGGCTCTTGTTTATATATTTACTATTTTCGTACTCTAAGGAAGCTTTAATTCAAGATATAAAACATGTACACATTCGTTAGGTAGATCCTCCAAGAATCTCATTCAAAATTAGGTTGAGGTTATAATTTGTCTACACATTTGCATTGTGTATACTATCAGTGGCGTAGCAATCGGGGATGCAAGGAGTGCCATGCACCAATGGGGCCTTATTTTCTTTAATACTTACTATTTTTATTAGTTTATTTAAATTTTTTTGTAATATATAAGCGACAAAGAAGAGAAAAAAAATTCCTTTCGTAGGGTTAAATACATTTATTATATTAATTAATTTATTTATTATAGTAAGTAAAATATATGTTTATATATTCTTTTAAGTTTACAAACACAAAAACCTGCAGTACAAATCAAATTTAATGTTTAGGTTTACAAACATAGTTCATTAACTTTAACTAAACTTAACTTTTCTCGCTTTTATTGAAGCAAAGAAGCTAATTATTTCACTAAAATTTAATTTATGTATTCTTTCATTTTCAATGCTCAAAATCGCCAAATTTGATAAGCGCTTCTCCCCTATAGAGTCTCTTAAATATGTTTTAATTTTGAAAATGTTCCTTCGGCGCTAGAAGTTCATACGGGGAATGTTAAGAACGAAATAAAAGCGGTACAAAGTTTTCAAATATAGGCTCTATTTCCTATTTTTTGCTAAATGCTCAGAAGTAGTTTTGCTAATTAAAAATTGTTGCTGAGGGTAACCACATTGTCATATGCTGTATTTAAAATAATTAATGCTTCTTGCAAATCAAAATATTTTGTTTGCAATAATTTAGAAGCAGCATTAATTGATGTTAATAGTTCGCTGTGCATGTGGAATACCGTTTCAAAATGTTCCATTTTCTTTTTTAAATTTATTGCATCATTCTTTTCACTTATGTTATTGCTAGTAAGTATTATTTCTGTTAGTGTCCGAATTAAATTTAAGAGCATACAAAGCATCGTCTTTAGAAGACCAGCGAGTTGGATTTAATCTTTTCAGTGTAAAATTTTTACTTTCCGTCTTAGACATTAACAAAATCCACCTTTTAATACTATTAGCAAAGAATGTATAAACGTTTTCTACAAAACCTTCTATAACATTAGACACTGCATCATTAAGCACCAAATTTAAGTGATGAGCGCAACAGTGAATATATAATGCATTTGGTGCAACATTAAGAATTCGTTTTTGAAGTCCATTAAAAGCACCTTTCATATTTGCTGCACCATCGTAAGCTTGTCCCCGCAACTTTGAAATATCAAATTTAGTTTCCTCAAAATATTTTAATGAAACAATTTTGCAAAGTTTCAGCTTTTTGGTCTTTTATTTTTATAAATTCGATAAATGAGACGTGTATTTAGAATCCAGCATTTTCATTTATTGGAACATAGCGAATGAGGACAGCTAGCTGGTCAACTTTACTTATATCTTGAGTGCTATCGATTATAAAATGGAGAATTTTTAATGTCTTTAGTAATTTTTTTTTTTTACTTCATTACCCAATAAGTTAATAATTTCATTTTGTATTTGTGAGCTTAGGTAATTTATTTTGCGACTCTTATCACTACTTAAATTATTTAAAATCGGGTCAAATTTTGCTAAAAGTTTAATAATATTTAAGAAATTTCCTGAACTGACTTCAGCGTTTAAAGAATCAAAATTTCCTCTAAATGCTAACTAACTCGTTGCCAAAATTAAAGTTACATTAATTATCCTATCTGAAATTTTTACCCACGTACTTATTTCTTTCTGTGTGGTTCCTTATAAGTGTTTATCTATTAAATCATTTCGCTGCCACAGAACCATTGCTAAAGCCAGTAAACCATGATTCATTTTGAAATGTTTATTAAATAGCCAACACGCCACAATAAGAAACATTTAATTTTATTGAATAACATAACCAATTTCTCGAAATGGTCGATCCCTGTTTTAGTAATTTTCTTATAATGAAAAATGTTAAAAAACGAACTTTTTTTGAAAGATACCCATTGGTTGACCGGGACCATTTTCAATTATAAACCGCTTATTTTCATTTGTTAATGGATCAGGAAAATTAAATTTGTCTGATAAATAGACATTACCTTGCATACTTATTGCACTATGATATAGATCAACATTTTCTACAACCGTTGTCTACGGACAATTCAGACTTGTTCAGACAGTCGCTTATTGTATAGTTAAGCCAACATTCAATGTGTCTATTGCATTTCGTTTTTTACATTTAAAAAAGAATTAATATATTGAACAATATGCGACCTCCTAATTTCTTAATCTAGGGAAAAGACAATTAAATCATGGAACGCAGAAATACAGAAATTATAATAATTAGGTATATACATATATATTTCCAGGCAAGTTTCTTTAGGCATTTTACTTTAATTTATTAATTTTGAAAATATAAATTGCATTTTAACAAAAAATCATTTTAATTCATTTTGATTATCATTAAAATAAAACAATTTTTATTTGAAATTGTTTTTCGAATAAGACACAAACAGACAAATAAAAAACATCTGCAGTGTCATGCACCGAACTGTCTTATACGCATTTGGGTTAAACCATATTGTAGTTTCATTATTTTTCTAATTTATAATATTTGTTTTAACCTTTAGATTGCTTTTGCACTAAATGTAATTCTTAGAATAAATATTAAATGTCAAACTTCAAATTATTTAAGTCTATTTTGTTCAGCAATTGACAGGCGCAGATGATACGATTTATGTAAAAATATATATAATAAGCAGAAATTTATTTTGAAACCGGTACTCTTTTTGGAAAGAGAATTCAAACAAAAGTTGTGCTATGAATACCATTTTTGATTAATTGCAGAAACTGCAAAAAATGACTAGAGTAAACGGGCACTTCCACTTCGAATATTTTTTTCAAAAATAGGTGATCACCCCAGTCATTTGCAAATCTTGAGTTTAAAGTTTCAAAATTTTAGCTTCAACCTTTTAGGCTGTAGAAAACATACACAGACACACACACACATAGACGGACGTCATTCCAAAAATAGTTGGAATCGATTCGGGGAAGGTCAAAACGTATATTTCCGTTTAAATCTCGAGTTCGAAATTTTTCATGATTACAATACTTACTTATACTGCGTATAAGAAAGTAAAAACAATTTAGGAGCATAGAGTTGAGTAGATAATTTAGAATAACTTCTACTTCATAGTTTCTTTAATTAAATGTTATAAAATGCGACTGGTTCCGACTTTTTATAAAATTATCATCAGATGTACGTTAATTACTTATACAAGCACTTCCGGTTTGAATATTTCTTTTCAAAAATAGTTGCACTTTGCAAGGCATATATAAATCTTAAGTTTAACTTTTCATAATTTTACCTTAAACCGTATAGGCGCACACACACACAGACACTCATAACCACACGTACATGCACACGCTCACTCTCTCTCTCTCTCTCTCTCACACACACATAAACAGATGGATGTCAAAGAGGTATATTTCCGTTAAAATCTCGAGACCGACATTTTTCATGATTACAATACTTTCTTATACGCAGTATAATTAAGATGCTATGGTTGCATAGAAGTTATGCTCCAATTTTATAAATTCGTCCAAAATTGTCGTGAATCGGATAAGAGATTGCGAAGTCATGCATAAATAAATATTATTCCTGAATTCATTACGATAACTCATAGGTTGTTCAGTCCTATAACTGTGTTCCAAAGCTCAAAATTTTATATTGTTTCTGACTGCAACTGTTTTTGTTTTCTAGTTCGACTCCTGCGATGGATTTCCCACAAGTATTTGCTATGGTTGCATAAAAGAAATGTTCCAATTTTACAAATTCGTCCAAAAATGTTGTGAATCGGATAAGAGATTGCGTAGTGAAACAGTGAAAATTAACCAAAGCACAGCGGACATAATCTCTATCGACAATATAACAATAATTGACGATCATACGAATAGTCTTTCTTATGAAAATTATGAACGAAATTGTAATACACAAAATTTGCAATGTCCATTAACTGAAGGAGAAATTAAAAATGAACTTGAGCAAGAAATGGATTTTATAGAGCATGAAATTGATGTTAAAGCCGAACCCAACACCTGTAGAGAAACTGTGGAAGGAAAAAATTCAACGGAAGAAAATACAGGATAAACGTTTGTCACCCCTAAAACAGCATTCGAAAGAGCAAGATGAGCAAGATAATGACAAACAATTCGAGACGGAAGGTCTTCCTGTCAAACGCATCCATACCAAGGAACAATCGTTGTCATGCTCGGTGTGTAACCAAGAATTTGCAGGGAAGAAAAACCTAACTAACCATATTCGAACCCACACCGAGAAAAAACCCAACAATTATAGAATTTGCACACGTTCCTCTTGTGTAAATACTACCATGACTATTCAGATGCGCATTCATAATGAAGAGAAACCCTTTCACATGCATAGTTTGCAATCGTAAATTTGCACAGAAGAAAAACCTAAATGTACATTCTAGAATCCACGTTGCAAATATCTATAAAATTTTGTCACCCTTAAGGGGGATTTCCGGTTCAATTGACCTAAATTTTGGATTTTTTTTCCAGGGAACTGGTAAGAGTTAGAGACCTGGGTTTTTTGTCAAATCTTTATTCATTCTTGCTCTACAACTGGGAATTTTTCAAAAATCCAAAATGGCGTCCAATATGGCGGCTGCCCGGCGGGTACTTCCCAAAACTGCTCGCAAATCGTCACCTAGAAAGAAAATCAGCTCAGTTTCTTGAAGAGTATAGTTCAGAGAATGGAATGAACTAGAATCTTTGAAAAATCTCAAAATTTGACAAAATGGCGGGCATTTGAAAAAAGTCGTTTTTTTCGGTCGATTTTTTGACTTTGACAGGTTGTGAAAAATCAAAAATTGCACATTTCTCCTTGAGTCTAGTTCATTCCATGAAGAAAAGTGTTTTCAATAAGGGAAGCAAAGAACGAAGTCAATTGGTTGAACCGTTCAAAAGCTAGAGTGCTCGCAGTTTTGAAAAATGTAGTTTCGAGAAAAACGCGTTTAAAGTTTGCGAAGCATTTTTTCTGTGTAATTCAAAGTATTCGGCGGAAAATTCGCAAACAATAGTCAATATCTAGGTTTTCCGGGTCGCTGAATACGAATCTGAGGTCAAATTTGAAAAATTCAAAATGGCGGATCCAATATGGCGGACCAAAAAACTCATACTCATCAAAATTTATGAAATTCGAGATTCAAGGGTTTTTGGGGTCGCTGAATACGAATATGTGGTCAGATTTGGAATTGTTAACTTACATTTAATCAGCAATTCCAGCGCCATAAAAGATTACTTCATCCTCGTAATCCTCCATTTCCGCATTGCGCTGACTGGCGGTGATGGCTGCTCTCGCACCGCTACTAATTCGTCGATGCACTCAAAGGCCTGTAGCGACGTAAATATTTGCCGGATCGAAATATCCTTTTACCCACATATTTAAGACAAGTTTAGCTTTGATTTCATGCAAAAAAAAACAATCGATTTTTTGAAAATATTGAACCGGAAACGTAAATTTGCTCAGAAGAAAATCGTAAATGCACATTCTCGAATCCACGCCGGCGTACACAAATGTACAATTTGCAAGCGTTCATTTCGTCGGAAGAACCATTTGACCTCTCACATGTGTATCCATACACATAAGGAACCCTTCACTTGCTCAGTGTGCAACCAGGAATTTGCACAGAAGAGTAACCTAAAGAGACATATTCGAACTCACACGGGCAAAAAATTACACAAATGTACAATTTGCAAACGATCACTTACTCGGAAGGATAATTTAACCACCCACATGCGTATCCATACACATGAGAAACCCTTCACTTGCTCAGTGTGCAATCAAGAATTTGCACGGCGGGATAGCTTAACTAGACATACTCGAATCCACACCGGCGAAAAACCATACAAATGTGAAACTTGCGAACGATCATTTATCGAGGCAAGCAATTTGACCAAACACATGCGTATCCATACCCATGAGAAACCTTTCACTTGCTCAGTGTGCAGCCAGAAATTTGCACAGAAGGGACAACTAACTAGCCATATTCAAAGCCACACCGGCGAGAAACCATACAAATGTACTATTTGCAAACGTTCATTTAGTCAGCAGAGCAGTTTGAATACTCATCTGCGTATCCATACACATGAGAAATTGCACGGCGGGATAACTTAACTAGACATACTCGATTGCACACCTGAGAAAACCTCATCAATGTCTAATTTTCAAATGTAATTTTTAACGTAATCGCTTATTAAATATTTACATGCGCAAACAACAATCTTTATGCACCTTAATTTCCAATCATTTATCTTTCCAAATCCTGTTTAACGCTTATATGCGAACACCTATTAGAGAGATCTGCAGGTGATACCAACTGTTAAATTTATTTTACGACTTCCAATAAAGGCCATTATTCATCTACATCCAACAAGAAATTTTTGACGAAGAAACATATACATTTTAAACATCATAAACTATCCCAGTAGCACCTAATACCAAATGAATATAAAATAAATATTGGATAAACCTTGTATCTTGGCTCAATATGACATGTCAAAATCACATAGTTGCGCAAGCGCTATAACAAAACATTGTCGGGTTGCTTCTATAATGTATTGCAGAGGCCTGTGGCGTATTCGGAGCTAGCACAATTTAACATGAAACCTGATTTAAAAACTGGTGTAATAATATAGATTTATCACCAAACACTTTTTCCCTTACTTAAATTCTTAAGATAACATGCAGAACTACAAAAATATAGATAGCTATACACAGCGCGCCACTGTGTCTGACACATACCGCCAATATTGTACTATGTTAACCATAATTGCATTGAGCCAATATTGGCATTATGTTACCGTGCTACTGGGGTAGTAGGATTAATGGTTGGGATGTCTGAGAAGCAATTACTGACATGCATATACATTTTTTTAATTTAACTGATATTTTCTAATCAAATGGATATTTCAAAGCAATTAACTATTTTATATCCTGTTACCCTTTTATACGACGTAATAAGCAAGTATTGTAGAAAAGAATAAATTCAATATCGATATATTAACGGAAATCGACTCCGCATATTTTCGGTACGACATTTTCATGTGTGTGTGTGTGTGTGTGTATTCGAGCACTACAGCCTAAACGGTTAAAGGTAAAACTATGAAACATTAAACTTAAGACTTTCGTTATTATGTTTTTAAAAATTTTATTGATATCGAAAAGATGTTACATAGAAGATTTGTCTGAGCAGAGTGGTATGTCTTAGTAGTTTTATTACGTAGCTGTTTTTAGATAAAGCATAATTCTACGTAGTGAGATAAGCAAACAAAGGAAATGCAAGGTAGGGTATTTATATAACTTATAGTTCTATAACATAATTACAATTCTATAATATAATTCCTCCAGTTTATTTCTTTGTTTATTTCATTTGGTATCTCGTGATACTCAAATGTCCGGGTTTATTGTCGCTGCGTCTGCGCTATAAAGACGAAGTAGTCTATTTCTTTGTTTGTTTCATTTGGTATTTCGTGATACTCAAATGTCTGGGTTTATTGTCGCTGCGTCTGCGCTATAAAGACGAAGTAGTTTATTTCATTTGTTTATTTCATTTAATATCTCGTGATACACAAATGGCCGGGTTTATTGTCGCTGCGCCTGCGCTATAAAGACGAAGTAGTTTATTTCTTTTGTTTATTTCATTTGGTATCTCGTGATACGCAAATGGCCGGGTTTATTGTCGCTGCGTCTGCGCTATAAAGACGAAGTAGTTAGCATTGTGGGTATTCCTTCAACGCTCCGCTAACTCTCCAACGTTCGTCGTCGACGAGGAGACGCTACTTTTCAAGCCCTCAACGGTCTTAGGGGAAACAACATGTAACCAGATAAAGAATAAAACCTCCAAATGTTTTTATGAAGTTATCGCTTTCATTTACCCCCACCCGATCACATCTCCACTGAATAGCTACCCGGACGACTGGCGCCCGATCATCCCGGCACGCCAAGAAGTGACGTGTGGAAGCAAAGAGCGTCACACCCTAAAGGGAAGCTTCCCTTGGAAGGTTTATATGGGCTATTTGCACATCATTTGATGTATTTTGTTTTTTTATTTTCAGACATAATTTTTGGAAATATTTTACAATAGTTATTAGAATAATAGTGACACTGAGTAAAACATAAATTATAATATTGTGGTAAATTATTTGCTTATTTTCGTTATTTTCGAAATTTATTCTTGGTTGATTTTGTAGATGAACTTCATGTAATGTTTTAAATTAATAGATTAAGGCCCGGTATTATAAAGAACAAAATAAATGTTAATTAGTTACTATGGAACAAAATTTACTCACACAGTTAATATAATTTTGCGTGTTATAAAAGAATCTTACAAGTAAATTAACTAATAGGAGATTAACCGACTATTTTAGTTCATCTATTCATCAATAGATGACTAATATATAAATATTGCAAATTTCGCATCGGTTATTATTATAATATTTTAAATAAAAACAAAACACGAAGCTGTCAAGTAATTGACAGAATAAATTTTACTAGCTAGAAATTCATGGGAGTAGTTTAACTGTGAGATTTACTAGCAAAGTAAATTTATTTTTCGTTTATAATACGGAAATCTATAGAGTAAAGTATATTACTTGGTTACCAAATAAAATCTACCGAGTATTTTAGTTATTTGACGTTTATAATACCGGGCATTACTGTCTTTAATTAATTAATTAATTAATTTAATTAAGTATATCATGGTTTTCTAACTTTATGTTTTTAAATAATATATATCTGCTTTTTTTATTAATTTTAAATATTTGCTTATTTATTTAGAATTCTCCTTGAATCATAAAAATACCCATTAATTGTAATTTTTATTCATTTTCATTACATTTTATATCATATTATTGGTTTTTTGGTGAAAATATATATATCAGATTAGAATGTGGGATATGGAAGTTTTCACATTTTTTTATTACATTTATCATAACACAATTTCTAATATTATCAGACTTAAAATAGATATTAGTTTAACATTCGTTTACATGATATATTTAATTTTTACAAAAGTATTCCATTTTACTTAATTTGGTACATTGTTCAACTTTAAGTATATTTTCTTCGTTAACTATGTAATTACCTGGTTCAATATCTAAGGTTACATATTTATTATTAAACTTAGTAGGTATAGGAGTAAATTGCAATATTTTGTTCTCTGCATTTTCTGCTATAGGTATGTCGATGATTATTTTCATTTCTTTATTTACTGGTTTACAATATGCTTTGATTTATCCATTATTTTCCCAGTTGTTTAGTATGAGTTGTTTTACAAACTTGGTGTGTAAGTTTTTTAATGGTTCAAGTAAGTCGATTCTATTTACCAATCCGTAATGCAAAGTATGCAAGCTACAAAATGTGAATGTTCCTTCTAAATTGTTTAGAAGTATTAGTAAATTATTTAGCACCGATGTTAGTTGATTAAATACGTCTTTGGTAGTGAGTATATCAAGGTGTTCTAAATTGTCATTCGCGATTGTTTTGATTTGTAAGATTCGGGAAGTTAATACTTTATCATTTTGTTGCATTATTTCTATTTGTTTGTTGAATTATTTCTTTGTTTACCAAAATATCTCTATTTAATCCGTTTTTTAATTTATTTTGGTTTTCTGATAACGTATGAATTAATTGGTCATATTTTTCACCATCTTCGGCATCTAAATTTCCGGATATTTGTTTTATGATAGAACCAATTCCATTTATAAGGCCGCGTTTTTTGCGAGAGTCAACTTGAAATATTAAAAGTTTATTTTTGACTTGTTCGAAAACGTATTCTAAAGTATTTATATTAGTTTCTAATTCTCGTTGTAATATTACTGATTTGGTTATTAATTGGGTCAATAGATTAATCCTATGTTCTTTAACGTTTTCATATGGGCTAAATATGGGTTCTATATTAAAATATACGTAAATATAAGTAGAGTGGGTATAAATATACGTTTTTCCTAATTCTATAAGGTTAACACCTATGTTTTCCGTTTCATTTGTTACGTGGAATCCGTTGACGAAGAGATTTCCAAGGAATCTGAAACATTTATTCTTGGTTTTTTAATTTTATCTATTCTGATCTTTTTATTGGTATCTAGTTCGATTACTCCTAATTTGGGGCTATACTGTTTTACTGTTTTGTATTTTGGCTTTTCACATTTTCCCGCGTGGTATTTATGTTGTTTGACTAAAACATCATCTGGTAATTATTCTGGGTTTGTATTTACTGTTGCATATTTAAATTTTTTCTGTTCTATTTTATTAGTTACTTTTTTATATAAATTTTGCATAATGTTTTTATGATTTCTACATTATTTTGGTATAATTGTACATTATCATCTATGACATTTAGGTTTTCTTTAAAATGGCCAAGTAAAATATCGTGTGGTTTATTCTGTGTGGTATTGTGAATAGACGAATTATATGCCATTATTCCATACAAAATTTTTACTTTCTTATACGCAGTATAAGTAAGTATTGTAATCATGAAAAATTTCGAACTCGAGATTTCAACGGAAATATACGTTTTGACCTTCCCTGAATCGATTCCGACTATTTTTGGAATGACGTCCGTCTGTGTGTGTGTGTGTGTGTGCGCGCGCGTGTGTGTGTGTGTGTGTGTGTGTGCGCGCGCGCGTGCGTGTGCGTATCAATCTTGGTTAAGATTTCTGTTGCTCGGCAGGAACATCTGAAACAAACATCCTTTTTCTTTTTAGTTTATTTATTTTAAACTTTCTCCCGTCCTTTAAAGTTACCTTATTTCTAGTTTTATTGAATTCTGTCAAGGATTGTTTTTTGAATAGAGTTTTATGAATTTTGTTATTAATCTAGGGTTTTCTTTTACTAGAATTTCTATTGTTTTAATTTCTAAATATTGGTCTTTTGTTGACTTTTGTTTAGGGAATCTTTTAATTTTGCTCATTTCGGCTTTTTGTTTCAACTTCTCGCGTATTTACTTTAATTTATGTTACCAAATGTTTAAATAATCTTGAGCCGTATCTTGAAATTTTAGAATTTTATTTTCGCAATCGTTTCCAAATAGTGTTTCAATCGGGGTATATTTGGTTGAATTTTACGAATTGTTATAGGCTATTATTGCGATATTTACTTTATTAACAGTATTCAAGTTTTCAAATTCATGTCGTTGCTCCAAAATTCTAAGATGCTCTATCAAAGATGAATGAAAGCGTTCGATTAATCCGTTACTCTGTGGGTTACCGGTTGAAGTAATGTGAAGTACAATTTTATAACCGGTTAATAAATTTTTGATCATTTCGTTATTGAATTCTACACCATTATCGGTAATAATTTTGTTAGGCACTTGATATTGGGCAAAATATTCTAATAAGTTTTCAACAATTTTAGTGGATGTGGTATTATCTAGTTGTTTACACGCTGAGAATTTAGTAAAGGAATCTATTATAGTTAGGCACTTTTCTTTATTTAGGGTTAATACATCAAGGTGTAATATATTGAAAGGATGTTTTGCATTGAGGGTATTTGGTATGGATTTCGTTCATACTTACAGGTTTGGCATAATTCGCAGTTATTAATAAACCTCTGAATACTTGAAATCATATTAGGCAAATAATATTTTCTTTTTAATTTCTGATATGTTTCTGTTATGCCCCTATGATTTGTTTTTCCCTCATGATACAATTTTATTTGTAAATTTTGATCATTATTATTTAAAACATCTTCTAAGTGTATAGTAGTTTGAATTATTTTAAAAGAATTTTTAACAAATGTGGCTTGTAATATATTGTTAATTGTTGCTGTTATAACTAATAATAAATAAATAATTAAATTTTTATCAACTAAACAATAATAATTTACGTTTAGTACTAGGTAACTTTTAAACATTTTATGAACATTTTTATTTATATTTTCTTTGTCTACTGTTACTATTAGTCTTTGCTTAGTTTTGAATAGTTTTTCTACATTTCCAACATTTATTGGAATATCCTTGAATATAACTCCGTTAATTTCGTTTTCGTTGTCAGAATGGATTGTCTGTTCGTCGGTATCGTCTAAATTGAGTAGTAAACTTTCTAAAGAATCACTGATGTTTATTTCTGGAAGTTCGTGGATAACCCAAATTATATGAGTGTCTCGAAATATTTTACATATTAAGTTTTTAATTATTTCAAAATTTATTTCGTCTAGCCCGGAACATATTTTGGGTGAATGGATTTCAAAAATATCGTTTTCAATAAAATAATTTTTAATTTCGATAAGTCTATCTTCAATTGTATTTAACGCTGGTTTATCAAAATAATTTGATTTGGTTATTAAATGAATTAATTTATATTTTAGTTCATAAATCGGTTGTATTGCAAAATTTTGATTATTCATATTCAAATTTTGTAAATAATTTTTGCTATCGAAATTTTTATTGATTTCTAATGCGAAACCTTTATTTAATTTTAGATCTTTGCTTGTACAATGTATTATATTATTTGGCTTTTCGAAAATGTTTTTGTTAGTAAATTTTAGTTCAAAGTTATTTCGTATTCTCGATAATGCGTCTGCATTGGAATTCATAGTTCCTTTTTTATATATAATTGCGTAATCGTATTCTTCGAGTTTAATGCGCCATCTCATTAATTTTGAATTCGGGTCTTTTAAATTCATAAGCCAAACTGGTGGACGGTGATCTGTCATAATTTTAAATTTCACTCCATAAACATATTGTCTAAAATATTTACAGGCCTACTATTCCTCATAATTCCTTTTCCGTCGTGGAATAATTAATCTCATGTTCGCTTAATGTTCTAGACGCGTATGTTACTGGTAGGTCTTTTACTTTTAAATTTTGACTTAATACGGCCCCTATGACGTCAGTGGTTATGGTGAAGGTCTTTGTAAAGTCAGGGTATTGTAGAATAGGTGAATTTATTAATTGCAATTTTGAATTTTCGAAACTTTCGATATATTGTTTGTTATTAGTGTCTACTTTGTTTCCCTTTTTCAAATAAGTTGTTAAAGGTTTAGTTAATTTGGCGAAATTCGGAATGAACTCTCTGTAATAACCAATAAGTCCGAGAAATTGTTTGATCTCGTTTTGAGTTTTAGGAATGGAAAAGGATTTCACTGCTTCGATTTTTAAAGGATTAGATTTTACTCCTTCTTGTGAAATAACGTGGCCCAAATACGCAACTTCTTTCTTAAAAACTCACTTTTATCTAACTGTATTTTTAAATTATGTTATTTTAATGGTCTAAATACTTTTCTGATATTTCCTATATGCTCTTGTAAACTTGTTCCTAAAATAATAATATCGTCCAAATACACTAAACAAATTTTATTCAAATGTTCCCTCAAGGCATAATTCATTAATCACTGAAAAGTTGCTGGTGCATATTTTAGGCCAAAGGGCATTCGTGTGAACTCGACATGACCTTTGTCGGTGTTGAAGGCAGTTTTTTAGGATGGTTGGATTATTTTGTCATCTAAAAGTTTGGCTATTTGGTTATTAATCTCGTTTTTATAAATCTCGGGGTGCCGGTAACTTTTTGTGTGTATAGGGGTTTCGTCTGTAGTCGTGATTTTATGTTGTATTACACTTGTGTGTGTTAAGGGTTCTTTTTCTTTTGGGAAAATCATTTGGTATTCACAGATTACTTTAAACAGCTCTTTTTTCTCTTCTTCGTTTAAATGATCACTTCTAATATTGTTGGAGTAGACGCTGTGGCACTATGTAAAAAGAATAGCTGTGTAAGTCAGACTGTGCTGATTGTCATGGAGAATAGCTGTGTAAGTCAGACTGCGCTGATCGTTATAGAGATAGTGATATTGCTTTGTTAATGTAATAAAATATAAGGAAAACCAATTGTTCATACTTCCATAACTTTTAAATAAAATCAACTAAACACAAAATAAACCTGCGTTTCAATAGGTTATGGGCCCAGGCACAAGCACAGGCACTGCGCAAGTATATACATAACCTTGTTGATTGAAAAACCAGAATGACGAACGAAGGTATGAGGTTAAACATACCAATGTTGAACGGTGGAAATTTTGTATTCTGGAAAACAAAACTAAAGGCTGTCTTAGTACGCGACGAACTGTGGGACGTTGTAGCTTCGCCGAAGCCAGAAACGACAGATGCTGAATGGAATAAGAAGAACAACAAGGCCATGGCATACATTACATTGAGCGTCGAAGATAATCAGTTAATTCACTTCGCCCACTTCGAGGAGGCACGCGAAGCATGGAATGCATTACTAAAGAAGTATGAACGATCGACGTTTGGCAGTAGATTGTATCTACGCCGGAAATTATATGGGATACAATACTCAAGCGGTCCCATGAGCTGTCACATTGATGCGATTATGAATGTAGTTGCATTACTGCGAGGATCAGGAAAGCCACTGGAAGATGAAGAAGTAGTTGCTATTCTATTAGTGAGTCTACCAGAAATGTATTCTGGATTAGTCACTGCACTTGAGGGTCGTGATGAAGCAGACCTTACCATTGAATATGTAACCGGAAAATTTCTGGACGAGTACCAAAGAAGAAATGAAGCTAAAGACGGAACAAGCAGTGAAAAGTCGGAAGTGGCATTACGATCAATGTCTGCAGGTAAAGATTACAATAATCGAGGATTTAAAAGTAATTTCAGAAAAGCAGATTCGCAAAGAACAAACGACAAAAGAGTGAAAGAAACACGTGAATGTTTTCATTGCCACAAACAAGGACACTTGAAGGCAAATTGTAGATGGTACAAAGCAATTAAAGAACAACAGAAAAAGAGCGCAGAATCAGCCAAGCAGACAGTTGAGGTTCAATCTAATAGCAGCAGCTACGTGACATTTAGAGTTCGAGACAAGAAAAATATGGCGAGTTCGACGGGATGGTGCATTGATTCAGGAGCTTCAAGCCACATGACAAACAATGTTAACCTATTTTCGAATTTGCGCGATATGAACAGTAAAGTTGAAATCGCAGACGGATCATTTCTATCGGTCATCGGAATTGGAGAATGCTACATAAACTGTAAAGTAAAGGACGGAGTACAAAAGGTACAATTACAAAATGTTCTCTACGTTCCGGAACTGGACGACAATTTGATCTCTGTACGAAGCATTATCGAAAAGGGATTCAGGGTAACCTTTTATGAGAATAACAAATGCAAAATCCATCATGATCAGCAAGTCATCGCAGAAGCAGAACTTGACGGAGATTTATTCAGAATCAAAACAGCAGAGACAAAGCACACGGCGTGCACAGCAAGAGAAGAAGTATGCATTCACAAATGGCATCGAAGAATGGGCCACCGAGACGAAGCAGCAATCAAGAAACTTGTCATCAAGAAATTAGCAAAGGGTATACGAATTTCACCATGTTCACACGAGGAGATATGCGAGTACTGCATAAAAGGAAAACTGTCACAAACAAAATTTTCAAAAAGTAAGCGGAGAGAGCAAGAGCCAATGAAGCTCATACATTCGGACTTGTGCGGACCGATGCAGACACCGACTCCAAGCGGAAATAGATACTTTCTCACTTTAATTGACGATTTCTCTAGATTCACAGTAGTGAGACTAGTAAAATCAAAAGACGAAGTTGCAGAGGTAATAAAAGAATATTTCGCAGCAATGTTTACGCGATTCGGTAGACATCCTATAGCGATGCGAACAGATAATGGTAGAGAATATATATCTAAAGACTTTGAACACTATTTGCGCAAAAACGGGATTCAACATCAGTACACTGTCATACACACACCGCAACAAAACGGAATAGCGGAACGAAAAAATAGGTACTTGGTCGAATCAGCGAAATGCATGCTACTAGACGCTGGACTAGACAACCGCTTCTGGGGAGAAGCGATTTTAACTGCTACATATCTACAGAATCGAATGGTTAGTCGTACTCTTAATAAAACACCATTTGAATTGTTTACTAGAGAGAAACCAGAACTGGCACACATTCGGATATTCGGTTCGAAAGTTTTTTCGTACATTCCAAAACAAAAACGAAAAAAATGGGATGATAAAGCCGAAAAAGGTATCTTGGTTGGATATAGCGGTGAGGGATATCGGATTTTAGACCCAAAAACAAACAAAGTGCGAATTAGCAGATCAGTAAGAATAATAGGAGAAGAAGGGGATGCAATTTCAAACACTGAATCGAAATCGATTGATACCGAGGTCATAATACCAGAAGAAAGGAAAGAAAATGAGACCGAAATTCAAGAGGAGATCGAGTCAGAAGAAAAACTTGAAGATGACGTAGAAGCCATCACGGAAGAGGAACACGAGACCCCAACACAAATACCACAAGGATCTCAGATACGTGTATCAATGCGATCAAACAAGAATGTGCCACCGCTTAGATACGGTTACAAAGTGACCGGTAACTATGTCAAGGAACCTGAAACCTGGAACGAAATGATAAAAATGCCACCTAGGGAGCAGACGCTGTGGTTGGCAGCTACGAAAAGAGAGATAGAGTCGCTCAACCAACATCAGGTTTGGGAACTGGCGGAACTGCCGCCTGGAAGACGGACAACATCCTGCAAATGGATATTTAAAGCAAAAGTCGATGGTGAAGGGAAAATCCACACGTACAAAGCACGATTAGTAGCAAAGGGATTTTCGCAACGCTACGGAGAGGACTACGATGAAACTTTCGCACCCGTAGTCAAGCACGAGACAATACGAGTATTGCTCACACTTGCGGCACAGAAAAGTCTACATGTTCGCCACCTCGACGTGAAAAACGCATACCTGAATGGAGAACTTACTGAAGAAATTTACATGGAACAGCCACAAGGTTTTGTAAAACCGGAAAACAAAGATAAAGTATTGCGATTGAAGAAAAGTATATATGGTTTAAAACAAGCTGCGAGAGTTTGGAACCACACTGCAACCAAAGCACTTTCCCAGATGGGATTTAAACCTGGAAAAGCTGATCCTTGTCTTTATTCGAGAAAAGAAGACAACGGAAATAATACGTATATTCTAATTTACGTGGACGACTTGTTGGTAGTAGGAGATTCCATCAAAATGAGTCAGCAAGTGGGTCAAGAGTTGCAACAGTACTTCGCAATCACAGACCTGGGGGAAGTTAAACATTATTTGGGAATCCAGATGAAACGCGAGGCGGATGGATCTTTCTTATTAAATCAAAAATCAAAAATAATGAAGTTATTGGAATGCTACAATTTATTGGAACCAAGACCGGCAGTAACCCCTATGGAAACTGGATTTTTAAAGGGATCACAAAATGAAGAAACCAAGCTCGAAAACAATACGGCCTACAGAAAAGTCATGGGATCACTACTATACATCGCTACCGTGACAAGACCGGATATAGCAGCTGCAGTGGGCTTACTATGTCGCCAAGTTGAGCAACCAACAAACTACGATTGGAAGGCCGCTAAAAGAGTAATGCGATTTCTAGCTTCCACGGCAGATAAGAATCTAAAATTGTCAGCGAAGGGAAACACAGAACTCATATGTTTCGTCGACGCAGATTGGGCCGGGGATAGAACAGACAGAAAATCTACCAGCGGATACGTTTTTATGTTGGGAAATGCAGTCATTTCTTGGTCGAGCAGAAAACAGACAGCAGTCGCTTTGTCATCTACAGAAGCGGAATACCTTGCAGCATCATTTGCTAGTAGAGAGCTGTTGTGGTTGAGACAACTACTGATAGACTTGAACGTGTCCATGGACAAACCGACGACAATGTTCGAAGACAATCAAGGTTGTATAAAATTAATAGAAAATAACAGATGTGGAGCAAAAACAAAACACATAGATATCAGCTACCACCAGATACGTGATCTACAGGAGAAGAAGATCTTGGAAGTTCGATACTGTCCGACTGAAGAGATGTTGGCTGACGTAATGACGAAACCATTAGCCAAGGATCAGTTCATGACCTTTACCAAGTTCCTGGGATTGGAATAATATGAACGTACCGCAGCGAGAAGGGGTGTTGGAGTAGACGCTGTGGCACTATGTAAAAAGAATAGCTGTGTAAGTCAGACTGTGCTGATTGTCATGGAGAATAGCTGTGTAAGTCAGACTGCGCTGATCGTTATAGAGATAGTGATATTGCTTTGTTAATGTAATAAAATATAAGGAAAACCAATTGTTCATACTTCCATAACTTTTAAATAAAATCAACTAAACACAAAATAAACCTGCGTTTCAATAAATATAAATTTCATTTAATTCGCTGTTGAAACAATTAGTATTATGGGCGTTAAAATATTCGAAGTTACATTCTTTATTGTTTAATATTGCCTTTTTATTCTTTAAATCAATAGACTTGCCTAATATTTCTAGAGTGTTAATACCCAATAATAAATTAAAGTTTTTATGGAAATTATTAATATAACATTTAATCGGATTTTTATTAACATTGATTATAACATATGAATCTCCGGAAGATTTGCCACTAGCTGTTTTAAAAGTGAAGTTTTCTTTAAAAATTTTAAACCTATTGTTTTTTTTTGTTTTCTGATTCCACAAAATTCTTGTTTATTAGATTAATAGTGCTACCTGTGTCTAAAAGTATAATATAATCTTTAATTCTGATAAAGGGTAATTTTGAATTACAGTTTATATTCATCAATTCTACTGTTGTGTTATTTCGTCTAAGTCTAAAAAAGAGTTTTCGTCAGTGGTGTTTTCTGATTCGTCAATGTGTTCGACATTTTCGTGCAAGGGTTAATTATTATCATCTTTGTTTGTGTTAAGTTCTTCTACAAAGTAATTTGGTGTGGTTGTGCCGAATTGTCTATTTTATCTCATAAAGTAACTGTTAGGTTGATTGAAACTAGTTGTCATTCTGGATTGGGTTGACATGAGTGTTGGTGGTTTTTGTCTTTGGTTATTAATAATATTTTGACGTGGGCGAATATTTTGGGTTGGATACTGGTAAAATTCCTGTAGATTGGTCCGGTAGGGAAGTTTGTATTTGCTAATGGAAATTTCGTAGGAGGAATATTCGGTAAAGGGCGGATTTTATTATCTGAATATTGCATATATTGAAAATCATTTAATAATAATTTTTCAATATCACTAATAGTTTGTGGATTTCGTGTAGCCAAGTTATTTCGCATAGGGTCTCTCAATGAACTAATGAAATGAGTTACTATTAAAGACTCGTTAAATTTTTTTAATTCGTTTGCAACATTATTGTCATTTGGATAGGTGGTGATAATTTTAGTTTTGAATAATTCAAATTTATTTTTTATATTATTTAATAAGTTCCTTGCATTTTTCGGAGAATTACAATCTCTTAAAATATCTAGAATAATAGTAGTAGGTTTTTGATCATTTTGGAAACAGCTTAATAAATGGGTTTTTAGGTTTAGCCAATTTTCAAATTTATAATTACGCAATTCCTCGGCGGCTTTATCCGTTATTTTACTTTTTATGTGAAATAATGCACATTTTTTTGTAAATCCGTTATTCCGACTGTAGAATTTAATATGTCAACTATTTCGTCGCAGGTGATAATAAAAGAAGCTAAAAGTTTTAGGTTTCCATTAAAATTTGGAATACCGTCCAACAAAATTTTAATTTCAGATGTATTTGCCATACTTGCAGTATTACAATTTGAAATGTTTGAGTCCTGCTCGATTTCGAGTATTGATTCAATACAATATGGTTGATAAATTTAATGCCAGGTTGGCTTTTTTTTTATACTAATTTATTTGTTAGTTAAAATTCACTCCTGTGTCGGGAGTTCGAAATGTTAGCCGAATCACACTTCTCTAATAACTAAATAATATGTTAGTTTTTTAGTAATGCTTACAGTAATATTGTTAGAAGAATGTTGGCTATTGCAATCTTCATTTATGCGGCAGAGACCTCGGGCACTCGGTTTGCGGGCTCTGTGAAGTTGCTGGTGCTTAGGTTTGCGGGTACCCTGCGTGTAACAAGACGGCTGCGGCTGTAGTGCTGCAGGTTCCCGGATCCTGGACGTATCTGTTTTCTTGACGTTGGATTTAACCCTGGTATCGAGTTAAACGATTCTGCGGATGTAGATTCTTCATTGATCTTCCGTATGAACGATTAAAATCGACCGAGTACGTTAATAACGAATTGACGCTTTTTTAAATTTATTTAATAGCGTTTCGAATGTCACTCTTTTCCGAGATCCTACCGACTGCGCCTCTTTTATTTCTCACAATACAAAGTTAACAAAAAATGATATCTTGTATAATTTTATTGTACGTGTTTATTATGTTGTTTAAACAGAACCAGAACTGAACAGAATACGTGACTTATATCTAAAATTCGGAACATTTATAGGTTTCATAACTTACACTTGTCACGTGACAATAAACATGTGTTGTCGAACAAGACAAAGAAATCAAATCATCAGCTAATAATGCAACATGTAATATGCTTATAATGCACCAATATTATATATATATATATATATATATATATATATATATATATATATATATATATATATAGATATTAAAATGGGTTTTTCCCGGCACCTATTTTCCCATAAAATCAATCCCAACACATAAAAATTGTAAATAAAACCATAACATTCAGACACATACACAATTATTTGTAATTACACACAACACAATCACACCAAGATTTACACTACCTGTGAGTAGGAGCTCTTATAATTACCCTCATATGTTCAAAAGATATGTGTTATTAGTTATATAATATATATGGTTGTATTTGTTTATAAATAAAAGATTTCGAAAATGAAAAATAAAAATGGAGCGTAAATCCAAAGGCTCTGGGTTCGATCCCCGGCGAGGCTCGATGAATTTTTCTCATATTCGTGTATATATATATATATATATATATATATATATATATATATATATATATATATAAATTATATAAGGCCTTGAAGTTATTTTACATATATTGTAAGTTGCAACCTGCAGCATCAGCTAAATCTTAGTATATTTCCATAAAACTAGAAACAGCATAAATAGCACGTAACATTAGAAATATGAGTTGATTGTTCTCAGTTCGTTCGTTGTAAGTCTACAAAACGAATACTGTTGTATTTAATATTATACGAAATAAAAAAAGATTTTTTTTATTTAAATTAAATATTGAGTATTTAATTGGCGCAGTCGGTAGGATAGCATCGAAACACAAGTTATTGTGTGGTGAATATAATTCTTCGCTTTGCTATTCTGCAAACCTACGTAAAAGGCTAAACAGTGCCCATCAGGGTCTACCCACGACCCATCTTTAAAAGAAGACAACATCAGATTGGCAACTTGCTGTTCCACAACCGGTCCACGTCGCCTGAAAGATATCTGCTGTCCTCTTGAAGAATCAGAAGACTAGAAGAACAGAAGAACCCGGTGATGCCCGTAAAACATCCCTCCACAATTATATTATTACTACCATTGTAAGTTAATCATAATTTACTTATAATATTATTACACAAAGAGATACTTCTAGCAAAGACTAGTAATAAAAGTATCAAGAGACCGACATAGTCTCAACACACACATATTTATGAACAATAGTAGTTCATCGGAATCGGAACACGTAACTTCAGATTCCGAAGTCGAAAATAGTCAAACTACCAAAATCTCGGTACAGAGAATTTCTTTGAGACCAAGTCGACTAAATAATTTATATTTAACAATGTCTACTACGACATTAGCAGAACTCAAAAATCTGTCAGAAATTATTCCTTCATATGACGGAAATATTAAAATTCTTAACAACTTCATATCCGCTGTAGATGAAGTACATTCCGCATTAACTAACATACAAATTAATGATATCCAACGAACATACTTGTTTGGATTAATAAAAAATAAACTAACTCACAAAGCCGCTGAATTATTATCAGAAAATAAATTCTCAACTTGGGACGAATTGAAAACGTATTTAACTACTAATTTTTGCGACAAAAGCACGGCAGAGACTATATTACTAGAAATATTACAAATTAGAAATAAAATCAATTCCGATAAAACTTTAGAGTCCATTTCACAAAGATTTTCGCAATATAAATCAAAAATCCTCCTAACGGAATATAATCAACTTCAAAAAAATGCAATAATCAGAGAAAATCAAAAATTAGTTGTTTCACACTTTATTTCACTACTACCAATTTCTATACGGGGTTCATTTATTGTAAAAGAACCACAATCCCTAGAACAATGCGAAATTCTCTCGCGAAATGAATTCAACTATTCGCATCAATCCCCTATATTAAAAGAAAAACCAAATTTCTCATTCAGTCTACCTCCTAAGAAATTCCCTGCTCAACAATTTCCTTCCAAACCTATACCATTTAACACAGTTAATAAACAACCAACACAATTTGCACCCAGACAAAATTTGAAGAATTTCTATGAAACAAAACGTAATTTTCAACCAAGACCCATGACACAACAGACTCGCTTGACACAACCCATGTCAACACAAACAATTAGACAGAATTATAATCTTGACGAAACTAACGATACAGAAATCATAGAACAACTTGACCACGAATCTGAAAACGAAATAGACGAAGATTCTTTTTTAGAGTTAGAAAACGGCGAGGACACATTAAACAAGTAATGTCAAGTATTACTTATCACCTACCGTCGTTAAAAATTAAAAATTATATTATTCTCTTTGATACAGGCTCTAGTATAAATTTAATAACTCCGGAAATAGTAAGAACAAAAAACATGAAAACTTATAATGAAAAATGCACTTTTAAAACTGTAAACGGGAAAACCACAACAAACGAATATGTCATATTAAATCTAAACAAAATTCCAATAAAATGTTACATCCATAATTTTCATAAGGAATACAACCTACTTCTAGGTATAGAAGCATTTAAAGATTTAAACATACAAATTGACTTCTTAAAAAACATTATTAAAATACAAGGAAAAGAAAGAAAATTACAAAGTTATTCAGAAACATCAAAACAAAATAATAATATCCAAATTCGAAACAAACATTTAAGCAATTTAGAAAAACAAAAATTAGACTTAGTCATTAGAGAATATAAAAACTTATTCCCAAAAAAAGACGAAAAATTATCCAACACTAACATTTGTACACATAAAATTATAGTTAATGAAGAAACTCCCATGCACACAAAAAATTATAGACTTCCACAAATTTATGAAAAAGACATTGAGGAACACATTCAAAATTTACTAAAAGAAAACGTAATACAACCTTCACATTCTCCTTGGAATTCACCTATTTGGATTGTACAGAAAAAATTAGACGCATCTGGTAAACGTAAGACAAGATTAGTTATTGATTACCGTAAATTAAATACAAAAACAAAAGACGATCGTTTCCCAATTCCGAACATAGACTCTCTATTAGACCATATAGGATGTTCAAAATATTTCACTACCCTCGATTTGCATTCTGGCTTCCATCAAATCCTAATGAATAAAGATGATATCGAAAAAACTGCATTTTCCACAACGTCCGGACATTACGAATTCGTTCGCATGCCATTCGGCTTAAAAAATGCCCCGGCAACATTTCAGAGAATGATGAATATCGCATTAGGAGACTTAGTTAACAATGTATGCCTAGTCTACCTCGACGACATAATCATTTTCGGAAAAACATTAGACGAACATTTACAAAACATAAAATTAGTATTCGAAAAACTCAGAACGGCAAACCTTAAAATACAAATCGATAAATCCGAATTTTTACAAAATCAAACCAAATACCTCGGTTATATCATTACGCAAGACGGCATTAAAACCGACCCATCAAAAGTTGAAAAAATTAAGAAATTAAATATCCCTAAAACGAAAAAGGAAATAAAACAATTCCTTGGTACTATCGGCTGGTATCGAAAATTTATTCCCGACTTTGCAAAATTAACGAAACCTTTCACTCGTTGTTTACGAAATGGTCAAATTATTGATATTTATAATGAGCAATATAGAAACTGTTTTAATAAATGTAAAGAAATTTTAACTACGTCACCAATATTACAATTCCCCAATTTTGATAAAGAATTTATCCTCACAACCGACGCCTCAGACTTTGCAATAGGTTCCGTATTACTCCAAAAGAATGAAAATGAAAATAACAAAGAGATGCCAGTAGCATATTTCTCTAAAACACTAAATAATGCTGAGCAAAACTACAGCACAATAGAAAAAGAATTACTTGCAATAATCCAATCTATAAAAAATTTCCGACCTTACTTATACGGGAGAAAATTTCTCATTAAAACTGATCACCGACCACTTGTATGGCTATTCAATATGAAGAACCCGAATCAGAAACTTATGCGATGGAAAATAGAACTAAATGAATACAATTTTGAAATAGAATATTTACAAGGTAAAATGAACTTTATTGCTGATAATTTATCACGACAAAGGAATGATACGCAAATTATTAAATACATTGGAGACGTGACAAATACAAAAATATTTGCACACTGCATATCAAAAGATCTCGAAATGTCACAAGGACTAGCCAAAGCCATAAACGACCAATTTCAGAGCAAAGAATATTGTAACAATCAAAAAAGCCAAAATAAAAATCTAATCATACAACACACTAATAATAAAACAATATTTCATCTAATTACAAAAGAAAAACATAACGAAAAACCTTCAATAAAAAATTTAGACAAACCTCTCAAAGAATTAAGGGACTATATGATACTAAATGAACTACACGAAATCAATATACCGAAATTGGGTTGCGGATTAGATCAATTAAAATGGGAAGATGTTTCAAACAAAATACTAAAAATTTTCGAAGATACAAACATTCAAATTAATTTGTATACACTACCTGAAACAAATATTAACGATTCAATAAATAATAATGATAGCGATAATAACACAGTACACTCAGATCCTGAAAACCCAGTGAACGGACTAAAATTTTCAAACGATAGGCTTAATGTTGCAAATAACCAACTAATACTAGAAACACATAATGGAAACACAGATATTAAAATACAACGATTATTTGAGCATGCTAAGATGAGAATACACTGTAAATTCAATAAAACCACACTAGAAGAAGATATAATAAATTTTTTAAAGGAATACATTATTCCAAAAATACGTTATTACGCAATAATCGAAAAGGGTCTGGAGTTAACAATCGCGAATATTATACAAAATACTTTCGAATATAACACTATAAACGTTATTTCATGTAATAAAATTGTAATAGACATAGAAGATGAAGACGAACAAATTGAAATAATTCATGACTTCCACATAGGACTAACAAACCACCGTGGAATAATAGCAACATTAAACGCATTAAAAGATAAATACTTCTGGCCTAATATGATAAAAAATATTACCGAATATATCAATAACTGCGGCCACTGTAAACTAAACAAATATAATAGAAAACCAATACAAGCAATTGACAATCTTACACCAACCCCCTGTAAACCTTTTGATATAATAAACATGGACTTACTATGCCTAGATAAAAATTATTTCCTAACTATTTACGATCAGTTTTCAAAACAAGGGCAAATATATTCTCTCGAAAATAAATCTTCAAGAAGCGTTGTAAACCAATTAATAAAATATTTTCAAACATTCACTATACCAAAAAAAATCATTATGGACTCCGGCCCAGAATTTAAAGGAAGTCTCGTACAAAACTTACTCAGATCACACAACATAGAAAGCCACATTACTTGTGTAAACAACCCCAAAAGCAATGCAATTGAAAGATTACATTCCACTCTCCTAGAGCACTTGCGCTTAATTGAAAACAATAAAAAGTTCAATAATAAAACATTGCTAGAAAAATTGGAACTAGTTATATTAGCCTACAATAATACAAAACACTCTATTACAAAATTAACCCCCAACGAAATACTATTTGGAAAAAACAACGAAATACCTTTCAGAACAATTCCACTTATAAATGAAGAACTAATCCAACAATATAAAGATGAACAAACCCAACTGTTTGAAATCATTAAAAGAAAAATTGAAACAGAGAAACAACAACGTTTCAAAGAAAATGATAATCCCTTACAGATACCAAAAGAAATGTTTGCTAAACAAAATCCTAGATTATTAAAGAAATTTAAAAAACCATTGTTTAAAAAAAATAAAAATAGAAGATTATGACCCAATATTAGGAAAAATAAAAACCAGAGACCAACTAGGCCCGAAAAACATTCGGATAAATAGATTAAAACAATAAAATGTTTCAGATGCGTAGCCCAATTGATAGATATCTCACAAGAAAACGGATTTCACCTGGCCGATTTAGGACAATGTAAAATAAGATCTTCGGAACAAATTATTTACTTTAATTATAACATTACCCCCATTTATCAAGAATTCATAAAAGTAACCAAATTAAAAACTAGTCTGTTGGAACAAATATCCAACGAAAAGACAATATTCCAAGAATACATAAACATAATAACCTATATTCATAACGATTTGGAAAATCAAATTCAAAAACTTTTTAACAAAAGAACAAAACGCGGTCTAATTAACGGATTAGGTAGTATCATAAAATCTATTTCCGGTAACCTAGACGCTTCGGACGGAGAACGATATGACAGACTTCTCAAACAAATAAACA
This sequence comes from Nebria brevicollis, assembly GCA_944738965.1. Taxonomy (NCBI): domain Eukaryota; kingdom Metazoa; phylum Arthropoda; class Insecta; order Coleoptera; family Carabidae; genus Nebria; species Nebria brevicollis. The sequence goes on from OX122910.1 coordinate 2,027,160, forward strand.
AAAACGAACAGACACTACAAACACAAAATGACCAAAACTTAAAATTAAGCAGAGAAATGATTGACAAATTTAATGAACAAATAAAGAACATTGAAAGTAATGAAAATAAATTACAAACGCAAATAGGAGACATTTTATACTTTGACTGGCAAGGCAGAATTGACACTGAAAATAAATTTCAAAAATTAATATTCTTTTTACAAAACATGAACGACTTATGCAAACAAATCGAAATTAGCCTAACATTCTGTAGCCTAAGAAAATTACACACCAGCATCATAAGTCCTAATACCCTACAACAAATAACACAAAATAAAGATATTTGGCTTTTCAATGAAATTATTGAAACATATTGTAGAAATGATAGAGATCAAATACACTACATAATAAATATTCCTATTTACACTTTAAATACTTATCCTTTACACCAATTTACCCCTATTCCCGTCTACAAAAATAATTCTCTTATTATGCTTAATGAAAAACAAAGTATATACTACCTAGATAATGGAAATAAATATATTACTGATAACTGTATTCAAATAAGTAATTTACACTATTGTAATAGTCGATATATTAAAATTAATAAATGTATTAGGAATATTGTAAGTAACCAAAAGAACGATGGTTGTTTATATCATGACATAAAATTAGAAAACACTTGGGAACAAATAGAAAATACGAACGACTTAATAATTATAAGTCCCAACGAACAACAAATTCAGATTAATTGTCAAACAAATATTTTGAATAAAAATATACAAGGAATATACAAATATAAATTAACAGAAGGATGTAAGATAAATAATTTTAAATTCAATGTTATTCAAGAAACATATAAAGAAATACAATTTGAAAATTTCAACCCCTCCAATAATTTGAAAACGCTAAGTCAGATTAAACTAAAAGAAATAAAACCAGTTGATATAAAAATCAAAAATGCTCCACGAATAGAAGAATCACAAATAAATAATAACCATCATTCTTACATATTATATTGCATCATTGTAATTATCATAATGTTCATGTTATGTTCTAAATATAAGAATAAATGTAAAAACTTATGGAAACGAAAAGAGAACACATTAAAAAATAAATCAAACGATATTATATTAGAAACAATAGAATAACATCTTACAATTATTGTAAAATTTTAGAAGGGAGGAATTATATAAGGCCTTGAAGTTATTTTACATATATTGTAAGTTGCAACCTGCAGCATCAGCTAAATCTTAGTATATTTCCATAAAACTAGAAACAGCATAAATAGCACGTAACATTAGAAATATGAGTTGATTGTTCTCAGTTCGTTCGTTGTAAGTCTACAAAACGAATACTGTTGTATTTAATATTATACGAAATAAAAAAAGATTTTTTTTATTTAAATTAAATATTGAGTATTTAATTTATATATATATATATATATATATATATATAAATATATATATATATATATATATATAAATATATATATATATATATATATATATATATATATATATATATATATATATTTATATGTATATATATATATATATATATATATATATATATATATATATATATATATATATATCAATCCTAACACATAAAAATTGTAAATAAAATAACATAACATTCAGACACATACACAATTATTTGTAATTACACACAACACAATCACACCAAGATTTACACTACCTGTGAGTAGGAGCTCTTATAATTACCCGCATATGTTCAAAAAATATGTGTTATTAGTTATATAATATATATGGATGTATTTGTTTATAAATAAAAGATTTCGAAAATGAAAAATGAAAATGGAGCGTAAATCCAAAGGCTCTGGGTTCGATCCCCGGCGAGGCTCGATGAATTTTTCTCATATTCGTATATATATATATATATATATATATATATATATATATATATATATATATATATATAAGCGGATCGACTACTAAGGTCATTACCGCTTATATAGACGATCGTTTAATATGATGTTAAATGTTCAATGTGCAGGAACTAGCATACAATAAAGCTCTGTCGTGAAATTACTGAAACGAGAGTTTTGGCTAAAATAGAACGTAAAGAAAGTATATTATGAATTCACAAATGTGAAGCATACTCTGCACTGCAAATATGTGCAGGAACTAGTCGGGAACTGCCTAAAACCACAGCCCCGAGAGAAAAGAAAAATAATTACAATAACACTAATGAAATGCTAACTGTCGAGAACGAAAAGAAAGTAACGTTTTAGATTTGATGCAACATATCAATTGCTCGTAGAAACGTTAGCAGTTTACTTATGTGCATCGCATCATTGCTTAAATAGCTCGCCAAGGGACCCTCAATACCAGCATTGCGACGATGCCAATTGTAACTAGGACACTGCTCGAAGATATGATTGAGAGTGAGCCTAGTGTTACAAGTGGAGCAGAGCGGTGGTTGTTCTCCAAGTAACAGGAACAAGTGTGTGAGACAAGTGTGCCCTAGTCTCAGACGTGAGACAGCTACTTGCCCGCACCTTGTTAGGCGGAGCGGTGGTAACCACCGCTCCACTGACACCTTTACACGTCGTAATTTGCTAGTGGAATTATTCCACTCCTCTTGCCATGTCTTAAGACGATGAACAGACATAGATACCAACACATCATCGGCGCGCAAGGTATGATGAACTAGATAGTCGCGGTTGGCTGCCCCAAGAGCAGCCTGGTCAGCACAGTGATTGCCGGGTATCCATACATGACCGGGTATCCACATAAGTACGTCATCTAGCTCCCGCAATTTATCGATTTCCCTGCGAATGTTCACTACAGTAGGATCAGATGAAAATCTGCTACTGATACCCAAGATGACACTCAGCGAATCAGTGCAGACGAGCAGGTGACGTCGCTCATCGATAGATCGACGGGAGTGTCGAAGAGAGTAGAGGATCCCATATAACTCTGCTGTATACACCGAGCATATGGGTGACAGTGTGAACGAGTGGGATACGCCGTCAGTCACGAAAGCATAGCCAGTTTCAGAGTCTGTCTTGGAGCCATCGGTATATGTGTGTTGAAAATCTGTGTACTGTTGCAGCTGAATAAAGAATTCGACTTGGTATATGGCATGAGGAGTGGAAGCTTTTGGCTTACTGGTCAGCGCAAGATTTGTTGATAAGCCTCTAGATGCCCATGGAGGTACGGCGGAATATATCCGTGGTAATACATGCCCTTGGTTGTTGAGGATGGTATTCAACAGTCTTGGGAGTTTTAATGCGAGTGGGTGTAGGGAAGTCGCACTATTTCTATACAAACGGTCTAACTCTGCATTACTGAAAAAGATATAATAGTTCAGGTGCTACGTGAGCGTTTGAATTTTGCACACGTACCTCGTACCAAGTTTCATGTACCTTATGTGAAGTGGCGGAACACCAGCTTCACAGTGAAGGCTTGGAATTGGCGTAGTCCTAAACGCACCGGTGACAGTTCGAATACCTGCATTGTGTACACTGTCTAGCTTCTTCAAGTGATGGGAACTAGCTGTATACACAATGATGGCACCGTAGTCTATCCTGGACAGAACCAGACTGGTGTACAGGCGCAGCAAAGAGTCCCTTTCGGCTCCCCATTTTGTGGAGGCAATACACTTGATTGCATTCAATGTCATTCTGCACTGCGCAGAAACAGTGTTGATGTGTTTCAACAGTAAGAAACATTTGTCGAAAATTAAACCCAGAAACTTCACCTCATCTACAATCCGCACTGGTCTGTTGTAAAGCGTCACAACAGGACAGTTGTGTGCTTTGCGTAGTCGACAAAAATCGATAGCACATGTCTTTTCCGTAGAGAAACGGAAACCACGGTCGGATGCGGCCAGAGAAACAATGTCTACAGCCTGCTGTAATCTCTCCTGACAGATAGCGAGAGATTGAGACGAAGTGAAGAGGGTTAGGTCGTCGACATAGAGACAATAATCAACGGTATTGGGGATGGTAGAAACGATGTCATTGATTGCAATCAAGAATAAAGTTACACTTATGGAAGACCCTTGAGGAATACCGTTTTGCAACGGTCGTGTAGAAGAGAGAGTTTCTCCAACTCGGACCCTAAATGAACGGCGACAAAGAAAGTTTTCTATGAATTGAGGCAGATGGCCCCGTAGACCCCAGTTGTGTAATTTTCGTAGTATTCCATATCTCCAGGTCATGTCGAACGCTTTCTCTAGATCAAAAAATACAGCAACCAGATGGTTGCGTTTTAAGATACTAGACTGAATGGCGTTTGTCAGATACACATGAAGGTCAGTGGTGGAATGGTGCTGATGAGATCCACATTGATATTTGTTGATGAGATTGCGAGATTCTAGAAACCAGCTGAGCCGGGAATTGATCATACGTTCATATATCTTTGACAGATGGCACGTCAAAGATATAGGACGATAACTAGAAGCATGAGACACTTCTTTTCCCTTTTTGAGAATCGGTACAATTATTGCTTCACGCCAGACGTCTGGATGGATATTTTCAACCCACAGATGGTTAATAAATTCCATTAATCTTTGCTTGAAATGGTCGGGTAGATGTCGAAGCATTACGTAAGCGATGTCGTCATGCCCGACAGAAGTGTTTGCAGTACGACTGAGTGCAAACTCAAATTCGTCGAAAGAAAAACTAGAATTGTAAAACTCAGTGTTATCCGAGTCGAAGTCCAGTGGAACCTCCTCAGCCGCTTTTACGCGCAAAAAATGAAGCGAATAATTGTCCGAATTGCTAACAGCCTCAAACTGGTCTGCTAAAATCTCACAAATCTCATCTCTAGTAGTGTGTACTTGGTCATTGACCTGGAGCATTGGAATATGGGAACTTTTTTTGTAGCCGTTCATATATCTGATTTTCTTCCAAAGTGTAGTTTGGTCGGAATCAGTACCGATTGAGGAAACAAAACCGCGCCAAGACTCAGTTTTAGACTGAAGAATTGTGCGTCTGGCTTGCGCACGTGCTTTCTTGAAAGCGATTTGGTGAGCAAGTGTGGATTTCTCCGGTAAACTTTTAGCGCGCGCTTTTTTGCACGAATATCGGCAGCAACTTGAGCATTCCACCAGGGAATTGACCTCTTCCTGGCTCGACCAGAAGATTTCGGTATAGAAACCGAAGCGGAAAACAGAATACAGTCAGAAAGATGTTGTAGTTCTACAACTAAATCTGGTGACGGATCAGGTAGCTTTAGGATGTTCCTAAATGCATTACAATCCGCCAGATCAAACAACCATCTTCTTGTTGATGTTTGAGCATCAGAAACAGCATTAGAAAGAAACGACACAGAAATGGGAAAATGGTCACTGAAATGGGCATCGTCAACTACTTGCCACTGAAGATGGGCAGCTAGAAATGAAGTAGAAAAAGATAAGTCGATTGCCGAAAAACTTCTTGATCTCATATTCATGTACGTGGCAGAGCTAGTATTGAGAAGTGTAACATCATTGTTGTCCAAGAAGCTTTCGATAATTCGACCACGGGCATCTGTGCTAACAGAACCCCAGAGTATGTTGTGGGCATTGAAGTCGCCAATAAGAATAAAAGGATTTGGAAGTTGTCGTACCAAATCCTCAAGGTCATTTAGGTTCCAGTTGCCGTCTGGAAGGTAGACGTGGCAGACTGTGATCTTCCGAGGAGAGAATATTTGGCATGCTACTGCCTGTAGCCTCGTCCTAATGTTGCAGTCTTTAAAAGGGACAGAAGACTCTAGGAAAATTGTAACGCCACCATGGGCACGACCAATAGGATCAACGTCTTTGCGGAAGATGTTATATCCCCGCAAGTTAAAAGAATCAAGAGGTTTTAAGTGACTCTCTTGGATGCAAACTACCCTGGGGTTATGTTCAGCCATTAAAAGTTTAAGCTCAGCTAGGTGGTTGACTATTCCATTACAATTCCATTGGATGATAAATGAACTTGACATAAATAATGAATAGAAAGTAGAAAAAAGAAGAGTCAGAACGGAAAGGCTGACTTTTGAGAAAAACCCGAAAAATGTTAAGTTTTCGGGTACCTCTGTTTGCCCTTAGGCCACCCACGCCTATCTTTGGGCTTTCGAGCGTTTCTGATAGCCTCATTATCAATCGACATAGCGCTTGATTCTGAGTCGGATGGGGATATATTTTTATCCTGTCCTGATAGAACAGGAGCAGGCGATGGCATGACACTGGTACTGTTGGTGGTGACGGTTTAGCAGCTATAAATGTGGGTGTGGTATGAGAAGTTAAAACTGCGCTCATAATGGCGCCTAGGTTTGTAGTGATCGCGTCTATTATCATTTTTTTTATTTCAGGAATAAGCGAAGCAATATCGTTAACAGATGGCGCTGGTAATGCTGGCTTAGCAGCCACAACTTTCGCAAAGCTCAACCCTGAGACTGGGGAGTTCTGCCGCATAAAAGTTCTCGCTTCCGGGTAGCTGCAGTTGTTTAAGGTCTTGTATTTAATGATAGCATACTCTTCTTTAAATTTAGAGCAGTTTCTCGACAGAGCGAGATGACCCTCACCACAATTCACGCATTTCACGGGATCTGAACATCGTTCTTCTTCTTGTGGTGCCTTGCCGCAGATACAAATTTTTTTTTCTTTACAGAATTTAGAACTGTGACCAAATCTTTGGCAATTGAAACACCGCATGGGGTTTGGGATATATGGCCTGACAGGCAAGCTGTACATGGCCACACGTATCTTTTCTGGCAACTTATGAAGAGAAAATGAGACAATTATGGACGCAGTATTTTCCACTACGCCACTGACTTTTCGTGTAATCCGCCTGACCTCGGTTACACCTTGCGCTTTTAATTCTGAGCAAAGCTCATCGGTTGTACAATTTAATAAATCCCGACAAGTTATTACACCCTTGACGGTATTTAGAGTTGCGTGAGACGTAACGTCTACAGAAAAATCGCAGAAAGTTGTTAATTGTAGCAACCGAGTTGCTTGTTTCGCCGACTTCGTCTCGACCAACAAGCCATCTTTAATTTTTTTGACAGACTGGACATCACCAACAATGCCATACAATTGTTTGCTGATTAGGAAAGGGCTGACCTTGAAAAAATAAGTTCCGTCCTTTTGTTTGATGACCAGAAACCGGGGTGTTTGACCCACCGTCAACTGGCTCATCATTTTCTGCTTTTTAGCAGGGTTAGAAGTAACGGAGAGGTTGCCCCCTTATTTATTTAATTATTAATATAACATTTAATCGGATTTTTATTAACATTGATTATAACATATGAATCTCCGGAAGATTTGCCACTAGCTGTTTTAAAAGTGAAGTTTTCTTTAAAAATTTTAAACCTATTGTTTTTTTTTTGTTTTCTGATTCCACAAAATTCTTGTTTATTAGATTAATAGTGCTACCTGTGTCTAAAAGTATAATATAATCTTTAATTCTGATAAAGGGTAATTTTGAATTACGGTTTATATTCATCAATTCTACTGTTGTGTTATTTCGTCTAAGTCTAAAAAAGAGTTTTCGTCAGTGGTGTTTTCTGATTCGTCAATGTGTTCGACATTTTCGTGCAAGGGTTAATTATTATCATCTTTGTTTGTGTTAAGTTCTTCTACAAAGTAATTTGGTGTGGTTGTGCCGAATTGTCTATTTTATCTCATAAAGTAACTGTTAGGTTGATTGAAACTAGTTGTCATTCTGGATTGGGTTGACATGAGTGTTGGTGGTTTTTGTCTTTGGTTATTAATAATATTTTGACGTGGGCGAATATTTTGGGTTGGATACTGGTAAAATTCCTGTAGATTGGTCCGGTAGGGAAGTTTGTATTTGCTAATGGAAATTTCGTAGGAGGAATATTCGGTAAAGGGCGGATTTTATTATCTGAATATTGCATATATTGAAAATCATTTAATAATAATTTTT
>OX122910.1:2040029-2175029 GCA_944738965.1 Nebria brevicollis
CTCAAATTCGTCGAAAGAAAAACTAGAATTGTAAAACTCAGTGTTATCCGAGTCGAAGTCCAGTGGAACCTCCTCAGCCGCTTTTACGCGCAAAAAATGAAGCGAATAATTATCCGAATTGCTAACAGCCTCAAACTGGTCTGCTAAAATCTCACAAATCTCATCTCTAGTAGTGTGTACTTGGTCATTGACCTGGAGCATTGGAATATGGGAACTTTTTTTGTAGCCGTTCATATATCTGATTTTCTTCCAAAGTGTAGTTTGGTCGGAATCAGTACCGATTGAGGAAACAAAACCGCGCCAAGACTCAGTTTTAGACTGAAGAATTGTGCGTCTGGCTTGCGCACGTGCTTTCTTGAAAGCGATTTGGTGAGCAAGTGTGGATTTCTCCGGTAAACTTTTAGCGCGCGCTTTTTTGCACGAATATCAGCAGCAACTTGAGCATTTCACCAGGGAACTGACCTCTTCCTTGCTCGACCAGAAGATTTCGGTATAGAAACCGAAGCGGAAAACAGAATACAGTCAGAAAGATGTTGTAGTTCTACAACTAAATCTGGTGACGGATCAGGTGGCTTTAGGATGTTCCTAAATGCATTACAATCCGCCAGATCAAACAACCATCTTCTTGTTGATGTTTGAGCATCAGAAACAGCATTAGAAAGAAACGACACAGAAATGGGAAAATGGTCACTGAAATGGGCATCGTCAACTACTTGCCACTGAAGATGGGCAGCTAGAAATGAAGTAGAAAAAGATAAGTCGATTGCCGAAAAACTTCTTGATCTCATATTCATGTACGTGGCAGAGCTAGTATTGAGAAGTGTAACATCATTGTTGTCCAAGAAGCTTTCGATAATTCGACCACGGGCATCTGTGCTAACAGAACCCCAGAGTATGTTGTGGGCATTGAAGTCGCCAATAAGAATAAAAGGATTTGGAAGTTGTCGTACCAAATCCTCAAGGTCATTTAGGTTCCAGTTGCCGTCTGGAAGGTAGACGTGGCAGACTGTGATCTTCCGAGGAGAGAATATTTGGCATGCTACTGCCTGTAGCCTCGTCCTAATGTTGCAGTCTTTAAAAGGGACAGAAGACTCTAGGAAAATTGTAACGCCACCATGGGCACGACCAATAGGATCAACGTCTTTGCGGAAGATGTTATATCCCCGCAAGTTAAAAGAATCAAGAGGTTTTAAGTGACTCTCTTGGATGCAAACTACCCTGGGGTTATGTTCAGCCATTAAAAGTTTAAGCTCAGCTAGGTGGTTGACTATTCCATTACAATTCCATTGGATGATAAATGAACTTGACATAAATAATGAATAGAAAGTAGAAAAAAGAAGAGTCAGAACGGAAAGGCTGACTTTTGAGGAAAACCCGAAAAATGTTAAGTTTTCGGGTACCTCTGTTTGCCCTTAGGCCACCCACGCCTATCTTTGGGCTTTCGAGCGTTTCTGATAGCCTCATTATCAATCGACATAGCGCTTGATTCTGAGTCGGATGGGGATATATTTTTATCCTGTCCTGATAGAACAGGAGCAGGCGATGGCATGACACTGGTACTGTTGGTGGTGACGGTTTAGCAGCTATAAATGTGGGTGTGGTATGAGAAGTTAAAACTGCGCTCATAATGGCGCCTAGGTTTGTAGTGATCGCGTCTATTATCATTTTTTTTATTTCAGGAATAAGCGAAGCAATATCGTTAACAGATGGCGCTGGTAATGCTGGCTTAGCAGCCACAACTTTCGCAAAGCTCAACCCTGAGACTGGGGAGTTCTGCCGCATAAAAGTTCTGTCGTTTAGGTTACGTAGTTTTGGTTACGTTTTATTATTTTCAGGTGGGTTTTTTAACTTTCTTTATTTTCTAATTGTCCGCGATGGCGGACGGGGTGTTCGACGGAGGGGGCAACCTCTCCGTTACTTCTAACCCTGCTAAAAAGCAGAAAATGATGAGCCAGTTGGCGGTGGGTCAAACACCCCGGTTTCTGGTCATCAAACAAAAGGACGGAACTTATTTTTTCAAGGTCAGCCCTTTCCTAATCAGCAAACAATTGTATGGCATTGTTGGTGATGTCCAGTCTGTCAAAAAAATTAAAGATGGCTTGTTGGTCGAGACGAAGTCGGCGAAACAAGCAACTCGGTTGCTACAATTAACAACTTTCTGCGATTTTTCTGTAGACGTTACGTCTCACGCAACTCTAAATACCGTCAAGGGTGTAATAACTTGTCGGGATTTATTAAATTGTACAACCGATGAGCTTTGCTCAGAATTAAAAGCGCAAGGTGTAACCGAGGTCAGGCGGATTACACGAAAAGTCAGTGGCGTAGTGGAAAATACTGCGTCCATAATTGTCTCATTTTCTCTTCATAAGTTGCCAGAAAAGATACGTGTGGCCATGTACAGCTTGCCTGTCAGGCCATATATCCCAAACCCCATGCGGTGTTTCAATTGCCAAAGATTTGGTCACAGTTCTAAATTCTGTAAAGAAAAAAAAATTTGTATCTGCGGCAAGGCACCACAAGAAGAAGAACGATGTTCAGATCCCGTGAAATGCGTGAATTGTGGTGAGGGTCATCTCGCTCTGTCGAGAAACTGCTCTAAATTTAAAGAAGAGTATGCTATCATTAAATACAAGACCTTAAACAACTGCAGCTACCCGGAAGCGAGAACTTTTATGCGGCAGAACTCCCCAGTCTCAGGGTTGAGCTTTGCGAAAGTTGTGGCTGCTAAGCCAGCATTACCAGCGCCATCTGTTAACGATATTGCTTCGCTTATTCCTGAAATAAAAAAAATGATAATAGACGCGATCACTACAAACCTAGGCGCCATTATGAGCGCAGTTTTAACTTCTCATACCACACCCACATTTATAGCTGCTAAACCGTCACCACCAACAGTACCAGTGTCATGCCATCGCCTGCTCCTGTTCTATCAGGACAGGATAAAAATATATCCCCATCCGACTCAGAATCAAGCGCTATGTCGATTGATAATGAGGCTATCAGAAACGCTCGAAAGCCCAAAGATAGGCGTGGGTGGCCTAAGGGCAAACAGAGGTACCCGAAAACTTAACATTTTTCGGGTTTTCCTCAAAAGTCAGCCTTTCCGTTCTGACTCTTCTTTTTTCTACTTTCTATTCATTATTTATGTCAAGTTCATTTATCATCCAATGGAATTGTAATGGAATAGTCAACCAACTAGCTGAGCTTAAACTTTTAATGGCTGAACATAACCCCAGGGTAGTTTGCATCCAAGAGAGTCACTTAAAACCTCTTGATTCTTTTAACTTGCGGGGATATAACATCTTCCGCAAAGACGTTGATCCTATTGGTCGTGCCCATGGTGGCGTTGCAATTTTCCTAGAGTCTTCTGTCCCTTTTAAAGACTGCAACATTAGGACGAGGCTACAGGCAGTAGCATGCCAAATATTCTCTCCTCGGAAGATCACAGTCTGCCACGTCTACCTTCCAGACGGCAACTGGAACCTAAATGACCTTGAGGATTTGGTACGACAACTTCCAAATCCTTTTATTCTTATTGGCGACTTCAATGCCCACAACATACTCTGGGGTTCTGTTAGCACAGATGCCCGTGGTCGAATTATCGAAAGCTTCTTGGACAACAATGATGTTACACTTCTCAATACTGGCTCTGCCACGTACATTAATATGAGATCAAGAAGTTTTTCGGCAATCGACTTATCTTTTTCTACTTCATTTCTAGCTGCCCATCTTCAGTGGCAAGTAGTTGACGATGCCCATTTCAGTGACCATTTTCCCATTTCTGTGTCGTTTCTTTCTAATGCTGTTTCTGATGCTCAAACATCAACAAGAAGATGGTTGTTTGATCTGGCGGATTGTAATGCATTTAGGAACATCCTAAAGCTACCTGATCCGTCACCAGATTTAGTTGTAGAACTACAACATCTTTCTGACTGTATTCTGTTTTCCGCTTCGGTTTCTATACCGAAATCTTCTGGTCGAGCCAGGAAGAGGTCAGTTCCCTGGTGGAATGCTCAAGTTGCTGCCGATATTCGTGCAAAAAAGCGCGCGCTAAAAGTTTACCGGAGAAATCCGACACTTGCACACCAAATCGCTTTCAAGAAAGCACGTGCGCAATCCAGACGCACAATTCTTCAGTCTAAAACTGAGTCTTGGCGCGGTTTTGTTTCCTCAATCGGTACTGATTCCGACCAAACTACACTTTGGAAGAAAATCAGATATATGAACGGCTACAAAAAAAGTTCCCATATTCCAATGCTCCAGGTCAATGACCAAGTACACACTACTAGAGATGAGATTTGTGAGATTTTAGCAGACCAGTTTGAGGCTGTTAGCAATTCGGACAATTATTCGCTTCATTTTTTGCGCGTAAAAGCGGCTGAGGAGGTTCCACTGGACTTTGACTCGGATAACACTGAGTTTTACAATTCTAGTTTTTCTTTCGACGAATTTGAGTTTGCACTCAGTCGTACTGCAAACACTTCTGTCGGGCATGACGACATCGCTTACGTAATGCTTCGACATCTACCCGACCATTTCAAGCAAAGATTAATGGAATTTATTAACCATCTGTGGGTTGAAAATATCCATCCAGACGTCTGGCGTGAAGCAATAATTGTACCGATTCTCAAAAAGGGAAAAGAAGTGTCTCATGCTTCTAGTTATCGTCCTATATCTTTGACGTGCCATCTGTCAAAGATATATGAACGTATGATCAATTCCCGGCTCAGCTGGTTTCTAGAATCTCGCAATCTCATCAACAAATATCAATGTGGATCTCATCAGCACCATTCCACCACTGACCTTCATGTGTATCTGACAAACGCCATTCAGTCTAGTATCTTAAAACGCAACCATCTGGTTGCTGTATTTTTTGATCTAGAGAAAGCGTTCGACATGACCTGGAGATATGGAATACTACGAAAATTACACAACTGGGGTCTACGGGGCCATCTGCCTCAATTCATAGAAAACTTTCTTTGTCGCCGTTCATTTAGGGTCCGAGTTGGAGAAACTCTCTCTTCTACACGACCGTTGCAAAACGGTATTCCTCAAGGGTCTTCCATAAGTGTAACTTTATTCTTGATTGCAATCAATGACATCGATTCTACCATCCCCAATACCGTTGATTATTGTCTCTATGTCGACGACCTAACCCTCTTCACTTCGTCTCAATCTCTCGCTATCTGTCAGGAGAGATTACAGCAGGCTGTAGACATTGTTACTCTGGCCGCATCCGACCGTGGTTTCCGTTTCTCTACGGAAAAGACATGTGCTATCGATTTTTGTCGACTACGCAAAGCACACAACTGTCCTGTTGTGACGCTTTACAACAGACCAGTGCGGATTGTAGATGAGGTGAAGTTTCTGGGTTTAATTTTCGACAAATGTTTCTTACTGTTGAAACACATCAACACTGTTTCTGCGCAGTGCAGAATGACATTGAATGCAATCAAGTGTATTGCCTCCACAAAATGGGGAGCCGAAAGGGACTCTTTGCTGCGCCTGTACACCAGTCTGGTTCTGTCCAGGATAGACTACGGTGCCATCATTGTGTATACAGCTAGTTCCCATCACTTGAAGAAGCTAGACAGTGTACACAATGCAGGTATTCGAACTGTCACCGGTGCGTTTAGGACTACGCCAATTCCAAGCCTTCACTGTGAAGCTGGTGTTCCGCCACTTCACATAAGGTACATGAAACTTGGTACGAGGTACGTGTGCAAAATTCAAACGCTCACGTAGCACCTGAACTATAATATCTTTTTCAGTAATGCAGAGTTAGACCGTTTGTATAGAAATAGTGCGACTTCCCTACACCCACTCGCATTAAAACTCTCAAGACTGTTGAATACCATCCTCAACAACCAAGGGCCAGTATTACCACGGATATATTCCGCAGTACCTCCCTGGGCATCTGGAGGCTTTTCAACAAATCTTGCGCTGACCAGTAAGCGTAAAGCTTCCACTCCTCATGCCATATACCTAGTCGAATTCTTTATTCAGCTGCAACAGTACACAGATTTTCAACACACATATACTGATGGCTCCAAGACAGACTCTGGTACTGGCTATGCTTTCGTGACTGACGGCGTATCCCACTCGTTCACACTGTCACCCATATGCTCGGTGTATACAGCAGAGTTATATGGGATCCTCTACTCTCTTCGACACTCCCGTCGATCTATCGATGAGCGACGTCACCTGCTCGTCTGCACTGATTCGCTGAGTGTCATCTTGGGTATCAGCAGCAGATTTTCATCTGATCCTACTGTAGTGGACATTCGTAGCGAAATCGATAGATTGCAGGAGCTAGAGAGAGATGTCGTACTTATGTGGATACCCGGCCATGTTGGGATACCCGGAAATCACTGTGCCGACCAGGCTGCTCTTGGGGCAGCCAACAGCGACTATATAGTTCGTCATCCCTTGCGCGCCGCTGATGTGTTGATATCTGTGTCTGTTCATTGTCTTAAGACATGGCAAGAGGAGTGGAATAATTCCACTAGCAAATTGCGACGTGTAAAGGTGTCAGTGAAGCGGTGGTTACCACCGCTCCGACTAACAAGGTGCGAGCAAGTAGCTGTCTTACGTCTGAGACTAGGGCACACTTGTCTCACACACTTGTTCCTGTTACTTGGAGAACAACCACCGCTCTGCTCCACTTGTAACACTAGGCTCACTCTCGCCCATATCTTCGAGCAGTGTCCTAGGTACAATATGCATCGTCGCAATGCTGGCATTGAGGGTCCTTTGGCGAGCTATTTACGCAATGATGCGATGCACATAAGTAAACTGCTAACGTTTCTACGAGCAATTGATATGTTGCATCAAATCTAAAACGTCACTTTCTTTTCGTTCTCGACAGTTAACATTTCATTATTGTTATTATTTTTTTTTACTCTCGAACCTTATTTCTCTCGGGTCTGTGGTTTTAGGCAGTTCTCGACTGGTTTCTGCACATATCAGCAGTGCAGAGTATGCTTCACATTTGTGAATGCAATAATACACTTTCTTTACGTTCTAATTTAGCTTCTCTCGGTTTAGTTATTTCTCGACAGTGCTTTATTGTATGCTAGTTCCTGCACATTGTACATAAAACATCTTATTAAACGATCGTCTATATAAGCGGTAATGACCTTAGTAGGCGATCCGCTATAACAATAAAAATAAATATATATATATATATATATATATATATATATATATATATATATATATATATATATATATATATATATATAATCTCAACTTAATCTATTACAAATATAACCATGTCATAAGAACTAATTCGCAGATATTTACAACAGAAACCGATAACTAAGCAAACGTTTTAGATAGTCTAGATAGCGATATGATAAAGTATCAGGGCGCTCATAGGATAGGAAATTATAATTATTCGGGTTTTAATATGAAAATATGAACATACAAGAAACGCATCTGCGAAATATGTATGTAAAAAAATAAAAAATATATAGAAAATCAAAAATGAACGAAGCCTAACTTTCTCCTTGGATTTTGTCGGTCTGGCCCTGTACCTTCTTATTAAATACAAATATTTTATAGGAGAGATAATAACAAAATTCATTCCCGCTATTTGTGCTGCATGAAGCGAAGGTCTTAAGTAACGTAGCGATGCATCTTTCAGTAGTTACTTTAGACAAAATAGATAAAAAAAGACACGACGTACTATATACGCAGATAAAATCGCATTTAACTTTGAAAAGTTTCGTACGCCAAGACGAAAGGCGACTTGAATGTTTCATGATGGACACTGAGTTTACTGGAACCAAAAAGTTTAAAAATAAAAGATCTAACACCTAACGTAGGCCAGATTCAATAATATATAAATCAACCGATACGACGTTCTATCTACGAATACAAACTGCAGATATTTAGGTTGTGTTTGTCATCGTTTCAACAGACGAATATGCTGAAATGAATCTATTCTTTTAGCCTTATATAGAGTAAGGGATGCGATTGCGTCACTAACTACATATAATACACGAGGAAACCATTACATTGCACCTTACAATACAACAATAGTAAGACGCACTTATTTACAAGAGGGACCGAAAACATGCTTTGCAATAAACCTAAATGGATAGAAAACAAATACTCAAATATAAGTAGGTATGCAACAATGTATAAATTTATTTCTACGTACATTAACATAATCAAATACAACCATATACTATACATTTTTTGTTTGCGGTTTAAGTATCATCTGTGCTAACGCGCTATTTAATGTTTTTCATAATATATTATTGTTGATCATTAAAATTGACCAAGAAGGTCAAAATAGAATACATCATTTTAGTTATCTGCACATTGTATAAATGTCTTAATTTATATTGAAATAAGGAAAATATGTTTTATACTAACCTGTGTGAAGCTTTCCAAGCAAAAAATAACAAAACCACCCATAGTTATATTGACGGGATTTTGCGATTGTTGAATAATCATCATTAAACCGAAACGAATTTTACGATCTGATATATTTTCCCAGCTACAATTATAAGCAGCGTTCCCGACAAATTCAGCCTGAAATTTAAGACATGTTACTACATTTGCCTCAACTAATGTAAGAGATACTTGAGTTTTCTTTAGCAGCCCTCAATAGTTTTACCGCATCTTTTATTAGCTGTCCACAGAGACAGTAAATAAACAGTTGTATATTAATTGCAGAACACATTAATAATAACGATACAATCAGGCTCCTAAAGACAAATATTCGGTTAAATGTAGTTTGATTGCAAATTGAATGCACAATTGTGCTTTAAACTTACAAGTTCTCTTCAACTAACAGGCAAAATAAAGTCATGACGCATAATAATACATTAGTACCTAGCATATGCAAGGTCAGGTAAGAGAAAAAGTATTCGAATTCCTTCAAAAATCTGGAAATTAAAAAAACCGCTTACACTGTTTTATTTTTTGCATAATGAGCGATTTGTTTTTGATAATAGCTCACTCAAGTAACATATTGTGATGTTCTACACAGTTTCGAAGTTTGTCAAAATTTCCTATTATGTCTAAGCTTCCAATTTTATAAAGGGAATAATTCAATATTTTAAATTGCGATAGTACCATACCCACCATCACGACAAACACCATATCTATCCCTGTATAGGATGATAGAACAACAAAAATCATGACGGTAGATTGAACAATAAATATAATTTCATAATTTGGCGACGTTTTTAAAAAAGATATTCAGGGGCAAATTATAATCGTTTTGGAAATACAACGAGATAAAATAGATTAGTTCAGTAAATATCATTGAATAGCTGAAAACATAAGCAGCCGTGACTGCATAGTGAATAATATGTTCAAGTTTTTCATTTTGCTTCTTTGTCACCGACTCTGTTGTCCAAAATTTATTCAAAAGTGTGTCAACCATATTGAGAAGTGACTTAGTTTTGGTATGGCAAGTATATATTTTGTAAAATACCTGCAAATTAATCATATGTTAAATATCACATTTATACAATTTATTAAAAATTACTATTCAAATTTTATAGTGACTTTGAAGATAGTAATAATTTGTCACACGGTATATGAATTGCAGTTCGTAAACAACTTACTTGCCAATTTCCAGTCAGCGTGACGATATCTATATGATATAATATTGATATTACTCAAACTGTTGTATTTAGTCGTACATAAAAATATGATTTGGAAGCAAATTTCAACAAAAATAATTACTATCCAAAATCGAGCAATACAAATACGTAATAATGTTTGATTTTTAGGATTCAATCCCATCAAATTCAGCCACTTTAATCTTCCGTAAATTATTTCTGATTGATTCAACTACAATAATTATAACAGCAACTTGAACATCACCGCTATGCTTAACAAATATCGCAAAACATTTTATCTTATACTTACGTCAGAGATAATCATTGAATAATAGTAATTTTATTATCACAAAACAAATGTGTACTTACATTAGTAAATTTCATTTTTAATTTGAAACAGTTCTAACTGCAATATAGATGTGCAGCCGGTTTAATTAATGACTTCTTGAAGTTTATGTCAAAGTCCTGAGATTACATAAAATTGGGCCAAATATATTATTAACTGATTAATATAGCGGTTTTTGTTTTCAATACGGTGAGCTTACCGTGGCAAAAGTATTTTTTTAGATGCACATATAACTATGAAAAACTTATAATATTTCAATAATTGTGTTCTAATATTACTTTCTGTTCGGTTTTCCATTTTATATTATAGATTTAATATTTTCATCTATTTTTGACTCATCATATATTGTGAAAGTTCGTTTCAAAGCTTTGTTAATAGAATGATACATTAATTTCAATTGAAGCATGAAACATATCCGCCATATTATTTACTAATATAGCGTAATTAATAATAATATATATGTAATACGCATTTTTATAACGGATGCAATAGTTCTCACTGTCTACTTGAATACTTTTGGAAACAAAACTTCATATCAACTGCCACCTCTCTAATTAAATAATAAATATTTAATTTATAATTCCTAATATTGCTACTTAAGGCAAATGGAAAGAATTTTTTATACAAAAATACGTTTGCCATGGTGGGCTCACCGTAATGAAAACAAAGACCGTTATTTTAACCAGTTAATAATATATTTGGCCGCAATTTTATGTAATCTCAGGACTTTGACATAAACTTCAAGAAGTCATTTATTAAACCGGCTGCACATCTATATTGCAGTTAGAACTGTTTCAAATTAAAAATTAAATTTACTAATGTAAGTACACATTTGTTTTGTGATAATAAAATTAGTATTATTCAATGATTAATTCTGACGTAAGTATAAGATAAAATGTTTTGCGATATTTGTTAAGCATAGCGGTGATGTTCAACTTGCTGAAATAATTATTGTAGTTGAATCAATCAGAAATGAAATACGAAAGATTAATGTGGATGAATTTGATGGGATTGAATCCTAAAAATCAAACATTATTACGTATTTGTATTGCTCGTTTTTGGAAAGTAATTATTTTTGTTGAAATTTGCTTCCAAATCATATTTTTATGTACGACTAAATACAACAGTTTGAGTAATATCATTATAGATATCGTCACGCTGACTGGAAATTGGCAAGTAAGTATTTATGAACTGCAATTCATATAACGTGTGACAATTATTACTATCTGCAATGTCAACATATCATTTGAAAATTTATTTATAATAAATTTTATAAATGTGATATTTGCAGGTATTTTACAAAATATATACTTGCCATAGCAAAACTAAGGCATTTCTCAATATGGTAGACACAATTTTGAATAAATTTTGGTCAACAAAGTCGGTGACAAAGGAGCAAAATGAAACAATTGAACATATTATTCGCTTTATAGTCACGTCTGCTTATGTTTTCAACTATTCAATAATATTTACTGTCCAAATTTTATTTATCTCGTCGTATCTCAAAGACGATTATAATTTGCCCCTGAATATCTGGGTAACATATAAGGAATTGTTAGAAACGTCGCCAAATTATGAAATTTTTTTTATTATTCAATCTACCGTCATGATTTTTGTTGTTCTATCATCCTTTATAGAAATAGATATGGTGTTTCTCGTGATGGTGGGTATGGTACTATCGCAATTCAAAATATTGAAATATTCCCTTTATAAAATTGGAAGCTTAGACATAATAGGAAATTTTGACAAACTTCAAAACTGTGTAGAACATCACAATATGTTACTTGCGTGAGTAATTATCTGAAAACATTCATTCATTAATAAAAAAAAAACAAAGTAATCGGTTTTTTTGCATATCCTGATTTTTGAAAGATTTCGAATACGTTTTTTCAAGGCTGACTTTTCATGTGCTAGGTACAAATGTTGTCGTATCGGTTATGACTTTATTTTGTTTGTTAGTTGAAGAGAACATGTAAGTTTTTAGCACAACTCAATCTGCAATCAAAGTGCATTTAACTGAATGTTTGTCTTTAGGAGCGCCATTATAGCGTTATTATTAATATGTTCTGCGGTTAATTTTCAACTTTTTATATACTGTCTCTGTGGACAACTAATATTAGATGAGGTAAAACATTTGAGAACTGATGAAGAATATTCAAGTATCTCTCACATTACTTGTGGCAATTGAAGTAACATGTTTTAAATTACAGGCCCAATCTGTCGGTAACGCTGCTTATAATTGTAGCTGGGAAAACATAGCAGATCGTAAAATTCGTTTCGGTTTAATGATGATTATTCATCAATCACAGCATCCCGTCAATTTAACCATGGGTGGTTTTGTTATTCTGCGCTTGGAAAGCTTCACACAGGTTAATATAAAACACGATTTCCTAATGTCAATATAAATTAAGACATTTATACAATGAGCAGATAACTAAAATGATGTATTCAATTTTGACCGTCTTGATAAATTTTAATGATCAACAGTAATATATTATGAATATGTAGTAGCGTGGTAACACAGGTGATACTTATACCACATACAAAGAATTTATAATGACATTGTAATAGATTATGTTAATGTACGTAAAAATAAATTTATACATGGTGTACACCTGAGATTTTTTATATCAGTCTAAAAACGTAAAAACTACAAGTACTGGTGCTTGTCATCAGTGCCTGTTTTTATGTTGCTTCAACATAAATAGTTGAATATGCAACATTGTTGCATTGTGGAGTAATGTAATAAATAATGAATATTGTATAACTATAAGCCCTGCCGGGTGTTCCACAAGTCCCTTGTGTGGCCACGTAATGCACTTGTAGTGACTTGTTAATATTGTTCTACGCCTACTCTTACGCGTTCTTAGTTCAGAATAAGCATGCTCATACATGTTTGAAAATTTTTTTAACTTCTACAAATGGTTAAAATATTAAGGCTCATTCGTTATTTTGTAGTCGAAGATTAAAGTTAAAGAGCAAATATAAAGCGCAAGACAGATATTCAGAGATATTTTTTATCAGAATCTAATACAAAAAAAATTAAAAACAGATACAACATCCTTGCCTTCGACCAGTATCGACCCATCATGCAGTTATTTAGAGAATATATGTAAAACAAATGAAAGTGAGATATCCTTTAACTTAAGTGTTAGAGAGGAAAGTGGGTGAGTCTAGTTCCAGTGAAAATAAAACTAGTGAGGGTGAAATAAGTGGTTATAATGAAACTGGCGTACTGCCACCAACATTGAGACCTAAAATAGAACAAACAAAATTTACTGTCTCTGGACCTAGCGACCTGTCACAAAGCCCTGAAGAAGGACCACATCAGCCGATATTATTGCAATATCCAAAAGTGAAGCAAAGTGAAAGAATGAGAAGCTTTAAATCGACGTGGTTTAAAAAGTTTACGTGGCTGGAGTAAAGTGTGCTAAAAGAGAGTATTTTTTTGTTTATACTGCCGATTTTTTCACGATGCAACTGGAAGAATGCACTTGATTTAAGTAATGGACTAGTAAAACATGATAAATCAGAACAACATAAAATGTAGGTATGCTATAAAAAAAGGAATTATTTAAAATTAAAGAAACAGAACACAAGTATTGAACAAATGGTGAATGATCAATATCAAAATGAAATTAAAGAATTGACATTACGTCAATACTTTATGTAAATGTTTATTATATACATGTACGCAATGTATTGCTCATTTTGAAAATGTTTTCAGTTAAAAAAAAAAGTAATTTAAGAGAATTAATGTTATTGTTAGGTAAACACGATACCATTGTGCAAAACAAAATAAAGAATAGTTCAAAGAATGCTAAATAGTTACATCATGATATTCAAAATTAATTCATTTCTATTATGGCTTCCATTCTACGTAAAAAAATATCAGACGATGTAAAAGAATGAAATTTTTTTTAGTTCGGTACTTGCCTCAAAATGTAATTCCGGATAGGTTTTTAGGGTTTATAAGCGCAAACGGTATGCTAGATGATGCTAGTTTTGCAAATTATATAAAAACAGTATTATTGGAAAATAAAATTTCTTTAAATAACTGTATAGCACAAGGTTACAATAGGGCTACTGTTATGAGTGGTCATTTAGGTGGCGCGGAAAAACATATTAAAAGTACTGTTCCGCACGCAGTATATATTCATTGCTTTAACCATAAATTAAATTTTGTTGTTGTTGATTGTAGCAAACATATGAAAGAGTCGGCAATTTTTTTTTTTCTATTATTGAAAAAATATTTACATATATGTCAATCTCTACAATTCATTCTCTATTTTTAAACAAGCAAAAACAAATATATCCAACAAAACAGACTCGAGAATTAATAAGGATATGTGATACGCGGTGGACTGTTCAGTACAGAACATGCGAGACTGTTTTAGTAACAATTGAATCTATTTTTGTATCATTTAACAATCTTATTTCTAATACTGATGTAAAAGAAGATAGAAGATGTGAAGCAAAAGGTTTACTTTTACATATTGCTAAACAATTTATTGTATTGCTGCTTATTTTTATAAAAATTTTAAAACTAGTTACAACTGTATCTAATTATCTGCAATCTCTAAATATGAATTATATAAAAGGTTCAAATTTAGTTCAAGAAACATTAAATGAATTTCAAAACTTAAGAAACAATGATAACGAATGGAATTTTATTTGGAAATCTGCAAATAGTATTATTTTGTCTCTTGGTTTAGATAAAACCAACTTATTTGACAAACCAAAAAGAATGAAATCAACAAGCTCTTGACCGCACAGATAATTTATTTCGCAATAAAATTCATTTAACTAAATTATCAGAACATTATAAATTGTGATTGTTTGGACTCAGATATAACACAAGTTAAGAAGTTTTTATGTAGGGAAGAAAATAAAATTATTAAATCACTCTAGGAGTGCTTGTCATTCGTTGAGCACTATAAGGAAGCATTTGAATACATTTATAACATGTAAAAAAATTTTTTTAGATTCCAGCATCAACAGCTTCTTGTAAAATGTCGTTTTCGTCTTTAAAAAGATTTAAAAGCCATTTAAGAACAAGAATGACAAATGAAAGATTAAGTAACATTAGTATATTAAGTATAAAAAGAGACATATCAAAATTAATAGATCTTAATGAAGTTGAAGATAAATTTACACGTTTAAATAAAAACCAAAGGATTAAATTGGTATAACTCGAACACTAATCACTGCTGTATTTACTTTCTTATACGCAGTTTAAGTAAGTATTGTAATCACGAATATTTTCGATCTCGAGATTTTAACGAAAATATACGTGTTGACCTACCCTGAATCGATTCCAACTACTTTTGGAATGACGTCCGTCTGCGTGTGTGCGTGTGTGTGTGTGAGTGTATTTGTGTGTGTGTCTGTCTGTGTGTGTGTGTGTGTGTGTAGAGCGGTCACATGCTCTACAGCCCAAACGATTAAAAGGAAAATTATGAAATTTTAAACTTAAGATTTGTATGTTCCTGGCAAGAAAACCACTTATTTTTGAAGACAATATTCCGACCGGAAGTGCATGTTTACTCTTGTCATTTTTTGCAGTTCCTGCAATTACTCAAAAACTGTTGAAGTTACCGCAAAATTCTTACAATAAAGGCTATAAATATCAGTATTTACCAAACGGTTCCGGAAACAAGAAAATGGCTCTTGATATTTCTTCATATTACATTTAATTTTACATAAATCGTATTATCTGCTCCTGTCAATTGTTTATCAAAAAACAAAACAAAACAGACTTAAATAATTTGAAGTTTGACGTTTTATAAAAGAAATATATTTAGCGTAAAAGTGTTCCAAAAGTTAGAACAAATATTATAAATTAGAAAAATAATGAAAATAGGATGTGATTTATCCCAAAAGCGTATAAGAAAGTTCGGTGCATGACACTGCAGATGTTTATTTAAGGTTTTTATATTGTATTTTAACTATACAATTGTACCTCGATATACGAGTACCCTACTATACGAGTGTTTTGAGATACGAGCCGCCGAGCGAGCGATATTTTGCTTTGAGATGAGAGCTAGATTTGAGATACGAGTAATCGTACACTACACCGCTGCACACGACCCCAACATGCGAAGGAACGGCGATTCGAATCGAAATTCGTCAATCTTCGGTCGGCTCGGTTCGGTAAGGGTTGTATCACTGATTATTATGCGTGCTCAGTAGTTCCAGTTATATTGCGCCAGCGCTAGGGGTTTCAATGACGGTTTCTTATCTAAACATTACCATGCAATGATAACCATTCAAGTTTGTTTTATGCTTCACTGGTGCGTCATACAGTGTGCAGCGTCTTACAGTTTCTCCCACCTCACACTAGACCTCAGTCCGTATGCTTGTTTCCCTCGTTTTCTAAGCAGTTTTGATAAGTTGGATTCGCGTTTTTTGCTTTACAAAACAATATCACAATAATTTTTATAACCATGAGTCCGAAGCAGAAGATGATGTCTATTGAATTACAGCGTGAAATCATAGAAAAACATGAGCAAGGTGTGCGAGTAATTGACCTGGCGAGGATGTACGGGCGTAGCACAACAATGATATGTACTGTGCTTAAGCAGTAGGAGTTGATAAAGGGTATAATGACAGCTAAGGGCGTTACAATAATTTCTAAGCACCGAACCTCGCTCCATGAAAAGATGGAGAAACTACTGATGGTGTGGGTGACAGAGAAGCAGCTTCAAGGAGGAACCTTAACACAAAGCATCATATGTGAGAAGGCATGAGCGATTTACGGTGATTTACTGAAGCAGATTCCACACACTTCCACAAACGAGGAATCGGAAGACTACTTTAAAGCCAGTCGGGGATGGTTTCACAACTTTAGGAAAAGGACCAGCATTCACTCCGTCGTAAGGCATGGTGAGGCAGCAAGTTCGGATGTGAAGGCAGCTGAGGTTTACATCAAAACGTTTTCCGAACTGATAGAAGCCTAAGGATACATTCTTCAGCAATTCTTCAACTGTGACGAGACAGGGCTTTTCTGGAAAAGGATGCCGAATAGGACTTACATAACGGCAGAGGATATGCCGATGCTAGGTAACAAACCCTGAAA
This sequence comes from Nebria brevicollis, assembly GCA_944738965.1. Lineage (NCBI taxonomy): Eukaryota > Metazoa > Arthropoda > Insecta > Coleoptera > Carabidae > Nebria > Nebria brevicollis. The sequence continues at coordinate 2,057,038 of OX122910.1, forward strand.
GATAAATTAATTCTAGCACTTTGCACCAATGCGAGTGGCGACTGCAAAATCAAGGCTCTGCTAGTATAACTTTCGGAAAATCCCATTGCCTTTAAGTCACATAAGATTTGAAAAGAAAAGCTGCAAGTTATGTGGAGGGCAAATCCGAAGGCGTGGGTCATCAGGAAATTCTATGTGGAGTGGATAAACCTGGTGTTTGGCCCTTCTGTTAAAAAATATCTACAGGAAAACAACCTACCCATGCAAGCCCTTCTCGTCCTCGACAATGCCCCTGCTCACCCACCAAATCTCGAAGATGATTTACTCGAAGAGTTCAAGTTTATAAAGGTTCTCCTACCACCCAACACCACTCCTATCCTGCAGACCATGTATCAGCAGGTGATTTTTAATTTTAAGAAGTTGTCCACCAAGCACATTTTTCGGCGCTGATTTGAGGTGACGGAGAACACAAACCTTACCCTTCGAGAGTTCTGGAAGTACCACTTTAACATCGTGATAGTGTTGCCGCCGAGACCAGTCTCGACGAGATTTTCGTCAGTCTCGTCTTGTCTCGATACTTTCTAAAAATATATAGTCTCGTCTCGGTCTCGACGAAGAAAGTCTCGATCTCGACGAGACTCTCGACTATTTGACCTTGAATATATAGCACGTGATCGGCTATGGTTCTGTTCGTACTAATTGGCGTTTGCATATGTTTCATAGCACTAAACAAAGGAATACTCATATAAAATAATACAATGTATAAGTTTTAATGATAACTATGTATTAATCATTTAAGATATAATAATGCATACAAAGCAAAGTAAAGTTAATACAGGACTAGACAACGATAAGATGTTTGTACTGTACGCGCCACTGCACATTTGACATTGTGCAGTATCTATCAGCTCTTTGAAAAGGTATATGTATTTGTAGGTACTTTTTATTATCAGAGTGGTAGTGTCTAGTGTGGTTTTAAAGTTAATTATATATATCGAACAATAAAATGAAAAAAATTCTGATTAATAATACTATTGAGACGGGTAGTGGTAGTGTATCAAGCAGATCAATCAAAAATTAAAACTGCAATATGTAAACTATGCCGAAATAGAAATCTGAATACAACCATAAAGATGAAACAAAGCAATACAGGCGGCTTAAAGAAACATATGAAAGCACGCCATATGAAAGAATATGATGTTTTATTTGCCGATCTTGACAAAAAAGAGTGCACGAAAACTGAAGAAAATCGTTCAATCTGTCATTTGTTACATGATAATAATAAGGTAAAAAAAAAATACATACGATTTAAGGTAAAATATTGAAATTGATGCAGGAGCAATTTTTTTCACTCACCGCTGTTAGAGAACTAATAGATTAAACAATAGATTAAAATTAATGTTAGTTAATCTTTTTTATCTTGTACTATAAAATTATGAGACTGATATAAGTAACAGATGTAAGTACATCCGAAATTTTTCTATTTGCAACGTATTAAACCAATTTTTCTTTGATTTTTTGAATTAACCAAATTATTATTTGGTTTATAAGATCAGGATACGTTAATTTATTATTAAAAATACCTTTTTTTCTGTATTATTACTTATAATATTAATCAAAAAAAGTATTTCAGTTCCTACAGTATTTTAATTTAAATTATTTTAAGATTTGAAAATAAATTTGTACAATACTAAGTAATGTGTTATTAGTGCATATAATGCTGATATAGAAAAACATTTAATTAAATTTAAATATTTATCGTTTGGTGCATCTGCAGAAACACGATTATAACGTTGAAAAGCGAAAATTCGTTTTAACGTGGTTAACGTTAAATAAATAAATATATAAAACAATATTTTAAGACATGAATAAAATCTTATCAATACCTATCTTAATAATAATCAGTTGTTAGTACCTCAGCTATTTTTTAAATTTATTAGTAAACAATTTAGCTTTATTACTTTTACATAATTCAATATCAACAAAAAAAATTGATGACATGATCTTTGATTGGATTGCTGTCAGATATCTACCATTCAGCTTTTTTGACGATGATATATCACAAAATGTATTCCAATTTTTGAATAAAAATGTATCTGTTCCAAAGAAGACAGCAATGAAATCAAATGTCAATAAAAGATTTACCCTAATGCAAGAAGCAGTACTTGAAATCTTAAAAAACAACAAATCCAAAGGATCTTTTACAATTGATGGATGGACATCGGTAGCTAGCAAATCATATTACGGAATTACTGCGCACTTTATCCACCATGATTGGACTTTACAATCTTTGGTAATATAGATTTTATACCGTCGTATGGCAATCACACAGGAATGTTTTATGCTAACTATAAGAAAATATAATTTGCAAGAAAAAATACAGGGAATAACTGTGGACAATGCTGCAGCTAATACCTCATTTATAAAGGAATTATCAAATATTCTAGAGGAAGAAGCCACCACACACTTCAATCTTGAGCAGCAACATTTTAGATGCTTCGCTCATATACTTAATCTTGCAGTACAAAATTTATTAAAATTATTGAAAGCCGAATCTGAATCAAATTTAGATATTGATATCGACGAGATTGATGAAGAGAATTTTGATTGCAGTACGTCAGTTAATAAATTGAGAGTATTATTTCTTAAAATAAAACGTAGTAAACAATGGCGCAATAAATTACAAAGTTGCTGTGATACAGTAAATGTAAAATTTTTGTCCACTAATGTAGACGTATCGACACGGTGGAACTCCACAAAAGATATGATTCGCATAGCACTATCAATGAAACCTGCATTTAATGCTTTATGTGATAATAATGTAGAATTAAACTGCTTACGTATAGTTGAAACAGAATGGGAAATATTTTTACAAGTCTATAATTTATTAAAGCATTTTAAAACACTGATTACCACTTTGGGAGGTGAGAATTACGTTACCCTACCATTGGTTATTCTTGGCTTTAATATGCTTGTCGACAAACTAGAGTTTAAAATTAGCAAACTGGACAATAAAAACAAAAGAAACTCAATAGATGAATCCATTTTACTGGCTTTTCAGGCTGCAAGAGATAAGTTAGTTAAATATTACCAAAAATTAAATTGGATATATTGCGTCGTATTAATATTTGATCCTCGGCATCAAACAGAAACGTTTAAGCCAACTATATGGGGACAAGAAATGATAGATAACTCAATTAAAAAATTTGAAGATATTTATAAAACATGCTATTTTGTATCAGACGATGCTTCTAATCCACATTATGGAGAAAAACCGTTGGATGTTTCCTCTTTAGATAATGTATTCATGGATTTAACAGCACTTTTTGAATGTTCTACTTCGGATCAAAATTATAACAGAAGTGATAAATGGCGAAAGGATATAGACAAATATTTAAATTGTGCACGTGCGGAAAAAAAGTAAATATATTGCAGTGGTGGAAGGATCATGCATCAGTATATCTTGCGTTATCCCAAATGGCTCGCGACTTCTTAGGAATTCCTGCTACAAGTGTACCATGTGAAAGATTATTTTCCCGTGCAGGATTAACAATTCGGAAGCACAGAAATCGCCTAAACGCAGAATCAGCAAAGGGTTTACTGTGCTTCAATTCCTGGTGTACCAGTAAATTATTTGTTTAAATACAGCAAAAATTAAAATAAAATGTATATTTTTCTCTGTAATAACTTTCATATTATATCAAATTATCCATATATTTATTTTCTATTAGCTACTAAGATGTATTTATTAATTTTTGTAGAATATTATAAAATATTTTGTTTTCTATTCCTAATTTTTTCTGATCTATTAAATTATTCGAACTAAATCAACCTAGCACCTAATACATAATAACATATTCTTGCTCTTGTATACATATAAAATATAAACATCTGCAGTGTCATGTACCGAACTTTCTTATACGCTTTTGGGTTAAATCACATCCTATTTTCTTTATTTTTCTTATTTATAATATTTGTTCTAACCGTAGGAACACTTTTACACTAAATATATTTCTTAAAATAAATATTAAATGTCAAACTTCAAATTATTTAAGTCTATTTTGTTTTTTTTTTAATAAACAATTGACAGACGTAGATGATAAAATAAATATAATAAGAATAAATTTAAAGAGCCATTTTCTTGTATTCGGAACCGTTTTGGAAAAAAAGGTTTCAAATAAAAAATGTACAAAATGCAAATATCTATAATTTTTATTGTAACAATTTATCTGTAACTGTAACCATTTTTGAGTAATTGCAGAAACCGCAAAAAATGACAAGAGTAAACATGCACTTCCGGTCAGAGTATTTTTTTCAAAAATAAAAGGTTTTCGTGCCAGGCACATACAACTCTTATATAATATCATAATTTTCCCTTTAGCCGTTTGGGCTGTAGAGCGCTCACATACGCACAGACACACATACACACGGCCAGACGTCATTCCAAAAATAGTCGGAATCGATTCAGGGAAGATCAAAACGTATATTTTCGTTAAAATCTCGAGATCTGAATTCTTCATGATTATAATACTTACTTATATTGCGTATAAGAAAGTAAAAATGAGTGTAACAAAGATTATTATCTTACAATTAGTAATGTGATATGATATGAATTTGTGTTAAATATTATTTTTTCGGTTATTAATGAAAAGCAAGACTGCCGTACGTCTCTCGACGAGATTTGGGTTTGGTCTCATTGTCAATGGTCAATTGAAAATGTACAGCAACCAAGGTTTCGTAGAGATCGCGGTGGCCGCAGGGATCCCGGGTGCCATGCAGGCTGCTGGACCACGTGGGCCAAGGAGGCCGACGGCAGGTGCGGGGGCCGTAGAGGCCGCAGGAATCTAGGTAAAATTACCGAGAAATTAACTATTTATTTATATACTATATGAAACACTATTTTTTTTATTTTAGGTTAAACAATATTTTAATTTATTACATATAGTAAAATAATGAAATTGTTTTATTTTGAATATTGAATTAGATCAAATCAAATTTTTTATCAATTTACTAATTTATAATAATTTACCAGCCTTTGCACTTTTCAACTAAATTCTTAGAATAAATATTAAATGTAAAATTTCAAATTTTATAATTTTATTTCGTTTTTCTATTAAACAATTGATAGGCACAATTGATACAATTTATTTCAACTAAATTCTAAGAATAAATTTTAAATGTCAAACTTATTATTAAATAAGCCTATTTTTACATTCTTCATCATACAGAATTACGATCTCGAAATTATAACGGAAATATACGTCAATTCCGACTATTTTTAGGATAATGTCCGTCTGTGTTTGTGGGAGCGCTCTACAGCCTAAACGGTTGAAGGTAAATTAACGAAACTCTAGATTTGTATATGCCTGACAAGAAAACATTTTAGTTTTGAAAAAAATCTTCGAACTGGAAGTGCCTGTTTACTCTAGTCATTTGTTTGCGAATTCTGCTATTACATAAAAATGGTTAAATTATTTGGATAAAAATTATTTATATTAACATTATGTTAAAAGTTTTAAAAATGTTGGAAACTTTTTTCAGAAAAGGTAACGGGAACCAGAAAATATTGAAATTGGTTCTTATTATAATTATTCTCAGCTGTATTTGTCAATTCTCTAACAGAAAGACAAAATGTTTATTTGAAGTTCGACATTTAATATTTATTCTAAGAAATAATTTAGTGAACAGGGGTTCCAAAGGTTAGTAAAATTTGAACGGATGTTGCTGTTGTTTTCACCGAGTGTGAAACAGTATAACAATTAAATAATAACTCTCGGTGAGTTTTCACTATAATTTTATTGAGATGACTAGTTTCGGCGGTTACACCATCTTCAGGTCTGAAGATGATGCTGTTGTCACTCGGTGAAACAGTATAACAATTAAATACTAACTGTCGGTGAGTTTCAATATAATTTTATTGAGATGACTAATTTCGGCGGTTACACCATCTTCAGGTCTGAAGATGGTGTAACAGCCGAAACTAGTCGTCTCAATAAAATTATAGTGAAAGCTCGCCGAGGGTTAGTAAAATATTATAAATTAGAAAAATAGTCTAAATATGATCTAACCAAAATGCGTAAGAGAAAGCTTAGTGCATGACACGGCAGATGTCTTTTAAATAAGTGTATGGTAATTTTTTTTTGGTGATACTAGGCTTGGTAACTACTAGGCTTGGTAACATATAAAATACCTCCTTTTCTGCCGTAACGATAAATTTTCTCTCAGTGTTGGTTATGTCCTCTGATATATTTATTTATAATACATAGTTTTTATTAAGTAAAAGCACAAAATACAAAACACATATATTTAACATAATTTTTAATTTAAATTGTAAATCAAGCTAATTTATTTCCAAAGGCTTGAACTAATAGAACCTTATCAACTTGTGCTATCAATAACATATATGTAGTTAGAGAAGATAATATCTGAAAGGAAACAATTAATACAGAAAAAATATATAAATAAAAAAGTTATTACTGTTATTAATACCATAAATGATAGTGTAAAATCCAATTTAAACATGCCAAAGATACGGAAGTCAACTTTATTGGTTGTCATTTGCAGCAAAATTAATTTTATCTGGAATATCAAGTTTTATATAATTAGTCGATGATACAAATGCAAAATATAGCATATGCACTCATAAAAATAATAAAAGTGCTTCTAGGTAAATCAAAACCAAATTACAATAACTGAGATTAACATAGGTAAGTTTACAATACCAATTGTTTCAATTTACGAGTTAGGTTTATTTTAGAAGCGCCATTAGAATGTTATGAAAGCAAATACATTTGATGGTGAACTACCAACATCTGTAATAAGCTGTTGCATTTCATATTCTTGACAATGAGCATACCATAGTTCTTGTATAATGGTAGGTGTTTTGTTTGCCTAAAGGTAAAAAACCTTGTAATATTTCTTTATTATAATAAAATAATAAACCCTATTGCCCCCATTAATGAAAATTAAATTTCAGGTAAGAGACATTTATATCTGATATAGTTATAGAAAATGAATTTCTCATATAGATATAAATATATAAATAAATTATCATCAAAATGTTATTTGTTCAACTAAGTACTGAATTAACTAATATTCATTTCTTATAAGCAATAAAGTATACAATTTTATATAATAAAACTTATTTTAATGTAAAACTGTAAATTAGATTAATTGCATAGTAAAAAATAAAATTTATTAGTTTGCTGTTGTGGGTTTTAATTTTGACAATCCTTGTTTATCTTAAATTAAATATCATTTTAATTTCCGTAAAATTTCAATTCCTGCAGAAGCCATATGTGATACCGAACCGTAAAGAAGAATAACAATCTTATTACATGAATTTGACTGCATAAAAAATTAAGATCATATATATTACAAGCACTTAGAGTAAACATTTTTTTATTAATATATTAGGTGCTTCCCCAGGTGCAGGGGTCAGGGTTAACACAGTACAATATTAGTGGTATATGTCAATGCGCGCTATGCTTAGCCATCCATAATTTGGTACTCGTCTCCACGTTCCGCACGTTATATTGAAAAGTTAAGTAAGGGATAAACCATTTGGCGATAAATGTAAATTACTACTTCAGTTTTTAAAACAGGTTTCATTAACATTTTAGGTAAATTTGTGCTAGCTTCTAATAATATGCAATACATTGTAGAAACAAGCGCAAGCATTATAACAAAACATTGTTATAGCGTTTGCTCTTGCGCTTGGCATGCCATATTGAGCCAAGATACAATATATATATATATATATATATATATATATATATATATATATATATATATATATATATATATATATATATATATATACAATATATATATATATATATATATATATATATATATATATATATATATATATATATATATATATATATATATATATATATATATATATATATATATATATACAATAGATATATATATATATATATATATATATATATATATATATATATATATATATATATATATATATATATATATATATATATATATCCGATATTTATTTTATATTGATTTGGAATTCAGTGCTACTAGGCATGGTAACTACTAGGCTTGGTAACATATAAAATACCTCTTTTTCTGCCGTAACAAAACACCATATGACTATCAAAAACCTAAACGAAATAACGAGAATCCATTTTGTGCAACTCAGACCAATAATAAACGTTTCATTCGGATTCTCATTGGTCAGGACAGTAATATATCCAGCAACATCAACCAGATATAAACAATTCATAAATATTTGCAATAAAATCAACAAAGAAATTGCATTAAACTCTTTCAAACATGATTCGCATATTACTGCATGTATTTCGCATAGTTGAATCAGTTCGAATTTCTTAAGCTGCCTGTGTTTTAACTTTAAAATCCTTCCATTTACGTAACGAAACAGTCGACAAAATAATGTTGCGTACACAGTGAACGCTAAATTAGTAATTACGACAAATATTTCAATTGTTGTCAAGTAGAAAAAATCATAGCTTACTCTAAAAGCGTCATAATAAAAGTAATCTATTATTTGAAGCGCTAGCAGAATTATAGTCAATATATTTATTTTTTTCAAATTATATTTATATTCTTCAACAAACACCCAATCTGGGATGTCTAGTTTGTCTATTGTTTCTATAAAATCACTTAATATTTTGTGATTCAACCACCCATAGATAACTGTTAGAAAATATGTGGTTAAATCTGATAGCATAAGAACATCCAAAACAAAATTTATTATTTTATATGAACCAACATCTCCATCAATGTCTAATATGTGTAACATATTATAACATGAGTAGCAGTAGATTACAGCAAATGGTATTGCATAAAGAAGGTGAGACTTGCGCTCTGGCAATAGTACGAAAGTGAACAGTTTGCATACATTTACGAACGGTTTTAAAGCATACGAACAATTTTTTTGTTTTCTTCGAAATAATAATGTCTGATTTTTATATTGAATAAATGATGTATTAGATATTTTGGCATTCATATTATTTAATAATTAAATTTCAGTACAACACTAAAATACTTTATAGTGTGAACCATTTATAAATGATGAATTTTCAATGTATTAAGATACATTGTCGTTAAACGATTAATATCTAAATTGTTTTTATAGCTGGAATCATTTTTATGCAAATAGAAATATATTTATCTACCCATTACGAAAATGAATTTTTCTATACCACAGTCAATATTTGATTGGTTCTACTTATTGCATTAAAAACTGTTGTAACAATGTGGTAGGTAATTTTTTTTTATTTTTTAAATAAAAAGTACATAATTTATGAATTATACATTTTCATACTATAATTTAATAATTTCATTGGCAATTTTCTTGAAAGTGGCACACTTTTTAAGGGAGAACTTTCAAAATATAGTTTATTTTTTAATTTACATGTTTGGTATTCTCATACCCTCTAGTATGTTGTGGTTATTTGCTATTTCGCTACACAAAGTCTTATAGAATATACCTGACTGGAGGGACAGAAAAAAACGCCGTTCTTCCGGATTATTAAAAATGACATTCGTTCCTTCGTAGTATGCATTATGCGTATGTAGAAGTTGTAGGGAACCATCTTATCGAACATTTTGTGTATGAAACTAACCCTTATAGCCCACAAAATGCTGCTGATATTAGATTGTATTGTTGAAACCAGTTCGGAAGCGTGTGTTACATGTGCTACAAAATAGGTTAATTTATCAGTTTTGCAAGTGAAAATGAGTCCGAACAGTCAAAACGGGTAGCCGTATCGTGATGGGAAGGGTACTATAATTGTGAGATTTACACAGATGAGCCAAAAATTTAAACATTGACCTATAAACCGGCATTCTATGGAAGCCGAATGCGAAACTACGAGCAGATCGGCGGAAAAGCCTAGAGTATCGGAAAATGTAGACCTTGCTGTGGATACTTCATTCGGATATCGAATTATTAATTACTTTCTTATAAGCAGTATAGGTAAGTAATGTAATCAAGAAAAATTTCGATCTCAAGATTGTAATGGAAATATACGTTTTGAACTTCCCTGAATAAATTCCGACTATTTTAGGGATGACGTCCGTATGTGTGTATGTGTATGCTCTCTACAGCCTAAACGACTGAAGGTAAAATTAGAAAACTTTAAATTTGTATATGCCTGGGGTATGCATCTCCTTTTTTCGAAGAAAACAATCAAAGCGGAAGTGCTTGCCTGCTCCAGTTGTTTTTTTCATTTTCTGCAATTATTAAAAAATGGTAACAGTTACAGAAATATTGCATGAACAAAATTTAAAGGTACATATGTTGTGAATTTTTTTTTTTCCAAAAAGAGTACTGGTTTCAAATTAAATTTCTGCTTATTTTATATATTTTTTCATAAATCATATCATCTACGCCAGTCAAAATTTTAACAAAATAGACTTTAATAAATTAAAGTTTGACATTTTATATTTATTCCAAGAAATATATTTAGGGTAACTGTGTTCCAAAGATTAGGTGAATATTATAAATTAGAAAAACAATGAAACTACGATGTGGTATAACTCAAACGCGCATAAGAAAGTTGGGCGCAGATGCTATTTTTATATATTGTTATGACGACCAAACAGATCAAAGGACAATAAAGGACAGATCAAAGGACAATCATTGTAGTACAAAGTTTCAGTCTTACCTTCTTTAGCAAAGAAGGTAAATTTCTTTTCCTCGTCATCGGTATCTGCTGCACCTTGTTTTGGAATTTGCTTCGATCCTTTGGTGGTTTCCTGCATTCATTCCGTAGCCACAGTAATTGTGGCATTAACTCGTCGTCTTGGATTGGCTAGGTTTGGTCTTGGACAGATTCCACTTCTTATGTTGGTGCGATGAAGCCGAAGACTCAGTTAGGCATCTGAATCCTGTCAGACACCTCGCCTCTTCGCTTGTTCATCCAGAAGCTTAAATTCTCCGCAGTCACGGTTCCAATGGTCATCACATCGGATTCTACGAGCATTGTAAGTAGAACGTTTGTTTCTTTTAACTTTGCTCCAGTAGATTTTAAATATCTAATTAATTTATCAAATCTCAAGAAATAAGCTTCCGTAGTATCTTTGCCTGAATTAAACTTAATTATTAGTAGAGTTTTCTATTTAACTATGAATGTTTCAATTCTGAACATTCAAATGTCATAATTGGCTTCGTCGGCCAATGGAATTGTGTAACGATGTTCGTCTGCTGCACGCAGAACCCTTCAGAGTACGCAAAGTTTATGATTAAAGATATATCTAGTAAAATGAAAAACATCTGCAACATCTTGGAACGAACTTTTTTATACGTACTTGGGTTAGACCACATCGTAGTTTCATTACTTTTCAAATTTATAAAAAAATTTCTAACCTTTGGATCACTTTGACACTAAATACATTCTCTAGAGTAAATATAAGATGTCAAACTTCATATTATTTAAGCCTATCTTGTGTTTTGATAATCAATTGATAGGTGCAGAAGCTACGATCTATGTAAAAATATATATAAGAAGCAGAAATTTCAATAGCCATTATTTTGAAACCAGTAATCTTTAAAAATAAAATTCAAACAAAAGTTATCCGTATTATAATTTCCTTTAATTCTTTCGAAACAATCTTTCTGTGACTGCAACCATTTTTGGATAATTCCAGACACTGCAAAAATTGATTAGAGTAAGCAGGCCTATCCGATATGCATAATTTTTTCAAAAATAGGAGGTGCACATGTGAGGAATATACAAACATTAAGTTAAAAGTTTCACAAGTTTAACTTCAGCCGTTTAGGCTATAGAGGGCATACACATACAGGCATACACACGATTCAGGGAAGGTCAAAACGCATATTTCCGTTAAAATCTCGGGATTGAAAATTTTCATTCTTACAATATTTACTTAAACTGCGCATAAGAAAGTAAAAATATGTGCTAACTAAAATCTTTTGTATTATATTTACATTGTTATATGCAGTATAGGTTTCGTAATTATGAAAAATTTTGATCTCGTGATTTTAACGGAAATATACGTTTTGACCTTCTCTTTATCGATTCCTACTATTTTCGTTTATCTGTGTTTTTTGTGTATGTGTATATATGTTAGCGTTCTACAGCCTGGACGGCTAAAGGAAAATTATGAAATTTTAATCATAAGATTTGTATGTGCCTGCAAGAAAATTTCTTACATTTGAAGAAAATATATTAACCGGAAGTGCTTGTTTGCCGTAGCCATTTTTCACAGTTTCTTAAATTACTCAAAAATGGTTGAAAGTACCGAAAAATTGCTTTGATTAAAATTAAATTTATTAATACCTTAAATAACTTTTGTTGCAATATTCTTTACAAATATTACACCGGAAACAAGATAAATTAATTAAAAATGATTCTTATTATAATTATTTTCACATAAATCGTATCAGCTGTGGCTGTAAATGGACCGAGAAGCCTACAGAATGGTTTGCTCCGGCTAGCTCTCCAATCGGAGTCGGTAGTGGGGGTTAAAATAAGAACTTCTGACCATGAATAATATATTTACTTAAAATTAATGTCTTTAACTAGGCTTTTGACGCCAATACATAAGTAGTGTATAAATGGGGGTTCTAACCCAAAAAAACCTGAACGTACCCCGTTTTTTCGCTAGAAAAACCGTGAAAATGCCCATAAAAGAATATTTTTGCCCTATTTTTACGGTTTTTTTGCTAGAAAAACCGTGAAAATGCCCATAAAAGTGTACTTTTGCCCTATTTTTAGTAAAATGTTCAAAAAGTGTAAATTGACAAACCTGAACGTATAGACAAATTTTTTCCCTAATAAATGGAGAATAAAAACGAATTAGCGAGTATGCTAAATAGTAGTAATTCACAATTTAGAAAATTGTCAGAGTTGGAGAATAAGACGTATAAAATCGAATATTTTGAGGTAAGTGAAGGAAAGTATGGTGAGCAAACAATAGTTCGTATAGAGAATTTTAAAGTATCATTACCTGAACGGTATAATAGATTTATACCAAGTATTGAAAAGTTGAACAGTAATCCTCCTAGTTTAAAATATAACGGTAAGAAGAAAATAGGTACTAGAGAGATGCATGATATAGAATTTGTTTATAAGAATAGTTAAAAATATATAAAAAAAAATTGAATTTGTTTAAACAAAATAAATATATAAATTAGGTAAATGTAATTAAATATAACAAACAAATGATGATAATAATTTAATTTGGAAGGATGGTGAGCAATCGTCATAGTTTAAAATATATCGTAAAAACGATATAGAATTTATTTAAAGAAAATAAATATGACCACAAGAAAGTTTTATTATAAATGCACATAATAGTTGAATATTACTTCTCATTGCATCATAACCGTTCAACTTTTTTTATTTTAAATATCTCTCAACGCAAAAGTAATTAATGTTTTTGATAAACTCGCGTTCCTTAATAAATATTTGAGCCTCTAATATTTCACCAGATTTAAATGTTAATAGTAAATTATTATAAAAATCATAGCATTTCTTGAATTCAATCATTTTTTCTTTTATATTTAAGAGTTCAGAGACACACATAAGTAAAGGTGACCCGACAGCGATAACTGATAATAAGGGCATTGCTATCGCTGATAAACTACTGCCTGTAAATAAAACTTCGCCCAAATGCATACCTAGATTAATTTTACTATAATGTTTATAAGATTTGCGGTAAATATGTTTACGTTTTTCAAGATAATCTTCCACTTAGAACGGGAAAATGTTTCTTTATAAATGAGGAAAAAAGAAGGATCTGGATTTCTAATAGTTTAATAAATAAATTACCGCTTGAAGTACATACACCAGGTTATAATTACTGTGGCCCAGGTACCAAGTTAGAAAAGCGATTAGGAAGAGGTGATAAAGGAGTTAACGGATTAGATGAAGCTTGCCGAGAACATGACATAGCTTATTCTAAATATACAGATGTATACAACAGAAATAAAGCTGATTATATATTAGAAAATAAAGCATGGAATAGAGTATTAGATAAAAATGCAAGTTTTAAAGAAAAAATAGCTGCTCGATCAGTTACAAGTATAATGAAAGCGAAACGTAAAATGGGAATGGGTCTTAATATTTATACTAATAAATCAGTTGAAATGGCAGAAATATTGAGTAAAAGTCAATTAAATAAAATTCAAAAAGCTAAACAAGAAGGAGTAGGAGCTACTATAAAATTATCTGCATCTCAGATAAAAAAAATAAGTCCTCCATCAAAAATACCTATTCCTGTCACAATGTTAATGGCGGCATTACAAAATTCTAATTCAAACAATTTATAGGATATTGTAAATCAATTAGAAAATGTAAAAGGCAGTATTGATTTACCAACAACGCAATTATTAAATAGTTTAACAGACAAGAAAGGTGGTGTAATACTTTTGCCAGCAGCACCAATAATAAAAGGATCATGTATAAAATTAGGCGGTGCATTATCTGATATTGCTGTAAAAAATGGCGGCTTTCTTCCATTCGCAATTCCAGCTGTAATGACATTAATTAAAGGTGCATTAGCCGCCCTAGGAACAGGTGCAATGTTGCAAGCAGGTAAAAAGGTAGGCGAGAAGGTTTTTGGTAATGGGATGTATATAGGCGATCCTGCATATAATAAACAGAAACGTGGAGGAAAAATAAAAAAAAATTGATACCAGAGAGACCATTGTCAAGTATAGAAATATTGAAATATGCTAAAGAGTTAAGACTTCCATATTTTAGAGGTGTATTTATGGATGACACTTTGCCTAAACTAATTAACATGAATGAATCAGGTATAGTTAATTTAGATTCTAATTCGGGACCAGCTACTCACTGGGTAGCTTATATAAAAATTGATAATAAAGTTTACTATTTTGATAGTTATGGAAACGTAAACCCTGAAATAAAATTAGTAAAGTATTTTAATAAGGCTGAAATATATTATAATTATGACAGACAACAGTCATATAGTGAAACAAATTGTGGAAAGTTATGTATAGAATTTATATATAATTTCTTTTATAATAAATGGGTACACTCACATTAGATAATTATAAAAATTTGAATCAATCTATTTTAATTAGTAATTATTTCCCCCCACTAGATTTATCAGATGGTAGATTTGAATTGTGTCTGAAAAGTTTAAAAACATCATTTACTATTCTAAATGTATCAGAAAAATAAAAAAATAATACTTTTACTTATATTAAAGAAGGTGTTAGTAAAACAATTAAAATTGATGATGGTACATATAGATATAAAGACTTGAAAGACATACTAGAAGAAATTATCGGTATAGGATTCACATTAAAACCAAATGACAATACTATGAAAAATATGATTAAAAGTATTTATACCATCGACTTTACAACATATAACTCAATAGGACCATTGCTGGGATTTAATAAAAGCGTACTAGAGCCAAACATACTGCACATGTCTGATAACACTTTGGATATATTTCCTGTTAAGACTATCAAAGTATGTTCAAATATTACTAAAGGATGGTATATCGGCTCGACAGAAACTAGTACAATATATGAATTTTTTCTAAAAGTAATACCTGGTTATGATATAATTGAGCAACCTATTAACTTGGCATATTATCCACTAATATTAAATAAAATAGATAAATTGGAATTAAAACTAATAGATCAAGATGATAATTTAATAGACTTTAGAACTGAACCTTTGTTAATAACTTTACGTATAAGAAAAACGTAATATTTTTTTCTATATAAATGGATACAGCAATATTTGATTATTCTATTAATGAGCGAGTACATAAACCACCTATCCAGCGTTACCAATATATAAAATATTTACCTATGATAGTAGGTAGAATTAATACACCAAATACATTTACAGAGATTAAAGTACCCAATCAGGATGTTATTTATGACACTGCAAACAGTAATCTTGTAATAGCCGGTCAGATTATAGGCAAAGATACCCCACTGACATCTGCTAATTATAAGACGATTCAATTTGTTCAAAATGGTATAATGCATCTCTATTCACAAATAAAATATTTAATATCCAGTAAAGAAGTAGAAGTAGTTATTGCTCCAGGTTATACAACAACAATTAAAGGTTTAACTACTTTTAATAAACAAGACATGTTTGATGGTTGGGGCACTGAGAATGTTTTAGATGAAAAGGGATATTTTTCCATTACTGTACCACTAAAAAATATTTTCTGTGTATTTGAAACATATAATAAAGCTATTTTACGTGTCAGTCAGGAACTACACTGTAAAAAATTGATGTAATTTTACTATGCTTTTCTCTGTAATTATTACAGTAATTATCAGAAATATTACGAATTTATGTAAATTTACTAATATTCTGTAAATTATTTACAATATTACATAAATTAATGAAAATCACATTTATGCAGTAAAATATGCATAAAAGTAATTTTCTTGTGTAAATTTGGTATATTTATGTGGTAAAAATACATAAAATTATGTAAAATTACATTTAATTATTGTTTATTATGTAAAATTACATAAAATTTGTATTAACTAATTTTGTTACTTATTTTTAACCGAAATTTACTTTGCTTGCTGTAAATTTGCTATAATTATTTGATAAATTTACATACAATACAGTAAAATTACTATTAAATGGGATTTATTAGGTAATTTTACACAACAATTTGTATTTTTGTTTTGTTACATCTTTGAATGTAATTATTATAAAGTAAATTGGCAATGGTTATGTAATAAAATTGCCTAAAGTAATGTAAAATTATTATATTTCATCATAAATATGTGATATTACACTATATTATACATTTTATTTTGTTTCATATAGACATGTGTATGTTACAATGTAGGTATTTCACCACTGTATTCTTTAACAATACTGATACTGGTTGCGTTCAATGGGCCTCAGTATTTTATTTTAGTGATTATTTTGCGAAATATTGAACTTGTTCGTTGGACATTTGTAAAGGGATTGGATGCTCTACATACATCATAAGATTATTATTAACACATTGAACGCACCCAATATGTATTAGTAATCTCTAGCACACAATCGCTCAACATATTGCATAACATTTTAACAGTTTATTGCAATTGTAGTGACCAGCAAGTTCGATTCATCCGTTTATATAATTTTGTGAATTGAAAGTTAATATTTAAAAAGAAACTACTTTTTAAGGTAAGCATAATACTTATTATTTTGTGTTAATCGTAGTATGATTTGTGAATAGCTTTGTAAATAACTGTAGATCATGGTAACTAATTCATAATGACACTGACAAATCTTTCAATTATTCTTAACTAAACGATCATGTACTTGCTTGCGTATAATTAATTTATTAAATAATATTAAAATGCGTATATACGTTGCATTGCATATCTCTGTTTATAATTACATTGAGCTAAAAATGACCTTAATTTTACATTAAAACAAGGTAAAATTACATATTTATTTAATATTGCGCAAGCGTTGATTATACTTGAAAACTATTTGCAGTCAACAGTATCGTAGCCCCCAGGACAATCACCTGATTTTGCAATCCTCGAAGATTGAGGTCCTGCTGCTCTAGTTACTCCCCTGGCTTGGAAAAAAATAATAATTTCTAAATTTTGTAGTTTCATTCATACTATGTTACCGTTAAAGTGCAACATGTGTACCGTAAATTTTAAAACTTTAAAACAATATAATTATCATTTGCACTTACACAGAAATATCTCAAAAGGTCAATTTCATTGTCTTTTTCCTAATTGCTTTCAAAAATATCAAAAATATATAAATTTTAAAATGCATCTTTTTAGAAAACACAAAAATAATAATAAAGTGAATGCAGTAAAGTGTAAAATACAGAATTGTACACAAGAAATGCTTTCTAAAAATATTGTCAGCCACATACGTAATCATTTCAAGACAAGTAATGAAATTTTATGCCCTTTTGATAACTGCGCAAAAAATGCATTTACTACTATAACACAGTTCCAAACACATTTTTATCGTAAACATCATTGTAAGGTTAAAATTGATAATCAAAATGAACTTACGTTTCAAAACTACAGTAAAATAACGTACGATTTGGATAATATTTCTGATTGTAGAAATTCTACTGATTTATTAGAAGTAGAAACTAACAGCTTTGATGATCAGTACAGCAAGACTCTGGGCTCATTGTATTTGAAACTTCAAGCCAAACATTTTGTAACAGATTCTGTATTACAGACTGTAATTGAAGGACTGAGAGATTTAAATATAATAGCAATTGATAAATTTTATTCCTTTATTAAAGAAAATTATGGTGACATAGCTTTTAATTCAGTTTCACAATTATATGACAATAATTTTTTTCAAAAGGCACACAATTCGGCAACTGGTTTTTTACGAACCAGTTATATGAGGAAAAAATATTATAAACGGAAATTGAATTTTGTTAGTCCCGCATGTATAACTTTAGGAAGAAATGAGAAACATCAATTGTGCACATATTTTTATATACCGATATTGGACACACTTAAATGTTTGTTAAATAATGAACACATTATACATTTATTGACAGTTGATTCGAGAAGATTAATTAATTCAAATATAAATTATTTTGAAGATATAACCGATGGCGAAGTTTATAAAAATAATAACTTTTTTGTTACCAATGAAATGAACAATAAAACGGTTCTTCGAATAATTTTATTTCAGGATGCGTTTGAAATTTGCAACCCATTAGGGTCATCTAAAAAGAAACACAAAATGCTAGGAATTTATATGACTATTGGTAACCTTCCTGCATACTGTAGATCTCAAGTTGACCAGATTCAATTAGTTGCACTTTGTAACGAAAACCATGTAACATATTTTGGATTTTCCGCAATTTTTGACGTAATATTAAATGATATTAAAGTATTAGAAGAAAAAGGGTTACATGTTAGATCAGAAACAATATTTGGTACGATAGTTGCTGTCACCGGAGACAATCTCGGCAGCCATCAGATCGGAGGATTTTTCGGAAATTTTAGTACAAGTAAATATTTTTGTAGATACTGTTATATAACACGAGAAGAATTACAAGCAGGAAATATTTCTATTAAAATATTAAGAACAGCCGAAACATATGAAAATGACGTATTGGAATTCAAAAATAATTCTGTTAATAAAGGAGTAAATGAGTCGTCATGTTTAAATAAAGTACATCATTTCCACGTCTGTAATCCAGGTCTTCCACCTTGTATTGCACATGATCTTTACGAAGGAATTGTTCCATACGATTTACTGTATATTCTACAAAATTTAGTAGACAAGGAATATTTTACATTTAATTATTTAAACGCGAGGATACAAAATATTCGATTTGAGAATGAATTATATTTTAATAAATTGCCTGTAATTAAAAGAGGTAAAAAAATTGTAGGTACTGCTAGTGAAAATATGAGACTGTTACAGATTATACCTTTTGCAATTTACGATACAATTTTGGAATGTAATGACCCGGTCTGGCAAATGCTTCTTACTTTAAGAGAAATGTGTAGTATTTTATTATCAATTAAGATTTCAATTGGACAAGTAGCAAAACTACGTTCACTAATACACGAATATATGGATTGCAGAAAAATAAATTTTGCAAAATATAATTTAAGACCAAAACATCATTACATAATGCACTACCCAGAGCTAATTCTAAAATTTGGCCCTCTTCGTCACCTATGGACGTTACGATATGAAAGTAAACATCGATACTTTAAAAACATTGTCAAACATTCGCAAAATTTCAAAAACGTTTCATCAATGCTATGCGAAAAGCATCAATTGCTTCAAGCATTATTATTATCAGAAAGAATATTTTACAGTAACACAATTATTTCTGACAGTGCCGTTGAGTTCAACGAAAATAATTATTCTAAAGATATAAATAATGTTATACAAACACATTGTAATTTTAGTAACCCAAAATTTATAAGTGATAATGCTGTTATCAAAGGCACAAAGTATAAAAGAAATAATTTTGTTTGTTGCAATAAAACAGAATTTGGTACATTCGTATTGTGCAAAAATTTATATATTTTAATTAATAAGGATTATTCTGATGCATTTATTTTGTGAGAAAGATATGAAGTTGGTCTGAACTCCGAAATTGGACTATACGAGATTTATAATCATGATAAATTTAACTACATTTGTAATAACATCTATAAGTTAAACAGTTACGAACTAGTGTTACATGATAAAACAAAATTTTCAAATTTATTTTCTTTCAAACAAGCCCCTTTCGATTTTTTATAAAGTACTTAGTAGGTATGTCTTTAAGTATACACCGTAGATGTTCTCTATTTTGTAATAATTCATGACATGTTTCAGAAAATGTCGAAGTTATTGTTCAAAGTTTGGAACTATACTAGAGTGAAAAAAACATTTTTGGTTATGGAAGAATCCCATGATATTTATGAAAAACTAATAACAGAAGGTTCGCATGAAATAAATTATCTGATATATAAACACTAAATTATCATTATTACGATGCAGCATCAGCTAAACTTGAAATTGATGGAACATACTTAGTTCTCGAATCGGACGGCACATCCGTTGACTGCAGCGAGGTTGTCTTGTTAGTAAAAAGTGAAACGCTAATTTTATTGGCGAAAGATGAAAAGTGGATACCTAAAAATTTGGAAACTAACTCAGACAGTATTGAGTCAATATTATCAAGATCGTCTTCGTCGTTGGGTCTACAAGACATGCCGTTGTATACAGATGACTTCGAAACAACGTCTGATTCTCCTTCATCAATATGTTCAAATGAAAATACATGGTATCAGATGAATATACCATGGGAACAGTTTTCCACAAATACTTTAAAAGAGTGTGAAAACGGGCTTATAAGTAAACAAACATTCACAGACATTGTTCACGTTGTGGTTCGGCAAATGAGAGAAATTAGCACATATCTTACTTCCAATTCCATCAAAATAATATCAAAACGAATATGCGATAAATATCCCGCATTTAAAGATATGGACGACGATGGTATTGTCATTGGTATAGGAACGCACACCCTATTTTCAAAAATTCAAGATCGAAATAATTATCTGAATAGACCTCACAAAACAAACTCATTAATAAGTTCTTTAAAAATTCCACCAAAAAAACTGAAAATCATGTCAAATTCAAGAGCCGGATGTGTAAACTGGCAACCAAACACAGAAAATTCTCCAGAAGATCTTCAAGAACTGAAAAATAAATTAAAGGAAGGATCATGGGAAACTGAAGAATGTATGTATGCATTATTAAACAATACTCTACCGCTACAGAGATTGTATTTAAATAATCCGATGCCACCTACTTTAATTGATATTCAAAATGATTGGCCCATTTTATTAGAGCAAAATGTAATAAAGTGGCACTATGAGAAAATAATGGGTCATGATGTAAAATTATTGACTGAAACTCTCACGAGTAAAGCAAAAAAAATTATATTATTTCTAAAATCAAAAGGAGTAAATGTTGTTTTTGAACATGATACCGATGATGCCATGTGTCTCAAAACAATTACTTATATTGCTAAATATTTTAACGAGGACATAAATAATTTCATTAAGAAATTTGAGGTGTGTATGCACATTAGTATAAGCGTTATACTTTAACTTATATATTTACCGTTATTTTTTAGCTAGGAACACCGCTAAGTGACATTACAGCCGAAATTGCAGCGCCATCCATTGCCATGATAAAAGGTAATTTAATATATCTTTGCAAATATAATAATTTTTTTATTTTTCTGTCAGTTAGCCAATAGTGGAATATTATTTATATTTATTTTTTGCAGATTCGAATTCCAACAACATGATTTATTACACCATTATTGAAAATAAAATCATAAACAAAGGAACTAACAACTTCTTAGATGCTCTGCAGACTACTTTCGCACTATATTTTAATTTAAATATGGAGTATCCAAAACAGTTTTGCTGTGTTATGGAAGTCTTCCAGAGGTATTTATTAAAGATTTACCCAGAAACAGGAAGTCGATCCAAAAAAGTTTACCTAAATAAAGTAGTTGCCTTTATGAATAAACTTCAAAAATTCAAAGTGCCTAACGAATAGTTGTATTTAATTTCTCTTTTTATATTATTATTTATTTTCTGATTTTTACTTCTCTTTCTATATTATTATTAATTTTGTCTTTGTTATATATCGTTCTAAATCATTATAGATTTTGTGTTTTTTACTTTTATAAATAAAAAGTTTAATCAAACATTTAAATATGTTTTTATTTTATTCCAGTATTACAAACATAAATTCGCAATGAAATAATATTTCAAACAAATTGTAAAGTTACATTATGAAATGTAATACCATGTGTATTTTTACATTTCTAGCTTTAATTTTTACGGTTATAAAAGAAAAATAAACATTTTAATATGTATTTTTACCTTTCTAGATCTTAATTTTACGGTTACAAATGTAATAATATACATTATAATAAGTATTGTTACATTTCCAATTGCAAATTTTACAACTTGTAAATATAAAAATTACATTTCAAAATTCAAACTTTACATTGTAAAACATAATTTTACATATCAAAATTTAATTTTACATTTTAGAAATGTATTTTTAATATCAATAGTATTTAAATTACAATTTTATATGGAAATTTAAGTTTTGTTGTGTAAAAGTTTACACAACAAATATGTAAATATTTACATTTTTCTCAGCAGTAAATCAGTAAAATTACATGCTAATGGGAATTTTCCGAATGAAATATTTGGTATGTAAATTTACATTTATATGTATGTTTACTACAATTATTATTGGTCACAAATTAGCCAACAATTTTTGTTGTAAATTTACACCATTTTTTTTTTTTACAGTGTACAACTACTTAGAGCAACCGATGATTCAAATTGTTTATTAGCACCTGTGACATTAAAAGACAATTTGCAAATTAATACTTCAGAAGTATATTGGAGTATGCCACTAGTAATTCCCACATTGGAAAAACAAATAGAAATTAGTAATCTTATAGCTTCAAACAAACAGCAAATAATAAATTATAATTCATGGACTTATGAATGTAATCCTACAATTCCCAAAGATGTGATGAAATATACATGGCGAGTAGCAACCCTAGGAAAACGTCCAAAATATTTTATCATAGCGTTTTCTAAAAATCGTGATACAGATGTAACTGTAGATAATTCAAAATTTGATTTTATTGACCTGCATGATATAAAAGCATTATTAAACAACGATGGCTATCCACAGGAAAACTTAATGTTAGATACTGACCACAATGGCTATAGTAGTGTATACACAATGTTTAAAAACTTTCAAAAGACATATTTCCTTAATAACAAACATATTAATGCACCTATTGTTTCTAAATATGAGTTTAATAAAAACTATCCAATATTTGTTATAGATTGTTTATATCAAAACGAGACCATAAAGGAATCAATTACAGATGTAAAGATTGCCTTTCAGTTTAATAAAAAGTTTCCAGAAAATACTATTGTACACTGTCTGATAGTGATACAAACATAAAATATAGTAGCTTGACAAACACGGTAGTAAAAGACTTTTAATCGCTAATAAATGGAGTTTAAAATTAAAAAAGTAGGAAAAGGTTTAGAGAATATAACTATAGAAGAAGAGCAACAAAATAGATATAAATATTTCCCCAACACTATAAGATGTATAATATGTGGACCATCAAATTGTGGTAAAACAAACATTATATTACAAATGTTAACAGATACGCATAACGGTTTAATATATCAAAATATATATGTTTATTCAAAATCATTACATCAACTAAAATACAAATATCTTGAAGAGTTTGTAAATGAAATGAATAGTCATTTGAAAAATCGTATAGGCTTTTACAAATTTGAAAATGCTGAAGACGTTACACCTGTAGAAAATGTAAAACCTAATTCAGTAGCAATATTTGATGATATTGATACACGAAAAATAAAAATACTTGAAGATTACTTTAGTAGAGGTAGACATTATGGTCTTTGTTGTATATGCACATGTCAAACATTAAGCCGCATACCGAAACAGATGGTCAGAGTTAATGCAAACTATATTATACTTTGTCACTTTACTGATAGTACTAATTTAAAACATGCATATAATGATTTCGCTGGCACGGATATGAGTATAGAAAAAAAAAAAAGTTTAGAGATCTTTGTAATTTTTGATGGAAAAAGAAATATAATTTTCTACCCATAAATATGGAGAAAGATATGGCAAATGGTAAATATAGCCGTCGCTTTAATGAGAACATTTTATCTTAACTACATTAATTTTATTTAAATATTTTAATTTAAATATCTAAAATTATTTTTTATATCTATTATTTTAATATTTAAATTCAAATATCTACATTTATTTTTTATATATCTATTTAAATATTTTAATTTAAATATCTACAATTATATTTTATATCTATTTAAATATTTTAATTTAAATATCTACAATTATATTTTATATCTATTATTTAAATATTTTAATTTAAATATCTACAATTATTTTTTATATCTATTTATTATTTAAATATTTTAATTTAAATATCTACAATTATTTTTTATATTTATTATTTAAATATTTTAATTTAAATATCTACAATTATTTTTTATATCTATTTATTATTTAAATATTTTAATTTAAATATCTACAATTATTTTTTATATTTATTATTTAAATATTTTAATTTAAATATCTACAATTATTTTTTATATTTATTATTTAAATATTTTAATTTAAATATCTACAATTATTTTTTGTATCTATTATTTAAATATTAATATATCTACCGTTAATTTTTATTATTAGAATAGTGACCCCGTGGTAATGTGTCAAACCCATTTTCTAGTATATATCTTTTATTATCGGCAGGATTCAGAGCAATTTTATTTTGATTGATGGAATAAATGTCATGCTTTACACTTCTAATAGTATTCATTGTTCTTCTCGCTATTAAATAAACAGTTTTTATAATCGTCAATAGTAATATTATTCTTAACTACATTTTTCTTGGTACCTTTTGCCTTCTTTTGAACTGTTTTACCTAATACATCAAACGCATACATTTTGCCTTTAAGCCAATAAATTCTGTCATTGGAGAGCCCATATTTACATCTTTCATTTTTCCAAGTACCTTTTTGTTCACTATGGGTATGATATATTTATTATCAACAGGATAGTCGGATGTATCAAAGTGATCTATCTTCCGTGATAATATTATAAATATAGGAATCCGTATCTTGATAAAGTAACTCTATATTATGCTTATATTTTTACTTTCTTATACGCAGTATAAGTAAGTATTGTAATCATGAAAAATTTCGAACTCGAGATTTTGACGAAAATATACCTTTTGACCTTCCCTGAATCGATTCCAACTATTTTTGGAATGACGTCCGTCTGTGTGTGTGTGTGTGTGTGTGTGTGTGTGTGTGTGTGTGTGTATGTGTCTGTGTGTGTGTGTGAGCGCTCTACAGCCCAAACGGCTAAAGGGAAAATTATGAAATTTTAAACTTAAGATTTGTATGTGCCTGGCACGCAAACCTCCTATTTTTGAACACAATATTCCGAGCGGAAGTGCATGTTTACTCTAGACATTTAATGCAGTTTCTGCAATTACTCAACAATGGTTACAGTTACAGAAAATTTTTGTGAACAAAAATTAATGATATTTATATTTAGCACAACTTTTGTTTGAATCTTTTTTCCAAATAAAGTACTGGTTTCAAAATAAATTTCTGCTTATTATATATATTGTTACATAAATCATATCATCTGCGCCTGTCAATTGTTTAACAAAATAGACTTAAATAATTTAAAGTTTGACATTTAATATTTATTCTAAGAAACATATTTAGTGTAAAAGCGATCTAAAGGTTAGAACAAATATTATAAATTAGAAAAATAATGTAATTACGATATGGTTTAACCCATATGCGGATAAGAAAGACACTGCAGATATTTGTTTCATAACATTATAATGGAAATCATACATTAACTCTTTTGATATATCTAATATAGACAAACCAATGTAAATTGGTTTGTTGAATGTTATTTTAGTTTTATTCGTATGTATGACCACAAGATTTTCAGTAAAGATGTTTCTATGTTTAAAGTTTGGTTTGCTTATAAGTTTTTCACTTTTTTTATCATTTGGACATAGTATTATGTTTACATATTTTCTAATGTTTTCCATAGACTTTCCAAATATGCTGTTATTCATTAATTTATAAAAGTCCTTTTCGAATTCACTACTTGCTTTCTTTCTCATTTCCGTATTCAAGTCTATATAATTCTTTAACCAATAAGATTGTTTAAAACTTATTACTCTGTGTACCTGTTTTAATACCATTCCCTTTGATAGATATTGTTTCAAGCTTCTATAATGTAAAACATATCTTTTTACTTTCTTATATGCAATATAAGTAAGTATTGTAATCATGAAAAATTTCGAACTCGAGATTTTAACGGAAATATATGTTTTGACCTTCCCTGAATCGATTCCAACTATTTTTGGAATGACGTCCGTCTGTGTGTGTGTGTGTGTGTGTGTGTCTGTGTGTGTGTGTGTGTATGTTCTCTACAGCCTAAACGGTTGAGGCTAAAATTATGAAACTTTAAACTTAAGATTTGCATATGCCTGAGATGTGCACCTCCTATTTTCGAAAAATATATTCAAACCGGAAGTCCCTGTTTACTCTAGTCATTTTTGGCAATTTCTGCAATTACTCAATAATGGTTACAGTTACAGAAAAATTTTATGAACAAAAATTAAAGGTATTCTTATTTAGCACAACTATTGTTTGAATGTTTTTTCCAAAAAGTGTACTGGTTTCAAAATAAATTTCTGCCTTTTATATATATTTTTACATAAATCGTATCATCTGCGCCTGTCAATTGTTTAACAAAATAGACGTAAATAATTTGTAGTTTGACAGTTAATATATATTCTAAGAAATGTATTTAGTGTAAAAGCGTTCTAAGGGTTAGAACAAATATTATAAATTAGAAAAATAATGTAACTACGATATGGTTTAACCCATATGCGGATAAGAAAGTTCGGTGCATGACACTGCAGATATTTTTGTTATCCAATGTAGTTAGTAATTTACATTGATTAGATCCTGGTGGATTATTTGATTCGGGTGCCAGTGGTAAATCTTTATGTAAATCATGTAACTCCATGGGATATTCTAAATCAACTTCAGCAATATATCCTTCAATTGCATCATCCGTTAGATTTAAATTAATATTTTTACTGGCCCATTCAAAACCTGCATATGGCATCTTCTGCGACATTGCCCAACCATATAAATTATTGGCATCTAAATACATTAAATAATTAGATGATTTTGCGGGGTCATAATCTTCCATGTATTTATTATTTGCCTTTACGTACCGCTTACAACACTGTGCTATTCCTCCTCTAATACGTTTTTCAATCATTAAAATCATATCATAGTCTGATATTAAGTCTAATGCCTGTTTTGTATATTTTAACATTGCATCCCATGTTAGTCCAGGTGTTGTAAAGTACCATGCTGGGTCTAATTTGTATAAATTGTAGCATATTAATCTGAAATTCTCAAATATATGCCAACAATAATACATCTGTTTTTACATACAAGTCATGAAGGTCTCCTAGATTTTGCATGTTAAATTTATTCCATACATTTTAATACATGTTCATAGTCTGTATCATTTATGTTTGAATCGTTTAGTTCGCTATAAAATTCTGATTTAGGTGGAACACTTGTCTCTGTAAATCTTGACCATGAATCCATATATTCATAGCAATATGCTAGTTTCTTAGTTGCAAGATTTTCCAAACCACTCGACATAAATTTAAATAAATCCACAAATCTAATTTGTAGATCATCTGTATGTTTAGTATAACGTATATACCGTTCTTCATTACATGGGATTAAATCTATTTCTTGGTCATCATAAGCAAGTTCTTTGATAAATAAATGCGAATCGTAACCGGACAAGTTATGGAAAAATACAGGCACAAATTTAGGAGTTTGGCATTTTAAATTACAAGTATTACAAAGAGGTGCTATATATTTTCTAGTCAAATGATCATAATGGCGTAATTTTTTATTTTCTTCTGTATACCTACACCCACATAAAGTACAATTATTATTAGTATTATATTGTTCTATTTCTGTATTGGTAAGAGGTAACATTTCCTCAATTTCATCATAATA
The DNA here is from genome assembly GCA_944738965.1 of Nebria brevicollis. Classification (NCBI taxonomy): domain Eukaryota; kingdom Metazoa; phylum Arthropoda; class Insecta; order Coleoptera; family Carabidae; genus Nebria; species Nebria brevicollis. The sequence continues at coordinate 2,085,212 of OX122910.1, forward strand.
GTTACCAATTTCTTCTACTTCTTGTCTAATTCTATCCATAAATACTTTTGCGGCATTAGGACCTTTATATACAACAGGCGGCTTATATTCTTTATGTATGTATTTTATATAATAACAAAAACCTGAAGGTTCATGTTCTTGGTATTTATGTGTGTATGATTTGTTATTTGATGGTGCACATGTTTGAATTTTTTTTGTTAGACATTCAAAGTCTGCATATATAACAAATGGAACTTTCATTGTATTTCTATAATTTTTAAGCTGGATTTTCTCAGTTTCACTTGGCATAATTACTTTTACTGAATCTTTGGTTTTACAATCAACTTTGTGAATGTTTAACTTATACTCTGAATTAAAAAATAATAAACATCGATCACAGAGATACTTTGAACCTTCATGCTTAGATAATTGAGATCCCACTAATCGTGACATACTTTTTATCCAGCAATAGTGACTATTCTTATTGTCCTTTATATACAACAAATTTATATGTTGATCTTTCTTGTCTTTTGTTACATATACTGGAAATATTATTTCTCATCAAAAGAATATACATTTACAGAGATATTACTCTGCCTTTCAAATTTACTAATATCTTTCAGTGCCATAGGAAATCGAATACCATTAAACATTGTTTCAACTTGATCTATATATTTATTATAGGTTGTTAATCTACAAGTATTTATATCTACTGGATGTAAGAATGACCACATAAAACACTTGTCGTCGTTATTTTCCACATTTACAACTGCTTTCTTGTCTTGTATCCATTTTGGTAGTGCCACATAAGAAGATCCACGTAATGGAACATAGTCATTAATTCGCAGCTCTATAGAATTTACACTATATAAAACCCAACCGGATCCCTTTCTTTCAAATTCCTCCACTTCAGCAAGTAATTTTTCTTCTGCTTCAGCATAGTATTCTTCTAGGTCTGTACTATCAAAAATGTCTACATTGCGTGTTTTAAAATTTTGTTCTTCAATAATTTCAGATTCAATGTCAAGCTGCTTATAATTACAAAATAATTTCAAGTTTACCTTAAGATTATTAACAACCAACTTTTCTTGTATTTTATTTAATAAAGTATATTTAATAGAGGCAAGAAATATTGAAGGGTCTCTTATGTGAGTATTATTATTTATATGATATGTGGCCAACCTATTTTGAAATGCAGTTTCAACCTCTACAATTCTACAATTTTGTTTAAATGAATGTTTATTACTTCTAAAATGTTCTGCACGTTTTTCTGGATCATAATATGTACTACAACTTTCCCATTTTACTTTTGCAATTCTGATAGGCTTAGGTGCACTAAATAAATCATCTTCAAACGGGAATCTATATAAATGAAATATTAATTCAGGTTTATTCATCCTATAATAATGTAATGGAACGGAGTTCGGTTTTAAAGGTAGCTACCAAACTATTCCCGATTCCTTATTTTTGATAAAAAAAATATAAATAAATGCCGATGTTGTTGGGTTCTTTGTGGGATAACCAATAATTCTAATACAGATAGAACCGAATTATATTGATAGAAAACTATTATTTATATTAATAAAATTTAAATGATACAAAAAGGTAATAAAAGTATAATTGCTTACCTTCTTTCACACAAAAATAAAAACACAGCACTTGGAGCGAACGGGCTTTTCACACCGCGAGTTTTATTTTAATTAAATTATTAAATTTCCAAAAAAAATATATGAAATGAATTTAAATTAACAAAATTTTACACAAAACCTTTCTGGCTCTTTTAACCAACCAAATAAAAACTACTTTTATTAAACAACAATAAAATTATACGTTAGACCAAAAATTGAACTTGACTGCTAATCGAGTGCCACCCGTCTGACCATCGGTTTTCGAGCGCCTCTTCGCTAAACCTTCGCGTAACAATTGTTTTTGTAAAGATAAGAGCCCGAGCCAATTACATTCTCGCTCAGGTGAACCCTGGTTCATTACAATCCTCCCTCCTTACAAAAAAAATTGATTTTTCTCACAAGCAATTTTTAAAGAAACTCTAGGTGCATGTCACCCGTCCCTTACATAAATCTTGACAATATTTATTTATCTTACACTAATTCTAACAATAATAAAAATACATATTTGAGAGAGAGAGTTTTACGTTTAGAATTTTTTTTTTTTTTCAATAATAATCAACTGAAATAGTTATGAATACACAAGAATATTGTACATTATTATTTTGACGAATTGTTTTTTTTTTTTTTTTTTACTTGTTACATATTATTTTTGTTCTTCTTTTATTTTCTTTAGCCACTGGTGTGAAATTTTCGAGTCTTTTGAATTGTCTTCCTGGATGTTTATTTTCTGTGCCCATTTTTGATTGTGATTAGATACAGTGAATGTGCATTTTTCGTTCATCTCTCTCCCATGTGGTATTGATATATATATATTTGGTACATAAAAATTAAAGAAAAGATAATGATTAATATACTAGTAAAAATAAAGAATAAAAATATTATATAAAATGTATACAGATAATTATGGTAATGATCGGTGATGTATATTGAATGGAATACTTCTGTACCTCTTTCTATGTATTTAGCCATGATGGGTCAGTCGAAGTTTCGGGTCGGGGAAGCGAAGGATAAGTGAGAGTGGGAAGATGGTGTTGTTCTGCTGCATTCTCCACGATCTCTGATTCGTCTTTCGTTTGGGCCCATAGTTGTCGCTGACGGTATATGCAAAACATTGTTACACTGTCCCACAGAGCCCCAATTAATTTTAAGCTCCAACCGAATAAATCGTAAAGCAAAAATCCATGTATGACAGTATCGATAACGAACTTTATACCCTTTCCGATTACGTATATGCCTATAATACTTGAAGTAATATTTCCAATAGTTGTGATCCATGAGATAGCGGAATACCAGACTTGAGTCATCCATTTTTTTAATGTGTTTTCGTTCACAAAACTATCGAAATTGGTTCCTTGTAAATCGGTTTCTAAGCCCATCATTCCTCGTATAACTATGCCCTCAACTGCTTGTCTTTCAGAAGGTAGTATTAAATGTCGCTGCAATTTTTCCATGTCTTGCGGTGAATAAAGTCCTCCCATGAATAAGTTTGATGGACTCTTGTAATTCCATTTTTGGTTGTTTGTTGGTTCTATGATCTGTGGTTCAGGAACCTCGTGTAATTCCTGGGATACCTTATACCATTTCATGTTTAACTTATATTGTGAATATAAGAAAGGATTACATCCTATTTCCGATCCATATTTTAGCAACACGTGATTTCGTGGAGTCATGTACATAGATTTATTGTCATAGCTTACTGGTAGTTCATGATAACAATTTGTTGTTTTCCTAACTGTAACTTCTACTGGTGAGCATTGTATAATATGAACGACTTCTCCGTAGTTGACTGCTGTGTACCCAGGAGTTTGCATTTTGGCATAAGCAAATTCGGCTGGTGCTGTTATTGCCAGAGTCTGCAGATTCCTTAATATTTGTTGTTCTAAAGCGCACCTTTGTGCTACTACGTCTTCATATAAAGTGGTGATTTGACTGCTTAAATGTCTTTCTACAAAGACTACTTTTGCACTTGTATAAGCAATTGGGTCGATATTAAAGACATCTATTCCTTTTTTCTGGAAATAGAACCTGCCATTCTCTGATGGTTTTATTATAAAGAATTTTGGGTGATCTGTTTCATATGAGCTTTGGCCACATATCATGGTAGGTTTCGAAATTGGCATTGCAAAAACCGAATCACCATGATTTACAGAGTACATTACGATGTCGTAGTTTTCCCTTGAGACATTTGTTGGAACTAGCTTATTGGCTACTCCCTCGTATAATACTGTATATTTTTTTTCTGAGCATTCGTTCATGTTAACATGGTCCCAGTACGAATATCCGTAATATGAGTCAATACAAAATTTTTCTTTGTAAGGGCAGGTTAGTCCTCCTGGTAATATAATTTTGTTCTCGTTTACGTTGGTTGGAGCATACCGATATTGTAGCGTTATTTCTATGGCTGCTTGTACGACGACATTTTGCCATTGTCCTTTGTGATCTTCATAAGTGGCTCCTATACAACTTCCTGTATTACTGATTGAACCAGCCATGATGACATTTGCATGTGTTGTTCCGTTAATTACAAGATTGTCAATATTACTTCCGTAGAATGACATCAACAATCGCGTCCTATGCATTTCTAAACACATTGTGCGGCTTGAAGGATAGATATACGATGATAAGCCGTTAGCTACAGTTGATGCATGAGAATGTAGTCCGCAATATGTTACTAAGCGAGTGATGTGGATTTTGCACTGATGAACTGGCAGAGTTTCTACGTCATTTATTTGTAGGAGTTGTATTATTTCCTCCGATGATGACACTTGTTTTGCGGGAGTCTTGCACTTTCCAATTTCGATAAGGCTAAATGTAGATATATTCATTTGTTGGGCCTGGCAATCGTAGGCGATTATGGCCTCGGTACATCTCCAATATAAATAGATGAATAAAATCCTGATGAATGTTCCCATTTTTTTTTTTTTCTGTAAAAGCTATAGTTATGGTTGGTTTAAGTTTTCATTTATCATATTTTAGTATTAATGTTATAAACAGGTTACCAAGTTGCTTTATTACAATAATTTATTCTTATTTATTATTATTTTTATTATATTTCGTTTTTATTATATCCTTTTGGGTAGAACCCATGGTTGTTCCTCCACTGGCCCCCTACTTCGAGTATGATGGTGATCTCTAGAATTATCATGAGATTCCAGTTGAGGGTGAAGAGTATTTTCAATTTCCTCTAAATTTGGTTCTTTATTTCTCCCATTATCCTTCACGTTATCTGTCTCCAAGTTTAAATTTTCGACCTCTTCTTCGTCGTCTGCTTCTTCATTTTCATCTATATATTCGCTAAATTCATTAGTTAGATCTTTTATTTCTTGATGTTTCTCAATATGAATCGCTTTCTCAATAGGTTCCATATAATTTCCAATATTATTGAAACTTTGATCTTGATTGTCTGCTTTTTCAATATTTATTTCTTCCTCATCTGATGTTTCTAGAGTGGTATCGGTATCGTAACATTTTTTTAAGCGATTAACATGTACTATATGCTCTTTTCTTCCTTTTACCTCAACTATTCGATATGTAACTGGACCTATACATTCCGTTATTCTGTACGGACCTTTCCAAGCTTTAGCTAATTTTTTTGAGACTCCTATTTTTTTCGCTGGATCGTTTAAGTATACTTTGCTTCCTAATTTATATTCAATTGGTTTGCTTTTCTTATTGTAATGATATTCTCTTTTATCAGCCGAAATCTTTAATTTTTCTTGAACTAATTTGAATGTTGAATTTAGTCTCTCTATCAGTTCTGAAGCGTAATTTTCACTATAGTCGTACTTTATTGTGGTTGGCTTAAGGATATCATCATAAGGAAGTTGCATATCACGACCATGCATTAGATAAAAAGGTGTTTCTCCAGTAGATGAGTGTACTGACGCTCGGTATGCCATTAGAACATATGGCAACCATATATCCCAATCTCTTTGTGAGTTAGAAACATAATGGGACAATATGTCTTTAAATACCCTATGAGTCCTTTCTATCATTCCATTGCTCATGGGGTGATAAGGTGTTGTTTGAATTTTTGTTACTCCTAGTAGCTTACAGATGTTTTTCATTAGATTTGAAGTAAAATTTACTCCTTGATCCGTGAGCAATTTTTCTGGTACCCCGTGTCTGCTAAAAATATGCGTCACCAAAGCCTTAGCAACGGTGTCTGCGGTTTGGTCTGGTAGTGGAATTGCTTCTGGATATTTGGTGAAGTAGTCTTGGAACGTAAGAATATATTTGTTTCCACTGTCAGATGTTACCAATGGGCCTACAATATCCATAGCGGTAAGTTCGAATGGACGTCTGATTTCCTCAAATCTTTGTAGTGGAGCTGGACGATTATGAGTGGGTGATTTTCGAGTATTACAAGAATGACATTTTCTGATGTATTCCTTAATATCTGTTCTCATAGTAGGCCAATACATTTTACTTTTTATCAGATTGAATGTTTTAAAATTGCCTTGATGTCCTGCATATGGAAGGTCATGATAATCATGGATGACTTTTTTAATCATTGGCTTTGGAATGTATAACTGATCATAACGCTCCACTTTTTCTTTTGCTTTAAATAATAAACCATCTTCATCCAAGTAAAATGAAATGAAATCCGCTTCTTTTATTATTTTTTTACATATTCTCTTTACATCTTCATCTCTATTTTGTTCTTCTTTAATATGATCCCGATCCCAAGTAGGTAAATAGGGTACATCAATGTTGATAATATTTACAGGAATTCTGCTTAAAGCGTCGGCGTTGTTGTGCTTCTTTCCCGGCCGGTAAATAACTTCAAAATCGTATTCGGATAAGAGTAATGCCCATCTAGCTAATCTAGATGTCGGATCCTTTAACGTTAGTAACCATTTCAAAGATTTATGGTCCGTAATCGCTGAAAATCTTCTTCCATATAAATAGCATCTGAAATGTTTGATGCCCCATACAATGGCAAGACATTCGCGTTCTGTTGGAGAATAGTTTTTTTCAGCCGTGTTTAATTGTCTGCTGGCATACGCTATTGGTCTTTCATGATCTCCATCTTTTTGACTGAGAATTGCCCCAATTGCAACCCCGGATGCATCAGTGGACAAGATAAAGGGTTCGGAAAAATTTGGATATTTTAAAATTGGAGGATGACATAATTTATTTTTTAAATGATTGAAAGAATTTTGTGTTTCGTTGGTCCAGTCAAATTTGGTATTCTTCTTTGTCAGTGCGGTTAATGGTATAGCTTCATGGGAGAATTCTGGTACGAATTTTCGATAAAATCCTACTAATCCCAAAAATGCCCGAATTTCCTTTACTGTTTTAGGTCTAGGATAATTTTTTACAATTTCAATTTTTCCTGGATCTGGTTTCACTCCTTGGACTGAGATTATGTGTCCTAAGTATTTTGCTTCCGTTTTTATAAATTCGCACTTTGACGGCTTCAATTTTAAATTTGCTTCTTGCAGCCTTTGAAATACTTCATCCAATCTCTTCAAATGGTCTTCAAATGTTTTTGAGAATATAATAATATCATCAAGGTACACGAGACAACGTTCACCTGTCATCCCTGATAAAACAGAGTACATCAATCTTTGAAAAGTACTTGGAGCGTTGACTAGCCCGAATGGCATTCGTTTACATTCATAATGTCCATCTGGTGTTGTGAATGCAGTTTTTTCTTGATCTTCTGGGTTAACTTCTACTTGCCAATATCCACTTGCTAAGTCCAGTATTGTAAAATAATTAGCGTTGCCTAACTGATCTAAAGTCTCCTGTAGATTTGGAATGGGAAAGAAATCCCTCTTGGTAATTGTATTCAATTCTCGATAATCAATACAAACTCTTATTTTATTTTCACCCTCGGCTGCCTTTTTAGATACCATAACCACTGGTGCTGACCAGGGCGATTTTGATTCTACGATAACACCTTGCTTCATCATGTCATTTATCTGATTTTTCAATTCTTCCCTTTGACTGTAGGGTATCCTATACGGTGCTTTTGTTATTGGTGGTACATTTTCTGTGATAATGTGATGCTTTACTTGATTAGTGCATCCTAGTTTTGTTCCGTGACTCATAAAAATATGCTGATATTCTTCAAGCAATTTCTCTAACTGTATTCTTTTATTTTCTTCTAAATGCTGAAGAGAGAATTCTAAACTTTTTTCTTCCCTCTCTTCTACATAATTTATATTTTTATTGATTTCAATTTCTGCCGAGTTCATTTTTATTTCTTCGCTGTATCCAATGACGGTGTTCTTAGGTAATTTTACTGTATTGTATGAAACGTTTAAAACACAAACAGTAATTGTCGGTTTTGCTGGTGAAATTAATCTTGCTGCTGTAAGGCCATGAATTAATATTTCAACGGGTTCCACTAGTATATTCTGCACAGGATTCCGGATATCTTGTACAGCTTCGCACACGAACTGACATCTTGGCGGTATATCAATTGAATCTTTTATTCGGACAGAGGATCGGTCAAAACCCCCATCTTTGCTATCAGCCATTATTGACCGTAATGGAGATAACTGTTGATATTTATCGCTTTTGGTTATTTCTTGCTTTAAAACTTTCTTCTGTTCCAATTTCCTTGAAATATTAGCTCTGGGCTTCTCTTGCATCTTCTTTGATTTCTTCGGTTCATCATGTATTTCGGCTTGAACCGTGATTACAGAAAAATCTTCTTCATCGGATTCTACTTCCATTGCTTCTTTTTTCTTCTCATTTTTTTCACAGTTGTTAACTCCGTTTGACTGCGTACTTTCTTGTATCGGGTTTGTCATTTGTTCTATATTTTGAATAACTGGCTTTTTAACGTGATAAACTTGTATCACTATATTTATACTTTCAAAAATTATTTGTAATATTTTCTTAACTCTTGACCATTTCAGTTTATCCAGACCACATCCAATTCTAGGTATTGCTAAATGAGACACGTTGTTTTTCATACAATGTTCTTTTAATTTTAGTAATGACCTTTTTAGATCTGTTAATGTAGGTTTTGTGTAACTGAATTTCTTAGTCACCAAATAATAGATGAATCTTCTTTTATTATTGCACATTCCTGAATTATTTAATACAGCTAATCCACCTTTCTGGATCTTTTGATCCTTTAATATTTTCAAATTTCCAAACTTTTTCTTAAAGCAAACCGCTATTCCACGGTTCATTCGCAAATCTTGCGCCACGCAATGCGCCAAACAATACTTTTCTGGTGCATCAAATAGATCACCTACTATTTCTTCCATATTTAATTTCTTACACCCTTCTTCTATTTTCGTTTCAGCTGTTTCACTGCTAATTTGATTTTTCTTACTTTCTGTTTTACTATTTTCACTCTTAATTCTGTTTTCTTTATTAACCATTTTTCTCTTTGCTTTGAAATTTTTCTTTTCACCGTTTTGTGAGATATTCTGTTTAATTTCTCTAAATAGAGTACAATCTGATTCTTCAATTGTACCTAATGCATATTCACACATTTTTAGTTTTTCTCCCATTAGAACGACATATCCATCGAAGTTTATAGCGGCATTCAGAGCTTTTAAAACATCCCGACCTAGCAACCCTTCAGTTTGAATTGGTAAGGAATCATCACATACCATACAATCAAATGAATGTTGACTATTCTTTAATTGGAATTGAACGTTAGTAAATCCAATGCAGTTTAACTCTTTTCCCGTGATACCTCTTATGATAGTGTCTGATGATGTAAAAATTTTATATCCCCTATTTCGAATTACTCCTTCTTTAATAATTGTAACTGCCGCGCCAGTGTCCACTAAAAAGGTGACATCTCGATCTTGAATTCGGATTTTAATCACGCATGAACCGGAAATATTATATCCGTTTACATTGACATGGCCAGTTGACAATTTTTTTACTGTTGGTTTGCACGTCCTTCGTTCTGGGGAGCGAGCGAGGGACGTTGCTCGTTTAAATTACTATTCAAATTTTGTTGCAGCCGTCTTTGCGGATAATATTGCTCATTTGGAGTATACCCTCTCTGGTTTCTATTATAAAAATGGTCTCGCCAATTTTTTGTAAAGCAATCTTTCTCCACGTGGTTTTCTTTTCCACAAAAGTTACATTTGATACGACTTTTCCCCCTACAATCGCGCGCAAAATGTCCCGTATTTCCGCATTTAAAACAATTTAAATCTCTACTTTTATTTTGTAACGAATAATTTTGTGTTTCTAACATAAAAGCATTATTTCCTCTTAACAATCTGCTATTAGCAGTTTCTGCGTGTTGTGCCAATTCGACAACTTCTTCAAATGTATATCTTGGATTTTTGCTGATATCCAAGATAATTAATTTAGCGATGTCTGGATTCACACCCTTTTCAAATTGTTGTATTAAATCGCGATCGTGTCGTTGTTTTATTAAAATTTTTTCTTGATCATTAGTAGCAAAACTTAAATTTTCCATTAGTAAATATTTTCCCGCTATTTTTAATCTAGTGGCGTATTGATCTACTGTTTCTTTTGTAATCTGAATGCATTTCGATAAAATAAGTATCCCTTGGCCTGGTATAATTTTTTTTGAGTATTTTTTTATAACTATCTTTTTAAATTCTAAATAAGAAATTGTATCACTATTTAAAATTGGTTCAGATTCCAAAAATAGAAACGCATCTCCCGTCAAATGATATCTAGCGACAGCTAAAGTCTGTTGTTCTGTCCAAGCGTCGATAGTTGCACGTTGACATAATTTTGAAAAGAATTCATTAACATTTTCATTATGGTGTCCCGAAAATTGTGGAATTCCTACTAATGTCTGTCCGATAGTTCTCACAGATGGTATTAATGTTTGACCTTCAGACCCTTGTGAGACTGACGATGTTGGTAAAGACATTTTTTTTTGTTTTTATATGAAACAGTAGTATAACTTTTGATATGAATTAAATTAAATTTGAAAATAAAAGTGTTATGAAATTTAACGAATATTTATGTTTACTAAATTCTTGATATAAAGATCTTAAACAGCAAATGTAATATGATTCTTTTTGTGTTATGGATATTAGATACCATCAAAATTATCTCGTCGTTCACACAGTTCTCTTATACAAAAATAACGATAATATATTACTCACATAGCAACTCAATTCAAAATAATATGCGTTCAACTAAATATTTTTTTTTCAATCACACACAATTAGCTTAGTTAATTTTGAAAAGATTAAGTATTTAGTTTCTATGAAATAATTTGGTTCAACAAAGTAATATAATTTTTAATATTTATCCCAATTCGCTGCCACCAATGTAATGGAACGGAGTTCGGTTTTAAAGGTAGCTACCAAACTATTCCCGATTCCTTATTTTTGATAAAAAAAATATAAATAAATGCCGATGTTGTTGGGTTCTTTGTGGGATAACCAATAATTCTAATACAGATAGAACCGAATTATATTGATAGAAAACTATTATTTATATTAATAAAATTTAAATGATACAAAAAGGTAATAAAAGTATAATTGCTTACCTTCTTTCACACAAAAATAAAAACACAGCACTTGGAGCGAACGGGCTTTTCACACCGCGAGTTTTATTTTAATTAAATTATTAAATTTCCAAAAAAAATATATGAAATGAATTTAAATTAACAAAATTTTACACAAAACCTTTCTGGCTCTTTTAACCAACCAAATAAAAACTACTTTTATTAAACAACAATAAAATTATACGTTAGACCAAAAATTGAACTTGACTGCTAATCGAGTGCCACCCGTCTGACCATCGGTTTTCGAGCGCCTCTTCGCTAAACCTTCGCGTAACAATTGTTTTTGTAAAGATAAGAGCCCGAGCCAATTACATTCTCGCTCAGGTGAACCCTGGTTCATTACAATAACCTTTAATACCATTTTGTTTACGCATCTGTCGTAATTCTTGAATTGTGTTGATCTCCATTTATTACAAAACAAATTTGTTAATATTTTCGTAAATGTATATTTTTCTGACTTGTGACTACGAAGATATGATTTTACAACAAATCTTCCACATTCACATTCCACTTTTTCTCTAAGTTTATTTTTATTTGTGAAATAATAATTACTCATACAAGTTTTGCATCTTGCATTATATTCCTCTTTATTTTTATGAAAATTATTAACGTCTTTACTAATATTGCAAACACTACAAATTTTTGTCATTTATTAATAAAAAAAATCCGTGTTAGTTAAAGTCTTTAATTTTACTTTTCTTAGATCTTCTTTAACAATATAATCTTCATTATTTATTGCTTCCCTTATTTCTCTATTAGCATAATAATCTAGAAAGTCTTTCCATAAACGGTCATATTCAAGTTTTCTATGTTGTGTGAGGGGTTCGTCCAATAATTTACAAATATAATATTTATGACTTATAGATCTATCTGTAACTGACTTATACATATAAGAAAGAAAATATGTATATTTTTCTACTAACATTTGTTGATCATTTGCATTAAAACCATATACATTGTGATTTGGATTAATCGTCTCTTTATGTTCACGTAGTAATTTTACGAAATATTTGATTTTATTACATAGCTTTGTAAAATATTTTTTATTTGATTTAGTTATTATATACACTGTAAAAAATTGATGTAATTTTACTATGCTTTTCTCTGTAATTATTACAGTAATTATCAGAAATATTACGAATGTAAATTTACTAATATAATTACTGTAATTACTGTAATAATTACAGAGAAAAGCATAGTAAAATTACATCAATTTTTTACAGTGTAGAACCCACAATTGTCACAAGAAGGAATTTTATCATTTCTTCTAAATGCACACTCTAAACATTCTCTACATATAAAATAATCTGGACCATCCATTTATAACAAAATAAATTTGTTAATTTATTACAGCATCTTTTTCTATCCATGTATTATGAGTGTTATCAAAACCTAACCATTTAACAAACACTTTATTACCTTTACGTCTTATTACTTTCTCTACTAGGAAAACATTTGGGTACTTTGTTTTACTCATTTCTTGTTCATAGAAACAACCTTCTATTAATTTATTTTTATAGTCCTTAATATGATATGTAATAGGGTCAGAATATATTATTTTACAAACGGTAAATATTTCATTCGACCAATTTGGTGTATAACCTTTCGCAAAAATAGTTTTATACCTTGATATTCTAACTTTGTCATTTATTTTAAACTTGGGAGGTTTAGTAGGTACTGTTTGAGCAAAATTTTTTTTTAAAGATTTCTCATTTTCTTTCATTGTACCTTGTACAGGTGTCATTTTAATTGTGTTATGTATAGTATTGTTATATTCTTCTACTAATTGAGGTAGCAAATCGAACCATTTGTAATTACCGTTTACAGTGAATCGCTTACACATTTTTTCTTTAAGTGTCCTGTTATATCGTTCAGCAACAAATGCTTTTACTTCAGAGTATGTTGAATAATGATTAATTTTATTGTCATGCATTAATTGCTGAAAGATTTTATTATAAAATTCAAGTCCACGGTCAGTTTGTAGATGTGTTGGACTGCGGTTAGTTATAATCGATTTAAACGCTGTAGATACACTATCTCCAGTTTTATTTTTAATTGAAATAGCCCATGCAAATTTAGAAAATACATCAATAACTGTCAAAATATGTTTATATCCTTTATCCTGATTTGTAATCATTTCAACTAAATCAGCCTGCCATAAATCATCAATTGCTATTGTTAAAACTTTACGTCTCTGAAAATTACGCCTTAATGGTTTATGTATTTCATCCGCGATATCTTCTTTAATACCATCACTTATTTTTTTTTTATATATGAACATTTATTTGTATTACAAACTACACATTCCCCTTTTAACATTGGCTGACCTTTTTTAGATGTTGTTCTAGTCACATTCTTAGTACCTGTCTTTGTCTTACATTTAACACAATACGCACTCATTTATTACATAAGAAATCTACTTATGCGTAATAATTAATTCAACACTTATATTGGCCCATGAAACATTATCAGTACTTATAGATCGTTTAAATCTAAGTTTTTCACGTTTTTTCAACTCGAAGCCATCCGGTAATGTTTTAAATTCTCTATCATTAACATGTATTTCACTGCATGCACCTTCTGGGAATATTGTTAACTTTTCAATTTTTATGTTAAATGGTAGACGATAAATAGTATCATTGATATACTATATTCACGTATATAGAAACCGTCTTCATCAAATTTGTTATATCGTAATTGAATTGGTATTGACAGCCGTTTAAATTGATTTTTAATATGATTATTTAATTCTCTAAATATAGTGGTAAGTCTCTGATTTATCAAAGACTTCGTATTTTCATTAATTAATTTACCCATATCATTTGTTTTAATTTTTATGTCAGTTTCAATTTTTATCATACTATCTAATACTAATTGGTCAACATAATATGTTTTACATGCATCATTCACATTTTCAGACATTCCCACATTACATAATTTCTTGTTTTGTATATCATAATGACCATCATCTGTTAACTTAAACCATATTCCAGGAACACCTTTAACATTATTATTTTCTAGATATTCATCACTATCTCCAAATTTATTTAGTACCATTTAAGAGTAAAAAAATTAATACCGCTATCATACCTCTCATGTAATTCCTCCTCTATATTTATTATTTCATTTTGAACGTTATCGTTACCAGCTAGTTTTTCCGCTTTTAGATAATCTAAGCGATCTTGTAATTCTTTAGGATCATCCCAATACACATATTCTTTTTCTTTTGTATTATATTTTTTAAATAAACCTTTCCCAGATGACGTTGATGGTCTTGGTGACGATGAATATATAGGTGAATATATAGGTGCACCTCTAAAGTTATTATAATCTTGCCACATAGGTGATATTAGTTGTTTATATTTATCTGAACTAGACCTTATCTGACGTGTAGGTTGATCATACATATGCAATGCCCTTGTCAGAAATAAAATTTCTCTATAATTGGTATAGCCAGCTACATGTGCATTTTTAAATTTATTCCAATCTTCGTAAGGTGGTTGTTTCAATGTTCATAAAGTCAATATATTCTCATTTTTTGGATATTTCTTATTTTGTTGTTCAGTGTTGTTGTATAATATAATATGATCTTCATCTAAATCTATTTTATAGCCATTAAATAACAAATCTCTCGTTTTATTCATCTTTTGCCCCATTCTATAACCATGTTCAGTTTTATGACTAATTCCGTAAGTTGTGTCTCTCTCATCTTGTTGTCGATTTAAATCTTCTATGGAATTAACAACAGCCATTTCACCTGGTAGAACTACTCTTTGTTTTGGCATTGGTACTATTGTTTCTTCATCGCCTTCATATGAATCATTTAAAGTTGATGATGCTATAGGATTTCGCCAGTGTACCATTGCATTTCTTGATATACTTGCATCAGTAATAGCATTTGTTGTTTCTTTTATGGCTTTTTCTTGTTTATTCAAAACTTTAATTATAGGTTTATATTGTTTCTCTAAAGCTTCAATTTTATCAAACTCACTCTGATTATATATTTTTAAAGCATCTATTGTTTTTTTCTTAGAGATATTAAATTGTTTTACTAACTTCTCATAGCTCTTATCATACATTTATTTAAGAAAAAATTATATTAATTTATGATTCATGTTTTATGTTTATGTTCTATGTATTTTATTTACGTCTAGTTTATGTTTTATGTACTTTATTTATGTCTAGTTTATGTTTTACGTACTTTATTTATGTCTAGTTTATGTTTTATGTACTTTATTTATGTCTAGTTTATGTTTTATGTACTTTATTTATGTCTAGTTTATGTTTTATGTACTTTATTTATGTCTAGTTTTTATGTTTTATGTACTTTATTTATGTTTTATGTACTTTATTTATTCAATATTTATTTTTTTTATTTTTTTTAATATTTTTAAACAAATTCTATATCATGCATCTCTCTAGTACCTATTTTCTTCTTACCGTTATATTTGAAACTAGGAGGATTACTGTTCAACTCTTCAATACTTGGTATAAATCTATTATACCGTTCAGGTAATGATACTTTAAAATTCTCTATACCAACTATTATTTGCTCACCATACTTTCCTTCAGTTACCTCAAAATATTCGATTTTATACGTTTTATTCTCCAACTCTGAAAATTTTCTAAATTGTGAATTACTACTATTTAGCATACTCGCTAATTCGTTTTTATTCTCCATTTATTAGGGAAAAAAATTGTCAATACGTTCAGGTTTGTCAATTTACACTTTTTGTATATTTTACTAAAAATAGGGCAAAAGTACTCTTTTATGGGCATTTTCACGGTTTTTCTAGCAAAAAACCGTAAAAATAGGGCAAAAGTACTCTTTTATGGGCATTTTTCACGATTTTTCTAGCAAAAAACGGGGTACGTTCAGGTTTTTTTGAGTTAGAACGCTCAATTATACACTACTTCGGTCAAACTGCTGACATAACAATATGCGATATATTGTTATTTATACATTGCGGTAGGTTGACCCAGTAACTTCACGGAAGGTGATGTTACTATGCTGTCTCAGCATACTAGCATTTGCAATGCTTACATACACAACTTCACGAAGATACTAACATACCATACATGAGAGAATACATTCAAGACACAACACAGCAATTTTATAAAAACACACTACTCAACTCAAACACACTTATAAATAACATCACACATATCCGCGACAACAACATTACACGTACCCTATCAAAACCTATTGATAATCCTAGAGGTGTTCCATCAGCAGAACACCTGACACACCCTCACAACGCGACACAACAATATACAAAACAAAACATATCTCATTCACAACAAATGTACATTCATCATCAATATAATGTTAAATTTTAATATAGTAAGGCTAGTTTTAAGATTTAACAAAATACTTCATGTGAAGTTAAATGGGTTTTTGTCCCTCTTTTCCCATAAACACAATCCTAACACACCGTAAAAGAAAATCATAACTTGTAACAGAAAACAATAACACAACGTATTAAAGCAAACAACGCAATAACACACAAACACAGATATTCACTCCCCCTGTGAGTAGGAGCTCTGACAAAACCAACCATGTTGTCCAAACATTATTATAAGAAAATAATGTATCAATTAAGAGAGATAATAAAGATAATTGAAAACGAAAATGATGGCTGCTCCAAGAGCAGCTCGGTCGACACAGTGATTACTTGGTATCCCAGGAGCACACTCAAATGGCCCGGCGGTAAGTTTTGGACCTTTTTTGACCTTTCTTTTTGCCCGAACCATCGGTTTAAGAAAAATGTTCACTAAACCTCTTAAATTGCTTAGATTTACGAGAAGTACGTATTAAACAGGAAAATTTTAAATTGGTACTTTTCTGCGCAATTTCCGTTAATTTTCTAAAATTAATATTCCAGGTAACAATGTATCAATAGGGAAAATATAATTTAGTTTAAGGTTGATCACGATGGAAGAAGTGTCGTTCTGTTTTGCTGCTGATGGTTTCCGCTATTGTTTTATACTTTTATATTTATCCATTTATACTTCTTTATTTTTCCGTCTATAGCTATATATTTATCCATTTATATTTTTACTTTTTTATACGCAGACCTTGACCTAGAAACAAAAACAAAACAATTCTACATTCCGAATACATTGTGTTTCTAAATAAACGACGTTGAAGTTTTGCAAAATATTTTTACGTATACATTTGGTGTAATTCGCCAGTTTCACCAAGAAATCGGTAACTTGATAGGCTTTTAGGGTCGCCGAATCTTAATTCGACGTGCAAATTTCAGAATTCAAAATGGCGGATCCAATATGGCGGAACAAAAATCTTTCAAATTAACCAATTGTTCTGAAGTAAGAGTTTTTATAGTTTCTGAATCCGAATTCGCGCCACATTCAAAAATTAAAATGGTGCAACCCATATGGCAGACTAAAGAACGTTTAAATAAACTAATTCTTGCCAAATTTGGGGTCATTTCCACGACCCCTGGCGCCATCTATAGTAGGTTATCAGTTATTACATTAGACAAAATAGATAAAGTTAAATACAAGATACTGTATTCGCAGATAAGATTTAATAAACCCTTAAAATGTTACGTCCGCCAAGAAGAAAGTGACTAGAATGTTTCACGAAAGACACCGAGGCCTTTGGTCCCAAATTGTTTTAAAATAAATGATCTAACACTAGGCTAGATTCAATAATATATAACTCAAGCGATATGAACGGACGCTCTACCTACGAATACAAATTGCAGTATTTAAGTTGTGTTGATATATTTTATCGTTTCAACATACGACCATGCTGAAATTAACCAATTCTTTTAACCTCATATCTCGTCACTAATATTAGACACGAGGAACCCATTTCATTGCATCTGACAATATAACATAAGTAAGACGCACTTAGTTACAAGATGGACTGAAAAAATACTTTGCAATAAACCAAATAGGATAGAAAACATATACTCAAATATAGTCAGGTGTACACCATGTATAAATTTATTTTTACGTTCATTAACATAATCTATTACAATGTCATTATAAATTCTTTGTATGTGGTATAAGTATCACCTGTGTTACCACGCTACTACATATTGTTCATAATAGTTGATCCTTAAAATTTATCAAGAAGGTCAAAATTGAATACATCATTTTAGTTATCTGCTCCTTGTATAAATGTCTTAATTTATATTGATATTAGCAAATCGTGTATTATACTAACCTGTGTGAAGCTGTCCAAGCGCAGAATAACAAAGCCACCGATGGTTAAATTGACAGGATGTTGCGATTGTTGAATAATCATCTTTAAACCGAAACGAATTTTACGATCTGATATGTTTTCCCAGCTACAATTATAAGCAGCGTTACCCACAGACTGGGCCTGAAATTTAAAACATGTTACTTCAATTGTCTCAAGTAATGGAGAGATACTTGAATATTCTTCATGAGTTCTCAAATGTTTTACCTCATCTAATATTAGTTGTCCACAGAGACAGTATATAAAAAGTTGAAAATTAACCGCAGAACATATTAATAATAACGCTATAATGGTGCTCCTAAAGACAAACATTCAGTTAAATGCACTTTGAATGCAGATTGACTTGTGCTAAAAACTTACATGTTCTCTTCAAGTAACAAGCAAAATAAAGTCATAACCGATACTACAACATTTGTACCTAGCACATGAAAAGTCAGCTTTGAAAATAAGTATTCGAAATCTTTCAAAAATCTAGATATGCAAAAAAACCGATTACCCTGTTTTTTATTTTATTAATGAACGAATGTTTTCTGATAATAACTCACTTAAGCAACATATTGTGATGTTCTACACAATTCCAAATATATTCGAAATTTTCTATTATGTCTAAGCTTCCAATTTTATACAGGGAATATTTCAATATTTTAAATTGCGATAATACCGTACCCACCATCATTACAAACACCATATCTATTTCTATATAGGATGATAGAGCAACAAATATCATGACGGTAGATTGAATAATATATATTATTTCATAATTTGGCGACGTTTCTAAAGATTCTTTATGTGGTACCCAGATGTTCAGGAGCAATTTATAATCGTTTTGGAAATACGACGAGATAAAATAGATTAGTGCAGTAAATATTATTGTATAGTTGAAAACATAAGCAGACGTGACTGTAAAGCGAATAATATGTTCAATTTTTTCATTTTGCTCCTTTGTCACCGTCTCTGTTGTTTTATTCAAAAGTGTGTCTACCATATTGAGAAGTGCCTTAGTTTTGCTATGGCAAGTATATATTTTTTAAAATACCTGCAAATTAATCATATGTTAAATATCACATTTATAAAATTTATTATAAACAAATTTTCAAATATTATGTTTACATTTAAAATATAAATATTTTGTCACACGTAATATGAATTGCAGTTCATAAACAACTTACTTGCCAATTTCCAGTTGAAATTAATGCATCATATTGAGAAGTGACTTAGTTTTGGTATGGCAAGTATATATTTTGTAAAATACCTGCAAATTAATCATATGTTAAATATCACATTTATACAATTTATTAAAAATTACTATTCAAATTTTATAGTGTCTTTGAAGATAGTAATAATTTATCACACGGTATATGAATTGCAGTTCGTAAACAACTTACTTGCCAATTTCCAGTCAGCGTGACGATATCTATATGATATAATATTGATATTACTCAAACTGTTGTATTTAGTCGTACATAAAAATATGATTTGGAAGCAAATTTCAACAAAAATAATTACTATCCAAAATCGAGCAATACAAATACGTAATAATGTTTGATTTTTAGGATTCAATCCCATCAAATTCAGCCACTTTAATCTTCCGTAAATTATTTCTGATTGATTCAACTACAATAATTATAACAGCAACTTGAACATCACCGCTATGCTTAACAAATATCGCAAAACATTTTATCTTATACTTACGTCAGAGATAATCATTGAATAATAGTAATTTTATTATCACAAAACAAATGTGTACTTACATTAGTAAATTTCATTTTTAATTTGAAACAGTTCTAACTGCAATATAGATGTGCAGCCGGTTTAATAAATGACTTCTTGAAGTTTATGTCAAAGTCCTGAGATTACATAAAATTGGGCCAAATATATTATTAACTGATTAATATAGCGGTTTTTGTTTTCAATACGGTGAGCTTACCGTGGCAAAAGTATTTTTGTATAAAAAGTTCTTTTCATTTGCATTAAGTAGCAATATTAGCAATTATAAATTAAATATTTATTATTTAATTAGAGAGGTGGCAGTTGATATGAAGTTTTGTTTCCAGAAGTATTCAAGTAGACAGTGAGAACTATTGCATCCGTTATAAAAATGCGTATGACATATATATTAATATTAATTACACTATATTAGTAAATAATATGGCGGAAATGTTTCAAGCTTCAATTTAAATTAATGTATCATTCTATTAACAAATCTTGGAAACAATCTTTCACAAATTATGATAAGTCAAAAATAGATGCAAAATATTAAATCTATAATATAAAATGGAAAACCGAACAGAAAGTAATATTAAAACACAAATATTGAAATATTATAAATTCTTCATAGTTATATAGAAACAAACTTTTTTCTGCGTATTTCGTTTAGATAAGAGAGATATTCTAATATATATTTTTATTGTTTTTCTGAATGATAAGGCGGTAGTTTTGGTTATTATTGTTGTAGGTGGCGTTGTGGTTGACATCGTTGGTTTTGTTATTATATATATATATATATATATATATATATATATATATATATATATATATATATATATATATATATATATATATATATATATATATATAATAATAATAATAACAAAACCAACGATATGAACCACAGCGCCACCTATAACAATAATAACCAAAACTACCGCCTTATCCTTATCCCGACTGAGGCGAATTGAATAATGTTAAAACACTTTTAATCGATAAACAACGTTTGTAATATTTTATGAAAAATGGGTGTGGAGAAAAAAATTAGATGGAGCAATATTAAATATTCAATCCAAAACGCACCTTATTAAACGATAGGTTTTCGTTTGAAACAATTAGAATCTGTCAATGTATTAATATGCATTAAAATTTTATGATAATTATGCCACCTGACCTTCCGTGACTATTTTTTGAATAACATGTGACTGTGAGTGCGTGTGTCTGTATGTCAGTGTGTGCGGGTTTGTGCATTTTAAAATTAAGAATTGTATATGGCTAAAATGAGACCTCTTATTTATGAAAGTGCATGCTCACTAAATTATTTTTTACAGTTTCTGCAAAAACTCGATAACGATTAAACTTGCAGGATAAAGAGTATGTTTCAGATGTTCATACTGTCTACAATTTTCTATTGATTCATTTTTCCCGTACTTGTACCGGTTACAAGAAAATGGTTATTAAAGTTTGTGGTTTTTCTATTTATTTTTATATAAATTGTATCAATTGTGCTTGTTAATTGCTAAACAGAATCACAAAATTCACTCACACAATTTAGAATTTGACATTGGTTTTTTATTGCGTGAAATATTTTTTGTAAAAACATGTTCCATATTCAGAAAAACAATAAAAATATATATTAGAATATCTCTCTTATCAAAACGAAATACGTATAAAAGAGTTGTGTGCAAGCCGTTGCGGATATTTTTCTTAGGTACAGTCACAATTTTGAAAAAATCGATTTTTAAAAAATGACTCTTTTCGAAAGAATAATCCTTAGACTATCATTTTTCAAAATTTAAAGTTGATCCGACATGTAGAAGTATTTTTCTTCGACCGCCGAATCGAACAATGCACGCCGTCGCGCACGTTATGCACGTACGGAAAATTTTTATGCACTCTAAACTTCAAAGTCGTTTTTCTCGAAATTTTTCATTTTTCAATGCGGTGGACATGATTCCAGCCAAGGTTGTGAACGGATCAGGATGAAATTTGGCTTAATTGTTCCTCATTTAATTGTTGTGTACATGAACGAAGGAATTTACGTTCCGATAATAATTACTATTTTTTTGGCATGCTGAAAGAGCCAAATTTCACGTAAAAAAACGCACTTTTTTTCAAACGGCCGCCATTTTGGTTACCATCGATGAAATTAATTTTCCTTCGTCCAAGTGCAAGATTGTTTCATAAGTTGATGGGGCCCATATCGATTTTGTGTTTCAAATAAGCAGTACGACCTCGGGGATGACCACCGCAAACCCGTTTCCCGGAAAGGCGCCCCTTGTAAACGGCTTTATTTTACATTTAAAAAAACATTTTCACAATAAAAAAATTGTCAAATGAAGAGGAATAACAGACCTTTCCAACGACATAATTGTTTTTTTCCTACGACCAATATTTTTCCAGAAAATAAATCCCAAAAAACACCTAAAAATCGCGGCTGTGACTGTACCTAACCTCTTAAGAATGCACATGTGAGTAGTCAAATTAGTATTTACTCCAGAGGAACGTGTGCGAATTCTATTATTGTTGGTTTTTTTCCCGGTGTGGGTTCGAAAATGTGTAGTTAGGTTACCTTTCTGTGCAAAGTCACGGTTGCACACTGAGAACGATTGCTCCTCGGTATGGATGCGTTTGCCATTATCTGGCCCATCCTGCTCTTTTGAATGCTGTTTTAGGGGTGACAAACTTTTATAGAGATTTGCAACACCTGTATTTTCTTCCGTTGAATTAATTCCTTTCACAATTTCTCTACAGGAGTTGGTTTCGGCTTTAACATCAATTTTATGCTCTATAAAATCCATTTTTTGCTCAAGTTCCATCTTAATTTCGTTTTCAGTTAATGGACATTGCAAATTTTGTGTATTACAATTTTGATTATCATTTTCATAAGTAAAACTATTCGTATGATCGCCTATTATTGTTATATTGCCGATAGAGATCATGTTCGCTGTGCTTTGGACAATTTTCACTGCATGGCTTCGCAATCTCTTATCCGATTCACAACATTTTTGGTCGAATTTATAAAATTGGATCATTTCTTTTATACAACCATAGCAAATACTTGTGGACAATCCATCGCAGGTGTCGTACTAGAAAACAAAAACAGTTGCAGTCAGAAACAATATAATATGTTGAGCTTTGGAACACTGTTATAGGACTGAATAACCTATGAGTTATCGTAATGAATTAAGGAATGCGTATAAGAATGTATTGCAATCATGAAAAATGTCGATGTTAAGATGTTAACGGAAATATACGTCTTTAACATCCGTCTGTGTATGTGTAATAGAGAGAATGTGCGTGAGCATGAACGTGTGTGTGTGCGTATACGGTTGAAGGTAAAATTATGATACGTTAAACTTATGATTTATATATATATGCCTTACAAGTGCACCTCCTATTTTTGAAAAAAATATCCAAAAACCGGTAGTGCTTATATAAGTAATTAACGTGCACCTGTTGATGATTTTATAAAAAGTCGGAACCAGTCGTACTTTATAACATTTAAATAAAGAAACTGTGAAGTAAATATTATTCTGAATTAACTACTCGGCTTTATGCTCCTAAATTTATTTTAATTGGTTTATATTGCAATAAAAAATATCTGCAATGTCCTAAACCCATGTGACACAATGTTTAAGTCAATATTGAATTATATATTGAATTTGATATGGAATCAGAGCTTATGGATATCAAATTCAATACAGAATTCGAATTTAATAGGACTGAAACTGCGCAAAAAAAGAGGTTAGTTTCAGTTTCGTCAACTATAATTAGATTATTGTTACACTGGTCAATAAAAGTAAGGTATATTCCTCGTTATTCTCGTTAAATTCCTGTATTATTATAATATAAAAATGTTGTAATATCAGAGACCAGTCAATCCTGTATCTTTTGAAAATATAAATCAGAGTGCAGCACTGCAATAAGTCAATAATACAGGCATGCGCCGTACACAATTTATATATAAAAATTTACACACGTATCATACACATAATTTTATAATATCAAATTCAATACTGAATAGTCGGAATCGTTTCAGGGAATGTTAAAAGGCATATTTCCGTTGAAATCTCGAGTATTTGTTCAAGATGACAATATATTGCGTATAAGAATGTAATAAGTTTATTTCTTCTTTTTTCTGGCCAATAAATGTTTTTAACTATTCGTACTACAGGATCCAAGCCAATATTGTAAATGGCTCAAATAAGGTTTACATGTAACATTATAAATATGATTACGATAATTTATATCCCTAAGTGATATTTCCTGATGCTCCTTGCTACACTCTGTTATATAACACTTATAGTTGGTTTATACAGAAAATGTTAGTCCTATGTGTATTATTTATTTATTTGAACAATGTAGCTATAAAGCTAATTAGATACGATTGCGTTAATCTGAATTTTTTTCTGTAAAAAGTCCCATGTTATTCTCATGGAGAAATACACATATTGAAAAGTAAAATAAACCCACTAACAAAATTTTAGTAGCATAGTCATTATTCTTAGCATAAAGCTGGATAGTTCAAGTGTTAGTTACTATTTAAAATTAATAAAATAATATAATTAGTTCGTCATATATATAAATAAATGTGCAAATAAATTATTAGTTAATATTGTAACAAATCAAGCTAGTTGCTGAGCTAGGTAATTCGCGATTAGCAAATGCAACTAGCTACGTCATATCTAGCAACAGTTGCATAAATTTGTGCATTCTGCATTTAACGAAATGTTGCTAGGTCGGGATTTGTTTACAATATCGGCCATTTGAATTTAGGTCAAAATTGAGTATAAAACCGCGATGTCGCTTGACATCGAGGTCTCAGTTCAGATTGCGATTAGCGAGTATTATTTTGTCGGTAAGTAACTTAAGCTTTATTCAGTATCTTTTTGTAAATCCATTTTTGTTGTCATATTTGTTATATTTTTATTGTTTTGAATTAAATTGTTATTTATTGTTAAACCAATTTAATCTCTAACGAGCTAACCCCAGTCTGGACCTTAAAGTGTGTATTAGAAGACTTCACCTAAAAACCAACCACCAGGTGAATATAAGAAGAAACATCACTACACGCACGCGTGCACGTTCTCATAAGACGCGCGTTTGTTACAATATATTCATGTTAACTGATCACATAGTACACCCCGTCATTGACATTCGCAGAACTATAATGACTGTAATTGGCTCGGGCTCTTATCTTTACAAAAACAATTGCTACGCGGAGGTTTATTTAAGCCATAACGCCGACGCGGCCAAAACTTTACACGACTTTGCTTTGACGAGGTTTTCCAGCCAATTCGAATGCAAAACCTGTTTTCTTATGGGAAATTTTCTCAATATTACGATTTTGTGGTAATATTCTACCTACAACCCCACCCCGAGCGTGTACAGGGGTGTAGGGTGGTGCAAAACCGAAAATATTGCCTTCTCAGGGGCCAAAACGTTCCACTACCTTTTGATAGATTGCGTTTATGACAAATTTGAGTTTGAAAATGTTTGTCACTTATAAAAAAACATGTTTCCAGTGATTTTTATAATTTTCCTCCTTCACCCCTTTGACGGGGGTATATAGGGGGTAAAAATGGATAATCGGCTACATGGATAAAAATTTTCTTTTGCCAAGAACTAAAAACCAATAGATTACTTATGATGTCCATGACCATTTACAAAGTGTTATACATTTACCTTTACATAGTGTTATACATTTACTTTTACATAGTGTTGTGCATTTACATTTACATAGTATAAATGTATAACACTTATGATGTACATCATAAGTAATCCATTGGCTTTTATTTCTTGGCAAAAGAAAGTTTTTCAGTCGATGTTGCCGATTATCCATTTTTGCCCCCTATATACCCCCGGCAAAGGAGGGAAGGAGGAAAATTATAAAAGTCCCTGGAAACATTTTTTTTTTGTCACATTTTGTCACATATAAAAAAAATATGTTTCCAGGGACCTTTATAATTTTCCTCCTTCACCAATTTGCCGGGGGTATATAGGGGGCCAACATCGACTGAAAAACTTTCTTTTGCCAAGAAATAAAAGCCAATGGATTACTTATGATGTGCATCATAAGTGTTATACATTTATACTATGTAAATGTAAATGCACAACACTACGTAAAAGTAAATGTATAACACTATGTAAAGGTAAATGTATAACACTTTGTAAATGGTCATGGACATCATAAGTAATCTATTGGCTTTTAGTTCTTGGCAAAAGAAAGTTTTCATTCCATGTAGCCGATTATCCATTTTTACCCCCTATATACCCCCGTCAAAGGGGTGAAGGAGGAAAATTATAAAAATCACTGGAAACATGTTTTTTTATAAGTGACAAACATTTTCAAACTCAAATTTGTCATAAACGCAATCTATCAAAAAGTAGTGGAACGTTTTGGCCGCTGCGAAAGCAATTTTTTCGGTTTTGCACCACTTTACACGCCTGTACACGCTCGTAGTGGGCTTGTAGGTGGAATATTACCCCAAAATCGTAGAATTGAGAAAATTTCCCATAAGAAAACAGGTTTTGCATTCGAATTGGCTGGAAAACCTCGTCAAAGCCAAGTCGAGGAAAGTTTTGTCCGCGTCGGCGTTAATGGGTTGATCAATCAATCAATATGGTTTCTACAAATATAATTCGGTTCATTTTGAATGTAAAATATTGGTTATCCCTCAAAATACCCAACAACATCGGCAATTTTTTTTTTTTAAATAATTAATCTGGAAAACTTTTGTAGCTACCTTTAAAACCGAATTACGTTCCATTACTTTGATGGCAGCGAAATGGGATAAATTTTAAAAATTATATTACTTTGTTGTTTCATAGGAACTAAATAATTTCAAAATTAATTATCTAATTGTTTATGATAAAAAATAACTATATATTCAGTTGAACGTGTATTATTTTGAAATGAGTTACTGTGTGCACGTATAAGAGATAATTTGGATTTTCTATTTTTGGAATCTGAAAATTATACTGTGTCAAGGCATAATTAATTTATCGAGATGCATTCAAGTTACAAAAGAAATAGTAAATCAATATGCCACTAGAATAAAAATAGCGGGAGAAATTAAGCTTTGGATCAGAATAAAATTTTAATAAAACGATCGCGATTTAATACAACAATTTGAAAAGGGTGTGAATCCAGACTAAATCACTAAACTTTGAATTATCATGTATTTTAACAAAATCCAAGATATGCATTTGAAAAAATTGTCGAATTGGCACAGCATGAACAAACTGCTAATAGCAGATTGTTAAGAGGAAATAATGCGAAAAAGGCGATAGCATTTTTACAATAGTTAACTCCAAATTAGCAATATTATCCGGAAAGACGGAATAGTAATTTAACGAGCAACATTATATAAATTCTCAACTGCTCATAAACGGAAATAATATTTCCCGTTCAATGCCAATTGAAGAATTGTGAACATTCATTTGATTGTATGGTATGTGAAGATTCCTTACCAATTCAAACTGAAAGCTTACTAGATCGGGAACTAAAATTGTGAGATTATGAATTGAAGAAGCAGAGTGTACCCTATTTAGAGAAATTGAACAGACAAATTTCAGACAGACAAATTTCAAAGCATTTCCCTTGAAAATTGGTGAATGAAGAGGATGAATATAGTAAAAAAGAATAAAGTATAAGGGTGTAAAACATTAAATATGGAAGAAATAGAAGGTGATTTGCTTGATGCACCAGAAGATTTGAGAATGAACCGTGGAATAGCGGTTTGGAGTAAAAGAACATTGTTTAAAAAACAATGGCCCGTAGCACGCACAAGCTACTAAAGTTCTGTATTTGGGGCTACTAGCTTATATCATGGTAACGCCTAATACACACCTTAATAACTTCCATAGCACGGACAGTTGATTAGCGATGTATTAGCTGATCATGCCTACTAGCAAAAATACGCTTGGCAATGTCGCATATTACTGTCACTTGTCAAAATAAAATACATGAAGACATTGAACAAATAAAATTGTATTATATTTTATTGAAGTTGATTGTTAATTGAGATAAGTAAATAGTTTATTTATCAATTTTAACTATTTTTCTTCGCTAATTACTAGTTTAACATAATTCTATAGTTTCAAGAAATACATTTTCTGTTTTCAATTTAAAATATTTTCAATGATTGATGTAATGAGTGGATCAAGCAGAGAGAGGACAGATAAATGGGCAAATGAGGAAAATTTGTTATTGCTGGAATGTGTGCGAGCTCATCGGGAAGAGATTGCATGTAAAATTAATGCTGTGAATGAAAGAAGAGTGCATGGGCCGAGATAGGCAATATTTTTTGTGCCATGAATATGTGAGAACAGTTGTAAGAATAAAAGAGCAATGGAGACGAATGAAATCAAGTGCTTCAGTCGTGAGGCAAATGAAGATAAAAAAAAAAGTCGAAGCAGATAAGAAATGATAGGGCGAAGAAGGAAAATAGAAAAATTGAAGTTAGAAATCGTCGAGTTGAAAAAAGAAAATTTTATTTAGAAATTGATTTGTTAAAAAATAAAATAAATTAGTCTATTATTAAATATGTCCTTTTATTTAACGGTTACATTAAAAATTTAATTAATTACAAGTTTAGTAGACCAAAAACATGTATATTTCTATATGTACAAACCAAGGAAAATGATGTTTTGCAACCAATGCGAACAAATAGAACTAGTATATCACCTATGCGAAAAGTGCTAACTACTTTCCAATATTTTATATAAAGGTTTATGTTAAGCTGGACGTTGAAAATAATTTGCAATAAACTGCGTTCACATCATCGTCGTCATCAGAGATTTCAAAATCGGAATCTACGAATTAAAAAATTATATTATTTATAACCGCAATGCAAAGTAATTACGAATAGACGTACCAATATCACTTTGATTCCTGGCAATGCGAATATTGTGCAAACCATCCAAAACGGCTACAAAAAGAATTATTATTACTGATAAATTCACCATTGAGGTTATGTTTCGGAAGTTAGTATTAGATCGGCTTAACATCTAAATAATTTAATGATACAGCAAAATAATTTTTAGATCGATTACAAAATATATTTATAGATTGTATTAATGATAAAGTACGAAGCAGAAAAGCATAGCAGCCATAGACAGACTGCACACTTCATTCTCTTCATTGCACTGCACAGTCGTAGTTAAATGTGCAGACGCGCACACCTATAATTTATGCCGCTAATTTTGAATTTCACATAAAAACTTTAAACCTTTTGCAAAATATCACAAAGTAGTTAACACCTATAGTGTAGATGAAATAGTTGCTCTATTTGCTTGTAAACGATATCTGCGACGAAATTCTTTTTCTGACAATAAATCAAATGGGTTTCTTCGGTTTCTATATATAAATATACGATTTTTGGCCTAATAATTGCCAAGTCTTCACGCAATTCGCGAATATCGCGTATAGCATTCGCCATTTTTGAATGCTAATACAACGCTAAACATGGTCCTAGCTGGTTTTGAGGAGTGTATTAATTTGTTGACGTTACTATGGGCAACCATGCTTAGTAGCCCTTAGTAGCGTGTGCGTGCTATGCTTTTTTAGTAGACCCGACAAGTGTCTCTAGATTTGGATGTGGTCTGGATAAACAGAAATAGTCAAGAATTAAGAAAATGTTACAGCTCATTCATAAAGATAAAAGTTTATCACATCAAAAAGCCAGTTATACAAAATCTAGAACCAGTGAAAAAACCGATACAAGAAAGTACGCAGCCAAACAGAATTAAAAACTGTGGTAAAAATGACAGGACAGAAGATATTATGGATGAAGAAGATTGTTCTGTAGTCAAATCAAGGAAGACGCAAGAGAAGCCTAGAGTTAATATTTCGAGGAGATTGGAACTGAAGAAAGTTTTAAAGCCAGAAACAATCAAAGGCTATAAATCCAACTCCCTTACGATTAATAATGGCTGATAACAAAGATGGGGGTTTTGACCGATCAAGTGATAAACCACCTAGATGTCAGTTCGTGTGTGAATCATGTGCAGAATATATTAGTGGCACCCGTTGAAATTAAAATGCCGACAATTACGGTTTGTGTTTCATACAATATAGTAAAATTACCCAAGAATACCGATATCTTCATGTGCATAGATTACGAAAATAATATTTTATCATATATGAAAGCCGAAAGTTCTTTGATAAATAAAATGTATTTTTTTTTTGCAAAACAACAGTCAACTTTATAGAAAAATTAACAGAATAAACTTCAGTATTTTATTCTCACAAATATGCTCAATGATACCACTAATAACGCATTTAAACAACACCCAAAATACATAAAACTTAGATTTTTATTGTTTCAAAAGTAATTTCCATATTATTTTACAGAATTATTATAGTTTAGAGCAGGGGTGGGCAAATACTTTAAAGCGCGGGCCAAAATGAAATTTTCAAAATGTCTCCCGGGCCGGAGGACTATACCGCATATGCTTTGCACAAGCGGATGTTTTGGATGGAGTTTTTTCCCTGCCAATTTTTTTTTGACAAAAACACTAAGTATCATTTCAATTTGAATAAATTATGTCACGTAATTTACAAAGAAATATTTTTATAAATAAATGGCTATTAGATAAACCAGTCATTGAAACATTTTATTTTGTTACTTATTTATGTCTTAATGATACAAATTATTTTATATTGACACATAGTTATTACAATTTAACATTTATATTGCATTTCGTAAATATAATAGTAAATAGAATATAAAAAAGAAAAGAAAAACATCAAACGGTAAAATAAATATTTAAAGTTAATGCGAAACGTGAAATCTCGAATGTTCATCTGACATTATTTTTTCAAAATTGGGTTCCAAATCACTTGTAGCAATCCCTAATACCGAGTGTAGATTTTCGTCAGTAATTTGTGATCGATATTTATTTTTCGTGGAAACCATTAAAGAAAAAGTTCTTTCACAAATATATGTCGAACCAAATAAAACAAGGTATTTTTGAACATAGTTCAAAAAATGTTTAAAATGTTCATCATTCAAAGCGCCATAGAAAGCACTCAATTCATTTGAGTGAAAATTTTCTTTTAATATATTATTTGATTGTAAGTCAATTAGTTCTAGTTGAATTTCAATAGGGGCTTCTTGCACATCGAAATTGAAAGGTTGGCTAATTAATGATAAAGGTTTTTCAATAGCTTTGAAATCTTGAAATCTTCTTTGGAATTCAGAATGCAGGTCTTGTGTTATTGCACTATATTTAAAAAAATCTGTATTTTTCAATGATTCTCGCCGTGCTTGCAATGAGGGGAAATGATTTAATAATTTATTATTAAAGTTTTCAGCAAATAAATTTAGTTTTGTCATAAATGCTTTGACGTTTGAGTGCATATTGAAAGCGAATTGTTTTTTCCCTTGTAGATTTATATTTAGTTCATTCAAATATTTTACGATATCTACTGAAAATGAGAAATCGTTTAGCCAAGCTCTATTTTGCAATTCAGGAAAATCATGTAGTTTTTCTTTTATCGACAAGAAGGATACTATTTCATCAAGCAAATATTGAAATCTGTCCAAAACTTTACCAATGCTAAGCCATCTCACTTCAGTGTAATAAGGAATTTCATAGAAGTCACATTCAATTTCTTTTAAAAATTCAACAAACTGTCGATGGTTTACAGCACGTCCTCGAATAAAATTCACAACTTTGGTCACAACAGTAACTACGTGATTCAATTTTAAAACCTTTCTGCATAGCACTTCTTGATGAATAATGCAGTGCAAAAATAATATATCGTGTTCTGGTTGTAACTCTTTTACTTTGTCGCGAATTCGTTTAAGTAAGCCTACATTTTTCCCTGTTAAACTAGGACAACCATCCGTAGTGACGCTTACTATTTTATTCCAAGTTAAACTTACTTTAACTAAACACTCTTCAAGAGCGAGAAAGAAGTCTTCACCAGTAGTTGTATCTTTCATTGGATGCACACTAAGAAGTTCCTCGCTAATTTCGCATTTCTTGTTAATGCCGCGAATAAATATTAATAATTGACTTGTATCAGTAATATCGCAGGACTCATCTAAAGCCAGAGAACAATAGGTAAAATCAGCAATTTTTGTTCTTAGCTGGTCAAGTAAGTTTCCTGAAATATTTTCAATCCGTCGTACTATTGTTCTTCTTGAAAGGCTTACATTTTCAAAAATATGTTTCTTTTCAGGACAACATATCTCCGACACTTGTACCATGCATTGTTTAACAAATTCTGCTTCAGAAAACGGCTTACATAACTTAGCAATTTTGTGTGCGACAACATAACTTGCTTTTGTGGTAGATTTCTCTATATTACTTTGTTTGGTAAAAATATTTTGTTGCTTATTCAAGTTTTTTGCTAAGTTTTCTGCTACAGTTTGAAGTTCTATTAAAGAATGTGATGCATATTTTGGATGTTTTGTTGTAAAGTGCCTGTTTAAATTGTATTCTTTAAAAACAGCAATTGTTTCCTGACAAACTAAACAAATTGCTTTCTTATTTATGTTTGTAAAAAGATATTTTACCGTCCAAGCTTCATTGAAGTTTCTGCATTCCAAATCAACTTTTCTTTTTTTAGATTGACTCATTTTACAAAGGTCTACAAACCTATAATTTAATTAATACAATAAAATAAAACCAATGTTTTAAAATTTTACTTACAAAAAGTCCACTTTTTCAATTTTATATTTGCAAACTAATATTAGACTCGAACAAAAAAGAGTATGCGATCAGTACTAAATCAAAATTAACAATACACGTGGTGCGACCTGTCGTCCCTCGAAAAGTGAGAGGAGTGCAGCATATGCAGTCCTCACAGGCATTTCGAACCTAGCGCGATCTCCTTTGTGTTCGACGAAAAAACCGCCCTGAGAGCGATGGTCGCGAGCGACCCGTGTGAAACACACGAGGATTGTTTCAAGCTCGCGACATCGTCCACACTAGTGTAGTTAGCCGACCGCCCATTTTATTAAGACTATTATATATACAGTACGCACACTAATAATGCTGATGTCACAAAATCTCATAAAAGAGTTTAAAAAAATTTATGTGCGGAATTTTTCAACAGGCCGGATAAAATTAGCAAAAGGGCCGGATCCGGCCCGCGGGCCGGCTTTTGCCCACCCCTGGTTTAGAGTAACGTAGCAAGACCTTCGTGTGCCGGTGTGACGCTGGTATTAAGGGGCGCCTCCTTATCCTTGTATTATTTAAAATTTAAATGTTCTTTTGGCAAATTTTAAGTTTTAAATGTCATTTTAATTTTTTTAATTTATGTCTGTTTGTGCCTAATTTGACAAAATTTTTCATATAAAAGTTGTTTTATTTTTATTATAATCAAAATTAATTAAAATGATTTTTTGTTAAAATGCAATCTGTATTTCCAAAATTAATAAATTAAAGTGGAATGCCTAAAGAAACAACTTTCCAGGAAATATATATGAAAGTACCTAATAATTATAATGTCTGTGTTCCATGATCTAATTGTCTTTTACATAGATTTAGAAATTAGGAGGACGCAAATTGTTCAATATATTAATTCTTTTTTAAAATGTATATAACGAAATGCAATAGACACATTGAATGTTGGCGTAACTATGCAATAAGTGACTGTCTGAACAAGTCTGCATTTTTATTGACATACCTATTATCAATTTGTATAATTTATATCGTTAATATTTAGTATTGGAGCAGACGTCGGAAAGACAAACGAGTAATTGGAAGGATACGAATAAATAACAAATAGTATATTCTTCTTGATAATTATAAATACATTTACATAAATTCTGAAGTGACAGGTTGATTATTTTATATTATAACAACTGCATAGATACGCTGGAAAAACAATCGAATATCTAAAGAAACGGAAACATAGTCGTCGTTACAATCGTACGCGAAACAATATATGTATATTTGATCTAACACTTCCCCTCGAGTCGATTGTCGCCCTGTCCGGTTAATTCAATACAACGTTGATGCTTGACCTTTAGTCAAAAATTCGGCGGCTTGATTCTCGGTAGAAACATGAAGTAAACGTAGCTCTTTCTGTTTGAGTACATCTCGCACAAAGTGGTGACGGATGTCAATATGTTTACTTCTGGAATGATAGGTTAGATTTTCAGCCAAAATTAAAGATCCCCGATTATCGCCATAAACCGTCAGGTTATATGAATCGCCGAACCCTAGTTTAGCTAGAAATCTTCTTAAAAATATGGCCTCTTTGGCACCTTCCGAGAAAGCCATGTATTCAGCTTCAAGTGTTGACAGGGCAACGATTCTCTGCTTCCGAGAGTCCCAGGATATAGGTCCGCCGTTTAGCATGAACAAGTAACCTGTATATGACCTCCTGGCCTCAGAGCAGTTCCCTCAGTCGGCGTCAACATATCCTACGAATGATTCGGGATCGGCGCCGTACGTCAGTCCTACGTCTATTGACCCTTTCAAGTATCGCAAGACACGCTTAGCGGCCTGCCAATGCACGGCACCGAAGCAATTGTTAAATTGCCCCAGATAACTCGCCGCAAACGAAATATCTGGTCGAGTGGTCGAGGCCCGATAAGTCAGAGCTCCGACGAGTTCACGGTATGGAAGCTTCAAATCGTCCGGAGTTTGTGTGACATTCTTTGTCAATTTAAAACCTGGATCCACTGGAGTAGAGACGGGCTTGCAATCCGCCATTCCAAATCGCGAGAGTAGATCACGTACGTACCCTCGCTGGTTTAGCGTAACACGTCCATTCGACTGTTCGAACTTTATTCCAAGACAGTATTATACGAGTCCTAGATCCTTGATCTCAAAATTATTAGCAAGTCCTTTAATAAAGTTAGTTACCTTCTTATTGATCCGTGATGCAATCAGAATGTCGTCAACATAGGTAGTGATTAAAGTGATATCTTCACCTTTGCCAATGTAGAATAAACACGGATCGGATTCCGAAGGAGTTGCACCTAAAATCTTCATGGTTTCGTCTAATTTGGTGTACCAGCTCCTACCGGCTTGACGTAGCCCGTAAAGCGACTTTTTCAACAAACATACCCGATTCTCTTTTCCAAGATCTCGAAGCATTTTTCTTGCTCTAGCTCCAACTTGACTCTTGTTATCGGAATCTATGATATCCCGCAGAATGTTTCGAAGATTTTTAGGTGGTTCCATATAAACCTCTTCCTTGAGGAAACCATTAAAATGCGCGGTTTTCACGTCCAATTGATGAATCTTCATCCCATGTCGAGCAGCAAGTGACGCCATGAAACGAATCGAGCTTCTTCGAACCACTGGTGCGAACGTCTCTGTGAAATGTACGCCAGGTTGTTGGCTAAACCCCTGTGCTACTAATCGCGCTTTCTTCTTCTCGAGCAAACCGTCCAAACCAAATTTATTCCTCAGAACCATTCGGCTACCGACAACTTTCTGCTTCTACGGTCGGTCAACAATTATCCAGGTTTCGTACTCAAAAATTGATATCATTTCAGCGATGATCGCTTTATGCCATTCATTCGCGTCGGGTCCATTCAAAGCTTCGTTCATGGGAACCTCTGAAAGAAGTACCTGTTCCTGTTTGTCGATCTTCTCAGCTGAATATGAGACGACATGGTATTGCTTCCTAGGACTTCCCCTTGAACCGGCTTTCATCAATTTTGGTCGGCCTGGTCTTCTTCGTTTGCTACTTCGAGCCAAGATTTGTTTTTCTTCGACAATGCTGCCATCACAACTTTGTGATGGTTCCGAGAAAATGTTGCCATCACGCTCATCACACTGTGGCCTAGCTGCAATAATGCTGTCATCACAATTTTGTGATGGTTCCGCGAGAATGTTGTCATCACGCTGGTTCTCAATTTCCTAACAAAAATTTTACAGTTTGTTTAATTCATAAATTTATTGTTATTAGCTTACTTCTTGTTGGTCTTCATTTTCGATATTTACAGGAATCTAACAGAAATAATTTTTTTATAATTTTTGCCCAGATATGAGATTGAACTATCAATCTTTGCTCATCCGTAAATTTATAGTAATTTTAAATTTAACTTGCCTCAGGTAATTCTTCAATATCATCAGGATCATCAATTGCATCGCCCAAAAGTAAATGTAGCTATAAAGAGACATCTCGTAAAGATAACATCCATATAAGCTAGTTAAAAATCAATACTTGATTCAACCCCTCTTCCACAGTATCGACCGCATGTCCTACTATTTCCAAAAAATGAAAATTTGTCAAATCGTTATTTTGCAATCTTAACTGCGCATCTCTTATGCGGACATCATTCGTTAAATATCGTCCACCTATTGGGCGAGAGATTCTTACGCCATTCTGTATTTTTTTCAAATCCATGAATGCGTGAAGGTTAATGTTTATCAGTATGTCTGAAATAAAGATTCTCTTACTTGAGCGCCATTGCCAGATATAAAAATATCGGTGAACAAGATAGCTACAAACTGTAGGCACTGAGAAATATAATATATTTAAATAAAATCAGCAAAATCGATGCAAGTCTTTGCGTCTACAATGTGCAATTGTGTATGTTTGTTGTATGATGGTTAATATGGGGTATAGCAATTCAGACATTAAAAATGTGTGACTGCTGTGAAATTTGTAATCAAGCAAGAAGGAATAATTAATTATTTATAAAATAAATTATACCAATAAATTGGAATATATTTGGATGCAGGCCCATTTTCAACAATAATTGTTTATTGAATGACTACATTGTTGTTGGTTCTTCGTGGACATCCGTATACACTTAATCGCTCTGGCCCCACCAATCGCAGCCAGTATCTGATTAAAAGAGATATTCATGTAGTATCGGTAACTGTTGACGGAATTTCGATCATTAAAATACCTTCACATATATTGAAATATATTTTCGAATCCAATATTCGTAGTCAGCGTCAAGTTTCTACTGATATCAGCCCATCTTCAATATTTGCTGCCGGCAACAACGGCAAGGCCATAAGCATTTTTATGCATTTTTTTGACACAACATCATTTCTTATGTTTTGCAAGTGTCCGGTGCGAGCAGCTTTCTTCCATACAGCCTGTACATTTTGGGTGGATAAATTAAATATTAAATGATGACCACCAATCATATTAAACGTAAATATACTCTACAGTACCCAATTAATTTATTTATGTACATATGAAATATTTGAATATAACATACATATCATCTCGCCTAATCCCATCAAATGAGGTGGCGGAAAACCCTTAATATATTATGTGTTTAATATTTTATGAAACTACTCTTACCGTGGCATAGTGAAAAAAGCAACCTACAATTCTCGCATTTGGATAGCAAACAACTAATGCCTGTCTCATGGCCTGCTCATAGTCTGTCATAATTATGTCTGGTTCTAATGTTGGCGTCAGAAGTTTAAACTGTTCGAATACAGCCAAATATGAATTTGTGCGTCTATTTGTCATCAGACAATATGCAATGGGAATCGTCTAAATAATTATATATTAAAAATAAACATTATTTATTTTATAACACCAAAAGCTCTGACAGTAATGACGAAAGTAATCACGAGTATCATAAAAGTAACAGTGGCCCTATGCGGTTGGGGTTGTCAGGGATGTATTTAGAATTATAATAAAATTACATCTTACGCATATTCTCAAAATAACATTTTGTTTTGCTAATGTATCACACCGCTCTTTACAAATTATAAGAACAGGGTAAACGATCCTAAAGCAGAACCACTTAGGTAGTAATAGAAACTTACCTTTAATATTATTTTGAAAAATAATAGTATAATTAAAGACTAAAATAAAAAAAAAACACATAAATAATAATATTTTTAAATAGCAGTATTATACATTAGCAAAACAAAATGTTATTTTGAAAATATATGTAAAAGATAATTTAAAAAATATTAAGTACATCCCTGACAACCCCACTCATACAAGGAATGTTTTATTTTTTAAACCAGCGCGACCAAAACCGGGCTAAATAAAATGTTGGAGCCTTGTGAAATATATTCATTGTTTCAATGCTCTTTTACATAAAAACTGCTGAGCTGAGTTAAATTCTTTTAGTACATAAATTTTATGTATATTATTAATTGTAGCAGAGAAATTATTAAAGATCTCATAAAATTTTATTTATATACCTTATTCTGTACCACACAATGTATGGTAAGCAGTTGATGGATGGCTGGAGAGATTGGTACCACTTTAAACGTGCCATCTATGTGGATTTCATTAATACCACCCACTACGGTATCGAGCAAGTATTGCATTGCAAACAACACGGACACGTCTTCACCATGGTGGATAATATTTCTGAAGAAAGGTTCACGCACTTCTATCTCTTGCCCATCAGTGGTATATTTCAAAATGCACATGAACCTGTCAGCCCAGTCGTCATTACGCAATAGTAAATCATCGCGCTTTCTGGATCGCTAAACAAAATATGAAAGAATTGATAAGTTCAATAAAAATTTATCTGACATAATACCGAACAGATTCTTCATCATATATTATGCGTAGATTCACATTCTCAGCAATAGCTCTTTGTAACAATCTTGTTTTAAAATTTGACTAATTATTTACTACAACGATGTGGTTGTGGGCACGTATTACGGTTATTGTGCCATTCCCATCTATTTTTGCTGTTCCTTTACAGAACCGTGTTGTCTTGTCTTCACAATAAAAATACCTTAAATAAAAGATTATTTTACTGGCAACATAATTAATAGCCATATTTAAACAAAATTGTTACCAAAATGTGATATCGAATTTTGTCATTTATCAGTCACAGAAATGTATTATTCAGGTTTTAGATAACTTATAATTGCGTATCTTCAGAACAATTATCAAACTAATCGATATATTAGCAATACATTACTTATTTTAAGATTGATTTTATAAATATTGTTTTTATTATTATATAGCGGATCAACTACCAGGGTCATTACCGCAAGATTGATTTTAATAACTATGAATATTGAAGCAAAAAAATTGTCGTCTTTGAAAATTGCCCTACTTTTTAAATATTTGTTTTTAACTCATTATTAATATTTGAAATAAAAGTTTGTTCTAACTATCATTTAAAACAATATTGATTAAAAAAAAAAATTGCATAAATATTTATGTATGACCAAAATTATTGAAAAATGTAATTATGTTAATATTATATCTTAAATATGATATATTTTATTATGGTTAAAATCATAATTTAAGGTTATGGTATTTTCTACTAGCATTAACATTAAAATCAATATAGATTCAGCAATAAAAAAACTTAAAATATGAGATAATTAGAAAGGACTGAAATAATAGCAGAATTAAATTATGTG
This sequence comes from Nebria brevicollis, assembly GCA_944738965.1. NCBI lineage: Eukaryota > Metazoa > Arthropoda > Insecta > Coleoptera > Carabidae > Nebria > Nebria brevicollis. The sequence goes on from OX122910.1 coordinate 2,124,540, forward strand.
ATTTTTGTCATATACGGTATTTTGACTGATACATGGCAGTTGAAATTCAGGTTGATAACTACTTTATTGGTTGGTTCAATTATTACATATAAATAAAAATATATTTGATTGATATACAATATTAATATTACCTATATTAAAAATGATAATGTCATAGCAATCAAGGCCTATAAATTTCTAAATTGCAGGCAGGTTTGAAGAACTTCTTTATCATAATATAAGTTCCTAAAGTTTTAAAATTACTTGTTATAATGAAATACTAAAATCTACAGCTATTATAACTAGGGCACAAATATTCTACAAAATATGTGTTCCAATAATAAATGTTTTTCATAGGCGCCCTATCATATGGGGAATAAAATAACCATTAAATTATTAATTCAGAGAATGACTGAGTTTAAAAAATAATTTAAAAAAATATATATATTTCATTCTATATAAAACATATTCATAACTCTATCTAACTAAATTGCAATCAAGTTATATAATCACTTTTCAAACATTTTTAATTATATTTAAAATTTATACTATTCACATTATCTTTGTATATAGATAATAGACTCATCATTATTATTATTATTATTATTATTATAGATAGTATATTTGAATTAATATATAGGTAGCCCCTGTCCTCCCACCATTTCTATATTTATAACCCTCGTGTTCCATTTTTCACAAATATATTAGTCAAAAAATGGAAAGTAATAAAAATAAAATAATAATAACTGAAAACTTATAATTAATAAAAAAATAAATATTAAAAAATAATAACACTAATAACTGAAAAGAAAAATAATTAAAACAATAATATTAGCTGCAGATAAAGACGTTCTAGTATAGACCAGATATCAAATCTGACAATAATTTAAAAAATATATATATGTAGCAGATAATGACGTTCTTGTATAGACCAGATATCAGATCTGACTGAACCAACAATGGTACTGAAGTCAGAAACATAGAATTTGGATGATGACCGCCCCCAAGGTTCAAATATTACTTACGTATTTGTTATATGTATTTTTTATGACCACTTGGGCCACTTGGTAGTTAACACTTGCCGGACAATTTTAAGGGCTGCACGTTTTCTGGTGATTATTCTTATTTGACATTTAGTTTGTGTGACAAACATGTGTTTAAAACACTTGACCTTTAAAATATAATAGTTTGGAGTCTTCTTGGCATTAAATTTATCAAATATGCCGTAGCAAATGTTGAAATTCTTTTCCATTCTTCTCGGTACTCAATTTTCAAATAGTTTTTATTATAAATCTGTCATTTTCTTATTCCTTCTTTAGCATAAGCCCATAAATGCTCTTTTGCATTATTGTAAGGTGATTGTAAATGAGTTTTCAGATAGCTTGGTGTATTAAAAGGGATCCACTAACTTGAGTTCCAGGTGCTATGTTTTGAATCATTGTGTTGCATGAATATGAAATTTTCCTTGTTTTCCATTTTCGGAAGAATGAAATATTCTTTAAAGATGTTGATATAGACTTTATGATCCATAATTCCATAAATAAAGTGTAGTTTTCTAACACCAACAACACTCATACATCCCCAGACAAGTACAGATCTGCTCCGCCACTGTGTTTTACTGTCTTATTTTGCCAAACTCTGTTTGTCTTTCTCCATAAGTTACCCTACCATCCAAACCAAAATTATTGTATTTTGAGTCATCAGGATATATAACTAGAGCTCGATCGTCATATTATGAAGCCTTTAGCAAACGTCAATCGCTTCTTTCAGTTAACTTCGTAATCTCAATGGTTTCTCCGAGCAGATCGACCATGATACACATTTTCTCGTAGAACATTTATAAATATTAAATGTGGGGATCCATAAAACTGTACATATTTTTATTTTTTACTTACTTTCAATTATTTTCTTGAAAAAGTAGCTTTCTTTCGAAAACTTTATCTGTACGAATACTTATTGCACTCACTGTATGTTAAAATCGAACCAACAATTATGTAGTAATTAATTAGAATATTTAACTGCTGTATATTAGTCAAAATACCGTATAGTCACAGACTACTAAACTAAAATTACAGATATTACCATATTAAACAACATTTATTTGAAACATTTTTCAAATAAAGTACAAAAATTAGAAAATGGCTATTTAAATTGGTTCATATTACAATTATTTTCGCATAAATCGGACTAACTGTGCCTGTGAATTGTTTCACAGAAGAACAAATAAAACTTAAATATTTGGTGGTTGACATTTAATATTTATTCTAAGGAATATATTTAGTGAAAAAGGGTACCAAAGGTTAGATTAATATTATTAATTAGAAAAATAATACAAATGCGATATGATTTAAACTAAGTGCAAATAAAGTTCGGTGCAAGACACTGCAGATATTTTATTTATCCCAAGCACTCGAAATTATTTCGGGCAAAGATCACGAGCTCTTTAAATGTTTATTACATGAGAAAAATAAAAATTAGAAAACCGAAGCCTGCTTGTAACAATGAAGTAGGAAATGGGATTGATGGTGAAATACGTAGAATTAGGGATCGGACGTTGTCGTTTTTGATGAGTTTATGATCTGGTATGGTTTAGGGTTCGAAAAAATGCAAGCCAAGGGTAAAATATCTGCAATGTTATACACTGAACTTTCTTATTTGTATTTTATTTCAATATATTATAAAATTTAAGTTATTTTATAATATTTAAATAATTTTAAAAAAAAATATAATATAAATATATTCCATACAATAATTATAAAATGTCATATTCCAAATTATTTGCTTCGTTTGTTTTTTATGTTCAACAATTTACAGGCGCAGATGATGTAAGAATAAATGAAATAAGAAGAAATTATAATTGCCATTTTCTTCTGGTTTGCTAATTTTTTTTTATATATATAATATTTCATTCCAATATGTGTTACAGGATTACGGAATGGGGATACTCAAGTAAAATTGAAGTTGTATTACAACTACACAAACTTGCCAAAACAAAATAAAAATGTTAACCACTCGATTTATACTCTATAATAAATTTCCCGAACAATTAACAAAACTACCACCATTAAAATTATATTTAAAATTTCTGCAGTGTCATGCACAGAACTTTCTTATACGCATTTAGGTTAAACCACATCGTAGTTTCATTATTTTTCTAATTTATAATATCTGGTATAACCATTAGATCGCTTTTACACTAAATATATTTCTTAGAATAAATATAAAATGTCAAACTTCAAATTATTTTGAATTTTGTTAAACAATAATGATACGATTTATGTATAAATAAATATAATAAGACATTTAAATAGCCATTATTTTGAAACCAGTACTCATTTTGGTAAACAATTTTCAAACAAAAGTTGTGCGAAATATAAATAGCTTTCATTTTTTTCATACAATTTTTCTGTAACTGTAACCATTTTTGAGTAATTGCAGAAAGTGCCCAAAATGACTAGAGTAAACAGGTACTTCTGCTTTGAATATTGTTTTCAAAAATAAGAAGTGCACACCCTAGGCATACGCAAATCTTAAGTTTAAAGTTTCATAATTTTAACTTCAACCGTTTAGGCTGTAGAGAACATACACACACACATACACACACACAGACACACACACAGACACACACACACGCACACACACTCACACAGACGAAGTCATTCCAAAAATAGTCGGAATCGATTCAGGGGAGGTCAAAACGTATATTTCCGTTAGAATCTCGTGATCTAAATTTTACATGATTACAATACTTACTTATACTGAGTATAAGAAAGTAAAATAGTACATGTCTGAAACGTCAAAAATAGTATACATTTTACATTTGTTTGTAATTGCTTGATTAATTGATTTAACTTTTAACTTAAGATTTTAATATGCCTGAGGCATATGCCTGTGCACCTCCTATTTTTGAAAAAAAAAATATCCAAAGCGGAAGTGCCTGTTAACTCTAGTAATTTTTTGCAGTTTCTGCAATTACTCAAAAATTGTTACAGTTATAGAAAAATTGCATGAACAAAAATTCAAGGTATATATTTAGCACAACTTTTGTTTGAATTTTTTCCCAAAAAAAGTACTGGTTTCAAAATAAATTTCTGCTTATTATATAAATATTTTACATAAATCGTATCATCTGCGCCTGTCAATTGTTTAACAGAATAGACTTAAATAATTTGAAGATTGACATTTAATATTTATTCTAAGATATATATTTATTGTAAAAGCGATCTAAAGGTTAGAACAAATATTATAAATTAGAAAAATAATGAAACTACGATGTGGTTTAGCCCATATGCGTATAAGAAAGTTCGGTTCATATCATATCTTTATTAGTTTTCTAATTTTTCTAAACATCGTAGGCTCAAATAATTTATAATTTATAAAATCATTTCGGCAAACCGGACATCTATTTCGGCACATTTAGTGCAAAGGCATAGTTATTCACATAGAATCCGTGCGTGAGTTTGTGTCGCATTGTGACCACATGTATGCATTCAAAGATGAAAGTAAAATATTCATGACATTAACCGAGGACGATGTAATATCTACTCGACATGTCGCTCATATAACATAGGTTAATATCTGTGAAACATTTTCTGGTGATGCATTTTTCTGAGTTTGAATATTCTTGCGTATGCGTTTTCAACGAATTTCAATTTCAAGTGATATGACATTCTAGTGATGAATTTTATCGTATTTGAATTTTCTTGATTTGCATTTTCAACCGATGCAAGCGTTCCCCGTATGTGTATGTGTATGTGTATGTGTATGTGTATGTGTATGTGTATGTGTATGTGTATGTGTATGTGTATGTGTATGTGTATGTGTATGTGTATGTGTATGTGTATGTGTATGTGTATGTGTATGTGTATGTGTATGTGTATGTGTATGTGTATGTGTATGTGTATGTGTATGTGTATGTGTATGTGTATGTGTATGTGTATGTGTATGTGTATGTGTATGTGTATGTGTATGTGTATGTGTATGTGTATGTGTATGTGTATGTGTATGTGTATGTGTATGTGTATGTGTATGTGTATGTGTATGTGTATGTGTATGTGTATGTGTATGTGTATGTGTATGTGTATGTGTATGTGTATGTGTATGTGTATGTGTATGTGTATGTGTATGTGTATGTGTATGTGTATGTGTATGTGTATGTGTATGTGTATGTGTATGTGTATGTGTATGTGTATGTGTATGTGTATGTGTATGTGTATGTGTATGTGTATGTGTATGTGTATGTGTATGTGTATGTGTATGTGTATGTGTATGTGTATGTGTATGTGTATGTGTATGTGTATGTGTATGTGTATGTGTATGTGTATGTGTATGTGTATGTGTATGTGTATGTGTATGTGTATGTGTATGTGTATGTGTATGTGTATGTGTATGTGTATGTGTATGTGTATGTGTATGTGTATGTGTATGTGTATGTGTATGTGTATGTGTATGTGTATGTGTATGTGTATGTGTATGTGTATGTGTATGTGTATGTGTATGTGTATGTGTATGTGTATGTGTATGTGTATGTGTATGTGTATGTGTATGTGTATGTGTATGTGTATGTGTATGTGTATGTGTATGTGTATGTGTATGTGTATGTGTATGTGTATGTGTATGTGTATGTGTATGTGTATGTGTATGTGTATGTGTATGTGTATGTGTATGTGTATGTGTATGTGTATGTGTATGTGTATGTGTATGTGTATGTGTATGTGTATGTGTATGTGTATGTGTATGTGTATGTGTATGTGTATGTGTATGTGTATGTGTATGTGTATGTGTATGTGTATGTGTATGTGTATGTGTATGTGTATGTGTATGTGTATGTGTATGTGTATGTGTATGTGTATGTGTATGTGTATGTGTATGTGTATGTGTATGTGTATGTGTATGTGTATGTGTATGTGTATGTGTATGTGTATGTGTATGTGTATGTGTATGTGTATGTGTATGTGTATGTGTATGTGTATGTGTATGTGTATGTGTATGTGTATGTGTATGTGTATGTGTATGTGTATGTGTATGTGTATGTGTATGTGTATGTGTATGTGTATGTGTATGTGTATGTGTATGTGTATGTGTATGTGTATGTGTATGTGTATGTGTATGTGTATGTGTATGTGTATGTGTATGTGTATGTGTATGTGTATGTGTATGTGTATGTGTATGTGTATGTGTATGTGTATGTGTATGTGTATGTGTATGTGTATGTGTATGTGTATGTGTATGTGTATGTGTATGTGTATGTGTATGTGTATGTGTATGTGTATGTGTATGTGTATGTGTATGTGTATGTGTATGTGTATGTGTATGTGTATGTGTATGTGTATGTGTATGTGTATGTGTATGTGTATGTGTATGTGTATGTGTATGTGTATGTGTATGTGTATGTGTATGTGTATGTGTATGTGTATGTGTATGTGTATGTGTATGTGTATGTGTATGTGTATGTGTATGTGTATGTGTATGTGTATGTGTATGTGTATGTGTATGTGTATGTGTATGTGTATGTGTATGTGTATGTGTATGTGTATGTGTATGTGTATGTGTATGTGTATGTGTATGTGTATGTGTATGTGTATGTGTATGTGTATGTGTATGTGTATGTGTATGTGTATGTGTATGTGTATGTGTATGTGTATGTGTATGTGTATGTGTATGTGTATGTGTATGTGTATGTGTATGTGTATGTGTATGTGTATGTGTATGTGTATGTGTATGTGTATGTGTATGTGTATGTGTATGTGTATGTGTATGTGTATGTGTATGTGTATGTGTATGTGTATGTGTATGTGTATGTGTATGTGTATGTGTATGTGTATGTGTATGTGTATGTGTATGTGTATGTGTATGTGTATGTGTATGTGTATGTGTATGTGTATGTGTATGTGTATGTGTATGTGTATGTGTATGTGTATGTGTATGTGTATGTGTATGTGTATGTGTATGTGTATGTGTATGTGTATGTGTATGTGTATGTGTATGTGTATGTGTATGTGTATGTGTATGTGTATGTGTATGTGTATGTGTATGTGTATGTGTATGTGTATGTGTATGTGTATGTGTATGTGTATGTGTATGTGTATGTGTATGTGTATGTGTATGTGTATGTGTATGTGTATGTGTATGTGTATGTGTATGTGTATGTGTAGCTGTATGTGTATGTGTATGTGTATGTATATTGTAACGGGTATGTATATGTATATTGTAAAGTAAAAATTTGAACCTTTCGTTTTTCTCGTCTTGTCTATCTCTTAAGTCTAATCTTCTCTACATCTTTCGCTTTCTTATAGTTTTCTTTAAAGTTTACTCAAACTTGGCTTAATGGTTAAATTGGTGGATTGTTTTCAGCAATTTTAACTAATTGTAACCTCACTGTTAAACTTCAACAACCACGTGACTAAGTACGGCTTACATTAGGGAATAATTAATGACATATTTGGATATTTTAATACATTCACATTTAATAAAAATAGGATTACAACTGGGTAAACTGCCATATATTCGTTTCCTTTCGTCTATGCTATTTTCTCTCTCTTTTCGCTTTCTTTTGTTGTTAATCAGAGGAATTCTGATTTTTGGAAAATGAGGGATTTTTGATTAGGGGTTGCTTGGTTTTTAAAAAAAAGGAGGTATATAATAATAACAACAATAAGAGTTTGAGTTACGGTAAAGGAGTGTTTATTTTCCATTTTACTCAAGTCGAGTTATCCGTAAAGGGATTAAGGAAATTACCTCTTATTTTCTATCGCGGAGTGTAGTGTTGCGTTGTGCGTAATTTCTCAATTTTACCTCATCAGTATAAAAAGAACAATAAACCTTTTTATCCCATATCATCGTTGATACGCTCCACGCCTTTCCCAGCCTTAAGATCCTTCACGTGCCATACACCTCTATCTTTACCATTCTGGTCACCAAGCTCGTAAGTAGTGTTTGAGAGTTTCTTTCGAACAACAAAAGGTCCTATATATTTAGGTGCGAGCTTGCTTGCAAAATTATCTGCAGCGTTAGACAACGCAAAATTACGTCGCCAAACAAATTCTCCTATATCATACTTAATAGGTCTCCTACGAAGGTTATATACAATAGAAATTATATTATTACTATTCAACGAATTCACGTTAAGGTACATGCTAAGAATAATTTTAAGCAGTTGAAAAAGTAACGCATACGGCAGGACTCGAACCCGCGACCATCGGTTTCGCGCCATCATTTTCATTTTCAATGTTCTTTATTTGTTTTTGTTTTGTTACAATAATACTTATATACTATTGTGTGGACAACATGGTTGGTTTTGTGAGAGCTCCTACTCACAAAGGGAGTGAATATCTGTGTACGAGTGTTATTGCGTTGTGCTCTTGAACATTGTGTGATTGTATTTGTTATACATTTTTGTTGTAAATTGTGTGTTGGGATTGTGTTTAGTGGGAAAGGAGGTGCCAGAAAACCCATTTAATATATTGAAAACAATATTTTTGTTAAAACTTACAAACTAACTTAACTAATTTAAAATATATACATGTTTGTTGGTGATGGATGAACAGATTTGTGTATGAGAGTATGTTTTGTTTTGTGTTGTGTAGTGCGCGTGTGTGTTAGTGGAGTACAGTGTTGTTGTGCGTGTTCGTGTTATATGTTCTGCTCATGAAACCCCTCTAGAAATATAGGTAAGTTTTGATAGGGTAGCTTGTGTTTGAGTATACATGTAGTGTTGTTGTCGCGGGTAAGTGTTATGTTTTTTATAAGTGTGTTTGAATTATATTGTGTGTTTTTGTAAAATTTTTGTGATGTTTCTTGTATGTTCTCTGTAATGTATGGTATGTTAGTGTCTTCGTGTAGTTGTGTTATTCGGGTGTATCTATCAGAGCTGGTGGCCAGCCGAAGGCAATTATTTTGGAGGCGTTGCAGTGGTAGTGTGGTGGTGACCGGTGCGTTACACCAGACTGGGTCTGCGTAGGTGATGATTGGGCGAATGATTGCGGTGCAAATGAGAAGTTTGTTTTTTATGGAAAGTGAGCTGTTTTTGATGAGTAGAGGATAAAGATTGGACAGGACGGCGTGGGCTTTCATTAATGCATGTTTGATGTGTTGGCCGTGTTTTAGGGTTCTGTGTAGATGTATTCCTAAGTATTTGACTGTGTTCATGGGTGTGATTTTTTGTGAGTGTATTTTTAGTGGTGTGTGAATTGTGTTGTTTGTGAATTTACGTGTGAAGACTATGGTTTCGGTTTTAGCTGTGTTAATGTTAATTTTCCACTTTTGCCAGTATTGTTCTAATATGTTTATGTGTATTTGTGTTTGTTTAGTAGCTATTTGTGCGTTGAAAGAGTGAGTGTAGATAGCGGTGTCGTCTGCGTATTGTGCTATGCGTGTGTTCGGGAAGGTGGGGATGTCACTGATGTAAAGGTTGAAGAGTTTGGGGCCAAGGACGCTGCCTTGTGGGATTCCTGCTACTATGGGTTTAGGGGTTGAATGTGTGGAGTTAATTTTGGTTGAGAAGGATCGGTTTGAGAGGTATGAGAATATTAGTTTGGTTAATGTGGGAGGGAATTGGAAGGATATGAGTTTGGCCATGAGCCCTACTGTCCAGACCGAAGGCTTTTTCTATGTCTAGTAGAGTCATGACCGTGACTTTATGTTTGTTGAATTGAGTCGCGATATCGGTTGCTATTCTGCACACCTGGTGCACCGTGCAATGTTTGGCTCGAAAGCCAAACTGGTGGTCAGGTGTGAGATGTAGTCCTGTGTCGATATCGTCGACTCGGGAAAGGATGATTTTTTCGGCGAGCTTTGAGAGGGTATTTAAAAGGCTGATGGGGCAGTAGCTCGTGGGTAGGTGGGGATCTTTGCTCGGTTTTAGGATTGGATGGACTGTAGCAGTTTTCCAGGCAGCTGGGAAGTGGTGCAGTTTTATTATGGCGTTAATTATATAATGGAGTTGGATAACGGATTTCCTGGACAGGTTTTTAAGGATAAGGTTTTCTATTAGGTCTGGGCCAGGAGTTTTTCGGTTGGGTAGGGTTCTGATTAGTTTGGTTAGTTCGGATGGGGTGGTAAGGAGTCTGGCAAGCGTTTTAGCGTCAGTGTGGTGCGGGGTGCTTAAGTATTGTAGTGTGTCTCGTGTGATTTTATCTTGTGTGGGTGTATTTGGGGTGTGTGTTACGTGTATTTTTTCAAAGGTGTTAACTATCATTTCCGATTTTTGCTCGTCTGTGATGGCTGTGTTATTGTTGTGTGTGAGTGTTGGTATTGTGGTGTACGCTTTTTTAAGTGTTTTAGTTAGCTTCCAGAGGGAGTTATCGTTGGGGTTGAGGGCGGCAAGTTTAAGGGACCAAGTAGTGTTTTTGTGTGTTTTTATTTGATGTTTAATTTGTGTGTTTAATTAAGTTAACTGTGTTTTGTATGTGTGTATGTGTGTTCTCTGCCATAGTCTTCTGGTGTGGTTTCGCGCCGAAAAAAAAAGGGACGGTTGTGGTCAGTGGATGCGTAGTTGAGTTGGTTAGAGCGATCGGCGCGAAACCGATGGTCGCGGGTTCGAGTCCTGCCGTATCCGTTACTTTTTCAACTGCTTAAAATTATTCTTAGCATGTACCTTAACGTGAATTCGTTGAATAGTAATAATATAATTTCTATTTCATGTACTGTGCGGGTTTCCGTACCTAGTAGCCTACGTTACAATTATTCGTTGTCAATATCACAGTGTGAAGTCTTCGAACGTATTTGTTAACACTTGGCATTCGAAGCAGTTGAAAGAGGGATGGTTGTGGTCAGTGGATGCGTAGCTGAGTTGGTTAGAGCGATCGGCGCGAAATCGATGGTCGCGGGTTCGAGTCCTGCCGTATCCGTTACTTTTTCAACTGCTTAAAATTATTCTTAGCATGTACCTTAACGTGAATTCGTTGTATAGTAATATTATAATTTCTATTTCATGTACTGTGCGGGTTTCCGTACCTAGTAGCCTACGTTACAATTATTCGTTGTGAATATCACAGTGTGAAGTCTTCGAACGTATTTGTTAACACTTGGCATTTGAAGCAGTTGAAAAAGGGACGGTTGTGGTCAGTGGATGCGTAGCCGAGTTGGTTAGAGCGATCGGCGCGAAACCGATGGTCGCGGGTTCGAGTCCTGCCGTATCCGTTACTTTTTCAACTGCTTAAAATTATTCTAAGGTTATATACATTCCGGCTCTGTCGGTACGCATGATCAAGTCTCTTCCTAACTTCACCATATATTTTATGGAAACCAGTGGCTCGTAATTCGGTGTTTTCGCGATCGTACTCAACATTCCCTTCCATGAATATAGCATCGCAACCGTAATTTCCACCTGAGAGGACATGTTCTCGACCAAAATTAATAAAATAAGGAGTGAAACGGTAACTTCGTGCATTAGGGTATGACTAGCACAGCTGACGTGTGGTAAGTAAAAATCCCATTGTCGATGGTTTTCTTTAACATATGAAGATAGCATAGTCTTGATAACACGGTTGACGCGTTCAATCGGGTTATTCTGTGGATGGTACAACGCATTAAACAATATGGTTACTTTGTATTTTTCGCAAAGGGTACGAAAGTCTTTGCTTTTATATTGCACTCCATTATCGCATATAACGTATTGCGGCACAACAAAAAGTAGAAAAATGTCGTTTTCTATGTGACGCGTCACGGCTTTAGCAGTGGCATCCCTCAACGGCCAGGTTAAAACAAATTTACTAAAATAATCGGCTACAACTAAAATATATCTATAACCTCGTGTCGATCTAGGTAATGGTCCTATTAAATCCGTACTAATGAGTTGGAAGAGTCGAAAATCTCTAGGTCTGGAACCCATATATCCAAGAGGAGCTTTTTGGACAACCTTCTGTTCAATACATGATAGACATCTCCTGACATAGCTCACTACATCAGCCTTCATCTTTGGCCAATAATATTTCTGACGAAGTTTTTGGTAAGTTTTCGTTACTTCAGGATGTCCAGATGATGGAGAGTCATGCGTTAATTGTAATATGGCTCGACGTTGGTCTTTTGGAATAACTTGCTTCAATAATCATCGGATACTTCTGATATTTTTGTTGTTACATATTTATATATCACTTGATTTTCACAGCGCCATTGGGGATATTTTCGTGGACTTGTCTATACGCGATTCCAGAGTGACTGGTTCCACTTATCTGCAATGTTTGCATATAATTTGGGTTGCTGGATTTCTATAGCATCTCCATGGACAACTGTACGAGACAAACAATCAGGAACAACTTGTTCTTTCCCTTTTCGGTGAATTATCTCATACTCATGTTGATGTAGTTTCACAGCCTACCAGATGGATCCTTTAAGTTATGCAGCCACACTAAAGAATGATGGTCGGTTATGACCGTGAAATGCGCTCCCTCCAAATATGGACGAAGTTTATCCAACGCCCACACTACCGCAAGACATTCCCGCTCCGTGGTGCTATAATTCCGTTCTGGCCTGTTGAGTGAGCGACTCAAATAACAAATGGCACGTTCCTCGTCCTCAAATGTCTGAGATAATACTGCTCCAAGTCCGAAACCACTAGCATCGGTCCGTTCCAGAAAAGGACGCTCCAAATCAGGACACGTAAGCATTGATGCAGTTACAAGACACTCCTTCAAACGTTGAAATGACGCTTGACACTCTCCAGGCCAATTCCAAGTCTGCTTTTTACGCAAAAGATTCGTGAGGGGTGAACTAATGGTTGAAAAGTTCTGTACGAAACGACAATACCGCGAAGCCATCCCTAGAAAACTTCCAATATCGGCGACACATGTAGGAACTGGTATATTAAGAATAGCTTTAACTTTTTCTGGATCAACCCTTAACCCTTGCTTATCAACAATATAACCTAGATAACGCAACTCAGGACGACAAAATTGACACTTTTCCCGACTAAAGGTTAAACCAGCAGCTCCCACTCTATCAAATATTTTTTGCAACACCTCTAAGTGTTGAACTAAAGTTTCGGAAATAATAATAATATCGTCAAGGTAAACAAAAACAAAAGGTTCAAAATCAAGACCTAAAACTCTGTCAATGAGACGCTGCCAGGTTGCAGGCGCGTTAGTCAGACCAAAGGGCATACGTTGGAATTGAAACAATTCTTGTCCTGGTATTGTAAAAGCAGTATACTCGCGACTGGTGGCACTCATTGGAATCTGCCAATACGCGGATTTTATATCCAGTGAACTAAGGTACTTTGCTTCTCGCAATTGATCTAAAATAGGAGACACGTAAGGTATAGGATACGCATCTTTCTTCGTAACTTTATTTGGTCGGCGAAAATCCACACAGAATCGATATCCTCTATCTTTCTTGGATATCATTAGTATTGGAGACGACCATAAGCTCAATGAAGGTTCAATAATGTCTTGAGCTACCATTTTATTCAATTCCTCATCAATATGTTTCTGAATTACTGGTGAAATTGGACAGTACTGTTGTTTTATAGGAATGGAGTTTGCATCAATCACGTGCTCCACAAATGTCGTACATCCCAATGATTCAGGCATTCGGGCTCAATTGTTTTGCAGAAAGGTATTTAATTGCTCCTGTTCTGAAGGTGTCAATTCTGATTTTGATTTCAGATTAGATGAAATAGTTGCTGAGGATATCGGAGAAAAAATACATTCATTTCTTCTTAGATCTGGTACGATTTCCATCGCACACCAAAAGTTCATACCCGGAATAACGCGGCTAGATATTTCCGGCACAACTAAAAAGTTAATCAAACGCAAACGATCTAACATTAAAACAGGTATTGTAATAGACCCTAAACTGGCACATATTTTCCCATTTGTTATGGTACATGGTGGAACATCACCATGATCTAAATAAATTTCTAATTTCTGGAGGTATTCCCATCCCTCTCTATCAATAATGGAGCGTAAGGCTAGCGAATCTAAAAAACCCAAAAAAAAATTATCAAATACAGAAAACTCGAGGTAAGGACTATGATCATCTTCCAGATTTGAAATTATGTAATTTACGACAGCCATATTGTTTATAAGCGTTTTGGAATTGCTGGTCGAGGATGTGTATGTACATGAGGGCGTGACAAGACCGCTTAATGCCTCATGTTTGCGTTTCCCGAGCATTTGGGACAATCGCGCAATGTAACAACAGCTTTACCCCAGCGATAACCATGCCGACGTCGCGGTTGCTGACAATTGGTTGAGCGATGACCCGCCTTCTGACAGTTCCAACAAGTGAGTCCTTGCTGCGAAGAGGAGAGGGTCTCAACACTTGGAGCAACATCAGTTGTTCCTACCGTTGAAATCCGTGAAGACCGAGGTCGATGATACGCTAAATCTGGTTCAATCGACTGATTTACCGATGGTAGTGGTCTGAACCTCTGAGTTCGAAGCTCTGTGTCTTTCAATTGATGGCATATATTATCCAATTCCACGACTGACGTAATTGTACATAATCCTAATCTATGTTATATGTGAGGTTGCAAATTACAACGGATGTATACTAGACGGTCTAGCTCAACTGATTTATTATTCAATCGATTAAATAGTCCCTCCATGTAAGGAATGAAGACGGAAACCTTTTCTGCACTACCTTGTGTCCTATTTCTAATTTCGTCCCTAAGATTAAATTCGTAATCACGTGGCAAAAATGTTTCTTTCAAGGCCACTTCTAGTTTCTCCCATGTTGACAACGTATGACGCTTTGCGCGAAACCATGTAAGAGCATTACAACTGAATAATTCAACTGCAGATACAAATAATTTTTTATTAGTAATACCTCTAGCACTACTTAAATCTCCTACTCGCTCAAGAAAGCTAGATACTCCGAAATCTCCATCATATTTCACATTCCTTTTATGAACGGCCAAACTAGCGAAGTTGGTGGCGTTTCTGCTAACCTAACCGATATTAGTTCTAACGTTTTTGCTAAGCGCAACTCTGTAAAATCTGTTTAATTACCAGAAATGAAAGGATGCTCATATTCTACGTCTCCACGAAAATCATCAGACACTTCAAACTGTGCCTCTTCAAGTAGAGACATTTCATGTTCTGCTAATAAAACAACAGATGCTTTCGCGGAAAACCTTGAACGTAGTTGTAGCAATTGATGCTAGCATAGTTCAATTAATTTTTCCTGTTGTTCCAGGTCGACTGGTGACGATAAACGACCAAGTCGTCGAAGAACGTGTGTTAGATGGGTATTCAATCTATTGAACTCATTTTGATACTTATTTAAGTCTAATTTTTCTACCAAAACAGACCATCATGTAAGTTTACGCTCACAAATTTTCAATTTTAAAAAAGAATCTAAAGGTCAATCTGAATATGTTCTAATAGTATCGGGGTCTTCAACACGAAGACATTCAAGAAGCTTTTTTCTTTTATCATGTACGGTACCTGTAGCCGGTTCACCGCGCAACATCAATTCGTACGTCAATTCATCAGACAAGAGTCTATCAGGATTAAACTTAGTATCCATATTGTTTACAACAATTGTTCAACAGCTCACAGGACAGGAAATAATAACGAAATATGTCTAAATAAAATAAAGTAACGATTGGGGAATAACAACGAAAGTTTTTATTTATTTTTTTTTAGTTTGTACTTTCTTATACGCAGTATAAGTATTGCAATCATGAAAAATTTCGATCTCGAGATTTTAACGGAAATATACGTTTTGACCTTCTCTGAATCGATTCCAACTATTTTTGGAATGATATCCGTCTGTGTGTGTGTGTGTGTGTGTATGTTCTCTACAGCCTAAACGGTTGAAGCTAAAAGTATGAAACTTTAAACTTAAGATTTGCATAAGCCTGGGCTGTGCACCTCTTATTTTTGAAAAAAATATTCAAAATATTCCTGTTTACTCTAGTCCTTTTTGGCAGTTTCTGCAATTACTCAAAAATGGTTACAGTTACAGAAAATTTTTATGAACAAAAATTAAAGGTATTCATATTTAAAACAACTTTTGTTTGAGTTTTTTCCAAAAAGTGTACTGGTTTCAAAATAAATTTCTGCCAATTATATATAATTTTACATAAATCGTATCATCTGTGCCTGTCAATTGTTTCACAAAATAGACGTGAATAATTTGAAGTTTGACATTTAATATATATTCTAAGAAATATATTTAGTGCAAAAGCGATCTAAAGGTTAGAACAAATATTATAAATTAGAAAAATAATGAAACTACGAAGTGCCGGCTTCTCAGTGAAGAAGAGGTGGTTCAAAATTAAAATAAGAGAATATTACTGATGGGCGCCACGCGATTTAAATATAGTGCTTACCTCAACAAGACTAAAGCGCGAAAGGCTCTAGGATTCCATAGTGTTGGTACGATTAAAAAACGTTGTTTTTCCCCAAATACACGTTATATAATCAACGGTTCTCTTTCCTAAAATGGCGTCACAAACTGCTGAGGGAGAGATTGGTTGAAACAAACAAGGAAGCCAATAATGTTGAAATGCTGGATTTATTATTAGCAACATGTAAATCTAACGGTACAATGTTCGTTAAACTCTTAATGTTACAGTGATTATTAACAATTTTTAAATGAAGTCGTGTGAATTCCGTATCCGTGAGGTGAATCTACAGACTTGACACAAGCGAATGTCCGTACTTAAATAAAGAAGATAAATCTGGTGCCGCTATGTTCTACTCATCACTTTACCCGGTAAGAACAATTTCCTACGTTTTATAGCCCTTGTTGATCAAATCGGTTCACAAACATATCATCGTAGACAAGTAAATCACGGTAAATAAATAAAACGATACAATTTACAGCAAAAGAAAACTAAAGGATATCATTCCGTGGACATCTTAAATCAGCGCCTGCATAAAGGCTCAAGGAATACGCGTAATCCAGAAGTAAACAAATTATATATATATATATATATATAAAACTAAGTCGCATGCACTAACAAAGTGTATTTACAGAAATATCATGATCTAAAATGGTCTCATCAATAAGTTAAATTATAATTCTTGTCTCAGTCTCTGTTTGAGTGTAAACAAATCAAGTATAAAAAGTAAAAGAAAAGACTACGGCAGTACTTATCTTGTTTACTCCACTCTCTCACTCTTTTGTTCAGAGGACACCTAGCCTTTGTTCGATGGTGGGCGGCGACGATTTCCGTGGAAGAGTGGGTATAAATGGATTGACCAGGTACTCCGGGCAAAGAAAACGAACCAAAACCCAAAGATGGTAAACTGGTATGACGACGGATGCCTGCTCGGCGCATTGAGCTTATAAGTATCAGCAACAGAGAATCTGAGCCATAAACTTATCCCTTTTCCACCGGAGATAAAACTGAAATTACGCACAACGCAACACTACACTCCTCCATAGAAAATACAAGGTAATTCCTTAATCCTTTTACGGATAACTCGACTTGAGTAAAAATGGAAAATAAACACTCCTTTCCTAACTCAAACTTTTGTTGTTATTAAAATATACCCCCTTTTCTTAAACCCCTAATCAAAAATCCCTCAATATCCAGAAATCAGATTTCTTCTGATTAACAACAAAAGAAAGCGAAAAGAGAGAGAAAATAGAATAGAAGAAAAAAAACGAATTTATGTAAGTTTACTTAGTTGTAATTCTATTTATATTAAATGCGAATGTAATAAAATATCCAAATATGTCATTAATTATTCCCTAATGTAAACCGTACTTAGTCACGTGGTTATTGACGTTTAGCAGTGAGGTCTCCATTAGTTAAAATTGCTGAAAACAATCCACCAATTTAACCATTAAGTCAAGTCTCATTAAACTTTAATTAATTAAACTTTAAACTTTAAAGAAAGCGAAAGATGTAGAGAAGATTAGATTTAAGAGATAGACAAGACAAGATAACGAAAGGTTTAAATTTTTTCGTTACATGCTCTTTTTCCTATAAATTAATTAAGAGGGTTTCTCGGCTTAGAGGTCCAAATTTTAAATCATTTCCGACATTTTTTTTTTTTTGGTGATATCAAAAGATATGTGAGACAGTGCTTATATTGTTTTAATCGTCATCTTCTTATCTACATTTACCGATTTTTTTCATCCAAAAATCCTGCTTAGTTACAATAAAAAACTGGCGCCGAAGATAGTCATGCACGCCGTGCATAGGTCGATGGAAAAAAAGGATCAAAATTCGGCTTTTTTTGGCATTCAAACGTACGAAAAAAATCGAAATTTCGAATCAATTTTAATGAAAGTAGATATAACCAAATAATTTCTTAGCGACATTGAGATTGGTGAACTAGTTTTTCGGCAATCGATACTCCCGTCCAAAAAATTATGACTGTTGGGAAATCGCATTTAAAGTTTTGGAAAGGGTTTTAGTCGATCTCTGGGGACTTGCCGTCAGTCTGCGATGTCTGGATCATAGAGTACACCTTCCTCAATCTCGTTAATTTCGTTCGCAAATACCGCTTCCTACCGAGCCGCAGATCTCGCCGCGGTCTACGTTGCGCCTTCTGCAAAACTCGAACGCCGTGTTGCCGAGTTAGATGCCCATGACATTCATGGTGTGTGCAATGCCTATGAAACCGTCGTTGAAGATAATGGTAGCCAAATTGTTTGCAATTTTTACCCCTCGTCGACCAGAATAGATATGCTTCGGATAGAACGTCCAAATTAGCGAATTTATCGACTCGTTGCTGTTTTGGGTATTATCCCTTACACATCTTTCCAGTAAAATGTCATTCGACAGGTCTTCGTACACAGATTTGACTGCCTCCTGAACTTTTTTGTCAAGTGGTGGTTTGTGCTTGTAATTATTCAATGTTCCATCTGCTTTAGGATTATTCCAGTCACACCAGCTCTTACAGCAATTTGCGTGCCTAGGTTTCTTGTCCGTTGCAATCTTGTGGTAGAAAGTCTGTCCGCATTTCGTCCTTATCCTGTGCATTTCACCTGATCGCCAAACCGTAGTACTTCGTTAGATACAGTATTAGTTTATCCGTCAATTTGCCAGAGCCTTTTCCACCAAGACCCTTCGTTTTCTTCTTCAGCTTCATCCGCTTTTCCACGTGACCAACGCATTCCTTCTTCATCACGGTGACGTACTCTCCGTATGGATCCAAATCCAAGATGGCCTTGAAAGTCTTAAAGTCGCCGTCTCCTATGTAGATGCCATATTGAACGCCGTGCAGTTCCTCTGATCTGGAAAACATATCTTTCACTGAATCCACTTCCATCTTCCCAGCGCTGCCTGAATGGTTTGATGAACAGCTCACCTGATGATTCTCGTACCAAAGATCAAATCCTGTGGTGCCATGTTTTGCTTTCCAGGAGATACATGCTCGACAGAAACTGCATTTCACCGAACTATCTTCTACTACTTTCCCACATTCTCTGCCGATTAACGTCGTGACGCCGATTATAGATGAAAAGCCGCGCTTCTTCCAGGTCCCATCCCCAGACACCACTTGATTCGAGGACCTATATGAACTATATGAAATAGGTTCCCGGCCTAACGGTTTTGTCCATATGTTCTCCATAGTATAAGGTATCGAAATATGCAATAAAAAAAACGGATGAATTTAAAATTCTAAAACGAGAAACCCCCTTAATATTCCTTGTTTCTGGAATTCAACTCCAAAGAATATTCATGTTATGTCTTTTGAGCCAACTGATCAATTGATTATCTTAAAAACCCGCATGAATCTAAATAGAGGAATTTTATAAATGCACTACAATGAAATAATACATAATTAGTGATATGTAATAATAAATGAATTTATTTTATTAATCAATAAAATATTTAATATATTATTAAATTATATAAAATTTTAATTAATTAATTTAATATTTATATAAATTTTAATTTTAAAACAGGTTTCATTAAAATTTTAGGTAAATTTGTGCTATCTCCAAATAATACGCCAATGGACTATGCAATACATTATAGAACCAACCCAATACTGTTTTGTTGTAGCACTTGCGCAACCGATTGATTTTTACATGCCATATTGAGCCAAGATACAATATATATCTAATATTTATTTTATATTGGTTTGGTAATTGTGGCTACTGGGGTAGCTTATGATGATAAAAATGTATAAGGTTCTAAGTTGAAGTTTTCTTGTTGGATGTAGTTAAATAATAGTCTTTGTTGATAAATCCTTTATTGGTAACACTTACAAACGTCTCTAATAGCGGTAAAAAATATTTTGGCTAATTAAATGTTCGGAAATCAAAGATGATGTAAAAAAAATGTCAATGCTAGAGTCAGTGTCAAAAGGGGGAACAGAACACACACACGCACTTCCGTTGCTCTAATCACACACACTTTTGGTTCAGGGTTCAGTTCATCACATGACTACGTTATACGCTGCGGGTGGTTGATTTGCGTTAGCGACCTCGACAGGCGCGATCTCTTTCAATTCCATGTCTTCGGCTGGTTCACTCACTTCCTCCAAAGAGGGTGACTGACGTCGTTGGTAACATCGTTGGAACAGATTCAGTAATATTATAACTATACCTCCACCAAACAACAACCCAGCAACAGCATATAGCAATCCGTTGGTTTTGGATTGGCTGGTCTGATCGTCCAGGGAGTTGATCATGGTCTCTTATTCTTCCAGCAAGATACCTTGGTCCTTGAGGTCGGGGCTGCTGTCTAAAATTCGCTTCACTTGTTCCAATTTTGCGCTACTTTGGAACAATGGGGACATCAGTGATAAATTACTGTTTAGTGCCAATACCGGCATATAGAATTTTGGCAGATGGTGTTTAATAACTTCCTCTTCATTGCGGGAATCGGGCAATAGAATATTACCGTCCACTCTTGTTTGACAGTTGGGGGCGACGTAGAGGTAACCGGTCCCATTTATTACAGTAGATTTCGGTGGACCTACTAACTTCGAATGCTCAAGGGTTTTGGGACACTGTAAATCCATCGTTGCTCTCCGTAAGTTTTTATAAAGGTCGGTGCGGGATTTTTAATAATTTTCTTTGAGCACAACGCCTCAGACTTTTCCTTTTCAGAGCTGTACAATGCCGACAAACATGTGTCTATTCTTGTATTTATAGCTTGGTGAGCCGGACAAACTTTGATTGTTTCACCTCGATATGACTTCACTCCGTCATAGTCTAGGTTCATGAAAAGGGAGCCGTCGTGTGATACAGCCAAATAGGGTGTTTCAGGTTCTATGTACATAAATATATCCGTGGATATCTGTAGCGGAAGACTGCGTGCTCTGTAAACCTTGAATTTCCTCTCATTATTACCTAACGGGAACTGAACAATGTTCCGGATTCCCATCTCTGTCACGGCAGATCGAGTATACGCGGTTTCGTAAAAAATTAACATGTTCTGCTTATCTAATTTACCTATGAGAGATAAACCCGGTTGCAGTCGGGGTTGTACATGGCTTAAAATCTCAAACAGTTCCACTGAGTTAATTATATGCGGACTTAATTGGTGATTTGTATTTAATTTCATCGAAAACAGGACTTGTATTAATTCTTTCTCTATTTCCGATAAAATCGAGTTGAACATTCGAAAGGCAGCGTTAATTTCAAGCCGGTGCTACACCGTTTTAAGATAGCGATTAATCTCCGTATTAAATTCATAACGTTAATTTTTACAGCGGATATTTCTTGTTGGAGCAATCGGGTCACGTTTTTAAGTTTATTAACAGCGATTCTATTTTTCTGTGCAATGTTGTAGGTTGCGTTAATTACGGTAATTTGAGCTCAAATTTATGTTTAATTTTAATCTGGGTGTCGTTTAGGGTTGAAATTTGATTATTTATACGGACCAAGTCATCGTCATCCACGTTGCCAAATACAAATTTTATTAACTTACCTCCAGCGTTTATTAAGCCGCGAACAAAGCGGCGTTTCACCAATCGTGGTAGCAAGGCCTCAATCTCTTCCATCTCTTGCCGGAGTCCGATAAATCTTTGCTTAAGTGTGAGAATTTCTTCTCAAACCTGTTCTGGATTTCGCTCGTGCAGTTTCTCTTCTGGAAATGATCTTTCGATCTCTTCTTGCACCTGCCCGAGTTGCGCGCTAAGTTCGCCAATCATATTTTTATACTCAAACACATTCGAGTCCACTGCCACCGTCCAATATTCGTTCGTCAACCAAATTTCCGCTTCATAAATGAATATCATTCCCCTTTTCAAGTCTTCATTTGGATCCGCTCTTGCCATCATTATTAGTATACACATAATGCCTACTTGAATCGTATTCATTATTCTTTTTATTACAAATGTCATTTGTGGTTTCTGAAACATAAATAATGCATTTATATGGCTCTATTTAATATGTGCGGATGGTTGGGTGCAGGGCCTTGACTACGAGTATGATGTCGTGCGGGAGGGGGTGGTTCAGGAGGGACTACTGGAATTGCTACCGGAAGTTCTAGTATGTCGGGGACAGGTAAGATTAGTTGGGGTAACATATTGTTCTGCGAAGTGACGGGTTGTGGGGTTCGTTCCACTACAGGTTCATGACCTCCAATTAATAAACCGGCGTCCATGCAGTGTTTCAGACTATCACTGTGGACCGTGGTCTCCTTCCTATTAAACAAATTTTTTATTTTGAATGTTACCGCACTTTTCTGATCCACTATCCGATAGGGGCCTTCCCACGGTCTGCTTAACTTCGTCGACAGTCCGATTTCGTTCGCCATATTTTTCAGGTAGACTTTATCGCCCAATTTAAAATTCGAGTATTTTCGGCTACGATTTGCGCGTTCATTCCGCATGTCTGCCGTGTCCACTAGGTTTCTGGCTACGCCGTTGAATGCTATGCTAAGACGGCATATCATTTCCGACGCATAATTTTCGTCGATGTTATAAAGCGTTCTACGTGTTTTTATTATTTCTTCTAGTGGGAGTTCCATATCGCGACCGTGCATTAAAAAGAACGGGGTCTCTCCCGTAGAACTATGTATCGAATTGCGATACGCCATTAAGACAAAAGGTAACATTTCATCCCAATCTCTTTGATGTTTCTGTATGCAATGAGAGAGCATGTCCTTTAAAACACGATGAAATCGTTCAATCATCCCGTTACTCATGGGCCGATAACTGGTGGTGTTAATTTTTTGAATTTTTAACAGATCACAAACTTCTTTAAATACCGAGGATAAAAAATTACTGCCTTGATCGGTTATTAACTGTCGCGGGGTGCCGTGTCGCGTAATTATATGTGTCGCGAAAACTTTGGCGACGGTGCTCGCTTTTTGGTCGGGTATTGGAATGGCCTCGGTATATCGTGTAAACGCGTCTTGAAATGTAAGTATGTATTTGTTGTTATTTTCGGTAGTGACTAACGGACCTACGATGTCCATTGCCGTACGTTCGAAAGGGAAACTGACGACAGGGAATGTTTGGAGGGGAGCTAATTTATGATGGGGTGACGTTTTCCGCTCGTTACAGGATCTACACCTTTCGCAATATGCTTTTATATCGCGTCCCATATGTTCCCAATAATACTTTTGTTTAATTTTGTACAAGGTTTTTGCGTAACCTTGGTGGCCTGAAAATGGTAAATCGTGATACGCGTGTAAAATTTTCCCAATTAGGGTCCCGGGTGCTACGACCTTATATCCACCGTCCTCTTTCCGAAATAGAACGTTATTTTCGTCCTTTTCGTATAAAGAGTTCACATCTAGATTGTCGATAATTGTGAGCAACTTCCTATCTTTTTGTTGTTCTACCGGTATATTATCTGTATCTAAGACGGGTTCGCACTCTAGAGACATATCTTGATGTAACAACGCGATTGGGATTCGACTTAATGCGTCTGCATTCCCATTTTTTCTTCCCGGGCGATAAACAATTTCGAAGTCATACTCGGCGAGTAAAAGTGCCCACCGGCATAAACGCGAACTAGGGTCTTTTAATTTTAATAACCACATTAACGACCGATGATCCGTAATTATTTTAAAACGCGCTCCACCCAAGTAGACTCGGTAATGCTTGATGCCCCAGATTACTGCCAGACATTCTTTTTCCGTTACGCTATAATTTATTTCGGCTCGTTTCAAATGGCGACTCGCGTAGGCTACCGGGTGGTTGAAGTCCCCGTGCTGCTGACTAAGAATCGCGCTAATACCTGTATTCGAGGCGTCTGTTTCCAAAATAAATGGGATTTTAAAATCGGGGTATCTCAAGACTGGTTTTCTGCAAAGTGACTCGCGTAATTCGTCAAAGGCTTTATGTGCCTCAGTGTTCCAAGAAAACTGCTTATTTTCTTTCTTAGTTAGTTCGGTTAAAGATTTGGACAAATATGAAAACTTAGGTATAAATTTACGAGAGAGACCGACTAGTCCTAAGAACGACCGAATGTCTTTCACCGATTTTGGGGTTGGATAATCCTGGATTGTTTTTATTTTGCTTGGGCAAGGTTGGACTCCCGTAGTACTAATTACATGACCTAAATAGTTGGCTTCCGTGGTTAAAAATTTGCATTTGCTAGGTTTAAACTTCAAGTTTGCCGCACGCATGCGTTTAAATACTTCTTCTAATTTGTTTAAATGGTCATCTACTCCTTTGGAACTAAATATAATTACGTCGTCTAAATATGCGCATACGTAGTCGTTGGTGAGGCCCGAAAATACTATATACATTAATCTCTGCCAGCTGCTTGGACTATTTTCCAGCCCGAATGGCATTCTTACGCATTCATAGTGGCCATCGGGGGTCGAGAAAGCCGTCTTATCTCGATCTCGCTCGTCCACTAACACTTGCCAATATCCGCTCGCGAGGTCAATAGTTGTGAAAAGTGTTGCGTCGCCTAATTGGTCTATGGTTTCGTGCAGATTTGGTAAAGGGAAAAAATCTCGTTTGGTGATAGAATTTAATGCACGATAGTCAATGCAGACTCTGATTTTGTTTTCGTTCTCTCCGCCCTTTTTCGCTACCATTACGACCGGCGCCGACCAAGGACTATTTGATGGCGTGATTACGCCCTCGGCTAATATAGATTTTATTTGTTCATTTAAAATGGCGCGTTGGTGAAACGGTACGCGGTATGGTGATTTGCAATGGGGGGTACTTCTTCAGTGATAATCCTATGTTGAAGTACTTTGGTGTAACCCAAACTACTGCCTTCGATTAAAAATATATCTTTTAATTATTTAATAACGTCTCTAACTTATGTTTGTTGGGTTCCCCTAAATGCTCTACTTGAAAATGATCCAACACGGACATTCTATCTACCTTTTTTGCATCTCTATTATTATGCAAATCTACCGTATCTATATTTAACTGCTCTATTTTTTCTACCTCTGTGGGGTAACCTACAATTGTTCTACTTTCAGAGAAATTGCTTGTTCGGAAACATTTATGATCCTAACTGGTATGAATGGTCGAGCCTTAACAACTACTCTCGCTACAATTAAACCATGAATATTTAGGTCCACGGGTTCTATCAAAATGTCGCCTTCGGAGTTCCGGAAACTCTGACTTGCGAGGAGAACACATTAACTTCTAGCGGGGATTTCGACGTTTTCACCTAAACGAACTGCAAAGTGGCCATCCCTACTGTTCTGGGGTTTTACGCGTGCATCCTTGTTATTGGTGTTCTGTGCTAACTTGACTTTATCCGTGACTTTATTATTACTACGATTAAATGAGGGAGATTCTACGCATTCTAGACTACATTTTGTTCCATTAGCTATCAAATTATCATCTCTGGAAGTTGCCGCATATTTCTGAGAGCTCTACTTTCTACTATTAACGAATCACTTCGGTTCCTACTTTGAACACTCGTGTTATATAAGTTTCGGTATTTATTAACGGACTACATATACTGCCTAATTTCAAATGATTATTCTTAAAATCTATTATCGCGTCGTGTTTGCTTAGAAAATC
This sequence comes from Nebria brevicollis, assembly GCA_944738965.1. NCBI lineage: Eukaryota > Metazoa > Arthropoda > Insecta > Coleoptera > Carabidae > Nebria > Nebria brevicollis. Next base: position 2,150,330 of record OX122910.1, read on the forward strand.
TATACCTAAAAGTCCATCTGCCCTAATCGGTACCTCATCGGTGCATACAATGCACTCGATTTGGTATATCCTATTATTTAAAATAAAATTGCATATCGTACTTCCTAATATAGTTATTTCTTGACCTGATATGCCTGATATGGTGACATTATCCAAAGGGTTTATCTTATGCCCGCGAACCACGTGTTCTTTTACAATTGTTATGGAAGCGCCCACATCTACGATCATATGTGTCGGTATGCCATTGAGGTATATTTCTACTAGATGGTTACACGGAAAATTATTTTCTACTACTAACGTGAAGAAATGTTTGCTTAGTGTTAAATTATTATCTTTATTTACATCTTCGTGATCGGGTCGTGGCGTATTATTAGAGCGACTACCGGGGCATGTGGTGGTCGCGCGATTTAGTTTAAACGAACTCTACAGTCTTTAGCTATATGGCCCGTGCGTCGACAATTAAAACAAAGAGTAGATTGCGTTAATATACAGTCGCGTGAAATGTGACCCGGTTTTCCACAACGATAGCACACGTTGGCTAATTCAGGGGGTGCCTGACGCGGTACCATCCGGTTGTATCGGTTGGGTTCTACTAAGGGTTTATGACCGTTCTTTTCTCCAAAATTTCGATGTTGAGTGTTGTGACCTGAATACGAAGGTCTTGGGTTTTCGGAAATTTGTGTATTGACTCTATTGTGTTTAGGGTATGGGTTGCTTGGCCTTGCTGAGCTTTCTCGTTGATGGATTTGCCCGTTGTCTCTATTCATATAACTTTGGTTCTGGGTCCAATGTATTTTTAAACCGGCCAAATCTATTTCGGAATTTACTTCCTCTTGTTCTGCGATTTCTACTAATTTTTCGAACGTCGGAGAATTTTCTAATGCCGAGATTCTACTTAACACTGTTAGACGGATGCTTCTATGCATCCCGTTTTTAAACTGGTTGACTAATTCTGAGTTTAAAAGTTTTACTTGGAATACTCTTTCCGCTGCCTCCGAGCTAAATTGAATTATCCCGTCGGATGCTACTTTAAATCGGGTGGCGTAGTCGCTTACATTCTCGTTTGGATTTGGCAAGCATTGGGCAAATTTTGCTTTAGCTTGACCCGTAATAATTTTTTTTGCGAACTTGCAGCTCTGGTTCTGTATCTATAAATCTACTAGCAAATCCCGTTAATTTTACTTTAGCTATTGCAATTTTCTGTTCTTCCGTACAATTACATGCTACTGCGTATTGTTCGATTTTTTTAAAAAATTCGCGAATATTCTCGTTTTGTAGTCCCGAAAAGCAAGGGATAGAGTCTATCGACGTTATAATTATTGGCGGTGCCATTGTGGCTCGTTCAGTTTCTGATTGTGCCACTATGTTATCGTTATTCATTTAAGTGAAAAGTACTGATAGGTGCATGTTACACGTGGTTAATCGTAATTCCGAACATTAACACGGCATGCTAGTACAATTTTTATTGTTTTACTATCCTCGGACTATGGCTCTAATCGATTCAAGCTTTTACACATGGGCTACTTCAATTATTAATTTACTATTAAATAACTACACCGGAATAAATCTCTTTAATAAATCCCACCGCCGGCTACCATTGTAAAACTCTTCCCCCGGGAGGGAGTGTTCTTTTTGGGTTAAATTGCTGCCACCACCACGTGAGATGCACGTGGACAAAGCGCGGGGTTCTTGTCCTGAGGGTTCGGTTAAATTACGGTAATTTGAGATTAAGGTTCCCGCGTATTTTGATTACAGATGTTATATTTCGAAATGGTAAACGAATATAGGGAATACAACATAAACGACTTAAGTAAATATAAATGATTAAAGTAAAAATAAATGATTAAAGTACAAATAAATGATTAAAGTAAAAATAAACGATTACAGTAAAATAAAATGATTAAAGTAAAAAATAAAATGCTTACTCGCTAATCCACTTCTGACTGCCCACCCTAAATTGTCTAGTCTCGCGCCTACGAGGACCAGGGAACTACTGCCCGGCAAATCTCTTAAAACCGCCCTCGACTCAAAAATCACTGCTCTCTCTCTCTAGCGCGAAGGGGCGACAACATAGTGAGGGTATGTCCAGAAGTTAGATGCTTATCCTAATAAACTTAACTAAATTATATGCATGGGGCGGTAAGAGTTACAATGAATTAAGAGTGTTGTTTGCACATATGAATAGTTAATAAATAATTACGTGCAAAATAAAACTTGTAAACTAGACATTGATGTGGTTATTCTCCGGTGTGGATTCGAATATGTCTAGTTAAGTAATTCTCCCGTGCAAATTCTTGGTTGCACACCGAGCAAGTGTAGGGTTTCTCATGTGTATGGATACGCATGTGAGTGGTCAAACGACACATGTGACTAAATGAACGTTTGCAAATTGTACATTTGTATGGTTTTTAACCGCTGTGGGATCGCATGTCTACTTAGGTTAGCCATCTGTGTAAATTGTAAATGCAGTGTTTCAGACTATCACTGTGGACCGTGGTCTCCTTCCTATTAAACAAATTTTTTATTTTGAATGTTACCGCACTTTTCTGATCCACAATCCGATAGGGGCCTTCCCACGGTCTGCTTAACTTCGTCGACAGTCCGATTTCGTTCGCCATATTTTTCAGGTAGACTTTATCGCCCAATTTAAAATTCGAGTATTTTCGGCTACGATTTGCGCGTTCATTCCGCATGTCTGCAGTGTCCACTAGGTTTCTGGCTACGCCGTTGAATGCTATGCTAAGACGGCATATCATTTCCGACGCATAATTTTCGTCGATGTTATAAAGCGTTCTACGTGTTTTTATTATTTCTTCTAGTGGGAGTTCCATATCGCGACCGTGCATTAAAAAGAACGGGGTCTCTCCCGTAGAACTATGTATCGAATTGCGATACGCCATTAAGACAAAAGGTAACATCCCTACTGTTCTGGGGTTTTACTCGTGCATCCTTGTTATTGGTGTTCTGTGCTAACTTGACTTTATCCGTGACTTTATTATTACTACGATTAAATGAGGGAGATTCTACGCATTCTAGACTACATTTTGTTCCATTAGCTATCAAATTATCATCTCTCGAAGTTGCCGCATATTTCTGAGAGCTACTTTCTACTATTAACGAATCACTTCGGTTCCTACTTTGAACACTCGTGTTATATAAGTTTCGGTATTTATTAACGGACTACATATACTGCCTAATTTCAAATGATTATTCTTAAAATCTATTATCGCGTCGTGTTTGCTTAGAAAATCTATACCTAAAAGTCCATCTGCCCTAATCGGTACCTCATCGGTGCATACAATGCACTCGATTTGGTATATCCTATTATTTAAAATAAAATTGCATATCGTACTTCCTAATATAGTTATTTCTTGACCTGATATGCCTGATATGGTGACATTATCCAAAGGGTTTATCTTATGCCCGCGAACCACGTGTTCTTTTACAATTGTTATGGAAGCGCCCACATCTACGATCATATGTGTCGGTATGCCATTGAGGTATATTTCTACTAGATGGTTACACGGAAAATTATTTTCTACTACTAACGTGAAGAAATGTTTGCTTAGTGTTAAATTATTATCTTTATTTACATCTTCGTGATCGGGTCGTGGCGTATTATTAGAGCGACTACCGGGGCATGTGGTGGTCGCGCGATTTAGTTTAAATGAACTCTACAGTCTTTAGCTATATGGCCCGTGCGTCGACAATTAAAACAAAGAGTAGATTGCGTTAATATACAGTCGCGTGAAATGTGACCCGGTTTTCCACAACGATAGCACACGTTGGCTAATTCAGGGGGTGCCTGACGCGGTACCATCCGGTTGTATCGGTTGGGTTCTACTAAGGGTTTATGACCGTTCTTTTCTCCAAAATTTCGATGTTGAGTGTTGTGACCTGAATACGAAGGTCTTGGGTTTTCGGAAATTTGTGTATTGACTCTATTGTGTTTAGGGTATGGGTTGCTTGGCCTTGCTGAGCTTTCTCGTTGATGGATTTGCCCGTTGTCTCTATTCATATAAGTTTGGTTCTGGGTCCAATGTATTTTTAAACCGGCCAAATCTATTTCGGAATTTACTTCCTCTTGTTCTGCGATTTCTACTAATTTTTCGAACGTCGGAGAATTTTCTAATGCCGAGATTCTACTTAACACTGTTAGACGGATGCTTCTATGCATCCCGTTTTTAAACTGGTTGACTAATTCTGAGTTTAAAAGTTTTACTTGGAATACTCTTTCCGCTGCCTCCGAGCTAAATTGAATTATCCCGTCGGATGCTACTTTAAATCGGGTGGCGTAGTCGCTTACATTCTCGTTTGGATTTGGCAAGCATTGGGCAAATTTTGCTTTAGCTTGACCCGTAATAATTTTTTTTGCGAACTTGCAGCTCTGGTTCTGTATCTATAAATCTACTAGCAAATCCCGTTAATTTTACTTTAGCTATTGCAATTTTCTGTTCTTCCGTACAATTACATGCTACTGCGTATTGTTCGATTTTTTTAAAAAATTCGCGAATATTCTCGTTTTGTAGTCCCGAAAAGCAAGGGATAGAGTCTATCGACGTTATAATTATTGGCGGTGCCATTGTGGCTCGTTCAGTTTCTGATTGTGCCACTATGTTATCGTTATTCATTTAAGTGAAAAGTACTGATAGGTGCATGTTACACGTGGTTAATCGTAATTCCGAACATTAACACGGCATGCTAGTACAATTTTTATTGTTTTACTATCCTCGGACTATGGCTCTAATCGATTCAAGCTTTTACACATGGGCTACTTCAATTATTAATTTACTATTAAATAACTACACCGGAATAAATCTCTTTAATAAATCCCACCGCCGGCTACCATTGTAAAACTCTTCCCCCGGGAGGGAGTGTTCTTTTTGGGTTAAATTGCTGCCACCACCACGTGAGATGCACGTGGACAAAGCGCGGGGTTCTTGTCCTGAGGGTTCGGTTCAATTACGGTAATTTGAGATTAAGGTTCCCGCGTATTTTGATTACAGATGTTATATTTCGAAATGGTAAACGAATATAGGGAATACAACATAAACGACTTAAGTAAATATAAATGATTAAAGTAAAAATAAATGATTAAAGTACAAATAAATGATTAAAGTAAAAATAAACGATTACAGTAAAATAAAATGATTAAAGTAAAAAATAAAATGCTTACTCGCTAATCCACTTCTGACTGCCCACCCTAAATTGTCTAGTCTCGCGCCTACGAGGACCAGGGAACTACTGCCCGGCAAATCTCTTAAAACCGCCCTCGACTCAAAAATCACTGCTCTCTCTCTCTAGCGCGAAGGGGCGACAACATAGTGAGGGTATGTCCAGAAGTTAGATGCTTATCCTAATAAACTTAACTAAATTATATGCATGGGGCGGTAAGAGTTACAATGAATTAAGAGTGTTGTTTGCACATATGAATAGTTAATAAATAATTACGTGCAAAATAAAATTTGTAAACTAGACATTGATGTGGTTATTCTCCGGTGTGGATTCGAATATGTCTAGTTAAGTAATTCTCCCGTGCAAATTCTTGGTTGCACACCGAGCAAGTGTAGGGTTTCTCATGTGTATGGATACGCATGTGAGTGGTCAAACGACACATGTGACTAAATGAACGTTTGCAAATTGTACATTTGTATGGTTTTTAACCGCTGTGGGATCGCATGTCTACTTAGGTTAGCCATCTGTGTAAATTCTTGGTTGCACACCGAACAAGTGTGTATGTATACGCATGTGAGTATTCAAACTGCTCTTCTGCCTAAATGTGTGCAAATTTTACATTTATATGGTTACTTGCCAGTGTGGCATCGAATATGGCTAGTTAGGTGATGCTTCCGTGCAAATTCCTGGTTGCACACTGGGCAAGTGAAGGGTTTCTCATGGATATGGATACGCATATGAGCGGTCAAATTTCTCTTGTGACGAAATGAACGTTTGCAAGTTGTACATTTGTAGGGTTTCTCGCCGGTGTGGGTTCGAATATGTGTAGTTAGGTTATACTTATGTGAAAATTCCTGGTTGCACACTGAGCAAATGAAGGGCTTCTCATGGGTATGGATACGCATATGTCTGGCCAGATTGCTCTTGTCACTAAATGAACGTTTGCAAATTGTACATTTGTATGGTTTCTCGCCGGTGTGGGTTCGAATATGTGTAGTTAGGTTATACTTATGTGCAAATTCCTGGTTGCACACTGAGCAAGTGAAGGGCTTCTCATGGGTATGGATACGCATATGTCTGGTCAAATTTCCCTTGTCACTAAATGAACGTTTGCAAATTGTACATTTGTATGGGTTTTCTCCGCTGTGGGTTCGAGGATGTCCATTTTGAATTTTCTTCCGCGCAAATTTACGATTGCAAACTGTACTTGTGAAAGGTTTTTCTTCATTAAGTATGCACATGTGAGTAGTCAAACTAGTATTTACTCCAGAGGAACGTGTGCAAATTCTATTGTTGTTGGGTTTTTTCCCGGTGTGGGTTCGAAAATGTTTAGTTAGGTTACCTTCCTGTGCAAAGTCACGGTTGCACACAGAGAACGATTGCTCCTCGGTATGGATGCGTTTGCCGTTATCTTGCCCATCCTGCTCTTTTGAATGCTGTTGTTTTAGGGGTGACAAACTTTTATAGAGATTTGCAACACGTGTATTTTCTTCCGTTGCATTTATTCCTTTCACAATTTCTCTACAAGAGTTGATTTCGGCTTTAACATCAATTTTATGCTCTACACCAGAGGAACGTGTGCAAATTCTATAATTGTTGGGTTTTTTCCCGGTGTGGGTTCGAATATGGTTAGCTAGGTCTTTCTTCTCTGCCAATTCTTGGTTACACACCGAGCATGAGAAGGATTGCTCCTTAGTATGGATACGTTTGACAGGAAGACTTTCCGTTTCGCATTGTTTGTCATTATCTTGCCCATCCTGCTCTTTCGAATGCTGTTGTAGGGGTGACAAATTTTTATAGAGATTTGCAACACCTTTATCTTCTTCCGTTTCTCTACAGGTGTTGGGTTCGGCTCTAACATCAATTTTATGCTCTATAATATCCATTTCTTGCTCAAGTTCAATCTTAATTTCGTTTTCAGTTAATGGACATTGCAAATTTTGTGTATTACAATTTTGATTATCATTTCCATAAGTAAAAATATTTTTATGATCGTCTATTATTGTTATATTGCCGATAGAGATCATGTTCGCTGTGCTTTGGACAATTTTCACTGCATGGCTTCGCAATCTCTTATCCGATTCACAACATTTTTGGACGAATTTATAAAATTGGATCATTTCTTTTATACAACCATAGCAAATACTTGTGGGAAATCCATCGCAGGAGTTGTACTAGATAACAAAAACAGTTGCAGTCAGAAACAATATAATATGTTGAGCTTTGGAACACAGTTATGGGACTGAATAACCTATGAGTTATCGTAATGAATTCAGGAATAATATTTACTTATGTATGACTTCGCAATCTCTTAACCGATTCACGACATTTTTGGACGAATTTGGCGCATTTCTTTTATGCAACCATAAAATCTTATTTATACTGCGTATAAGAATGTATTGTAATCATGAAAAATGTCGATGTTGAGATGTTAACGGAAATATACGTCTTTGACATCCATCTGTGTATGTGTGTGATAGAGAGAATGTGCGTCTATACGGTTGAAGGTAAAATTATGATACGTTAAACTTAAAATTTATATATGCCTTGCAAGTGCACCTCCTATTTATGAAATAAATATTCAATCCGGTAGTGCTTAAATACCTGATGATGATTTTATAAAAGGTCGGAACCAATCGTACTTTATAACATTTAGATAAAGAAACTGTGAAGTAAATGTTATTCTAAATTAACAACTCAGCTTTATGTTCCTAAATTTATTTCAATTGGTTTATATTGCATTTAAAAATATCTGCAAAGTCCTAAACCCATGTGACATAATGTTTAAGTCAATATTGAATTCGATTTTGAATTTCATATGGAAACAGAGTTTTTGGATATCAAATTCAATACAGAATTATAATTCAAATTTAATAGGACTGAAACTGCGTAAACCGCGTGCGCCGTGTACTGAGATTTATATTTTTGGAAGAGGATAGTTTCAGTTCATCAGCTATAATTCGATTATTGTTACGCTGATCAATAAAAGTAAGATATCTTCCTCGTTATTCTCGTAAATTTAGATTACTATTATGCTATAATAATGTTGTAATATCAGAGACCGGTCAAATCCTATTAGTTTTGAAAATATGAAACAGCGTGCAGCACTGCAATAAGTCAATAATGCGCCGTGCACAATTTATATATAAAAGTTTACACACGTATCATACACATTATTTTTAAATATCAAATTCAATACTGAATAGTCGGAATCGTTCCAGGGAATGTTAAAAGGCATATTTCCGTTAAAATCTCTAAAATTTGTTCAAGATGACAATATATTGCGTATAAGAATGTAAAGGTTTATTTCTTCTCTTTTCGGTCCAATGAATGTTTTTAACAATTCGTACTCAAGGATCTAGGGCAATATTGTAAATGGCTCAAATAAGGTTTACATGTAACATTATAAATATGATTACGATAATTTATATCCCTAAGTGCTATTTCCTGATGCTCCTTGCTACCATCTGGTGTATAACACTTATATTTGGTTTATACAGAAAAGTTTAGTCCTATATTTATTATTTATTTATTATAGATACGATTGCGTAAATCTGATTTTGTTTTCTGTGAAAAGTCCCATGTTATTCTCATGGAGATATACATATATTGAAAAGTAAAATAAACCCACTAACAAAGTTTTAGTAGCACAATCATTATTCTTCGCATAACGCTGGATAGTTAAAGTGTCAGTTACTATTTAAAATTAATAAAATAATATCATTAGTTCGTTATAAATATAAATAAATGTGCAAATAAATTATTAGTTAATATATTCATGCTAAATAATCGAATAGTCACTCCGCCAGTGACATTCGCAGAACTATAATGACAGTAATTGGCTCGGGCTCTTATCTTTACAAAAACAATTGATACGCGGAGGTTTATTTAATCAATCAATCAATATGGTTTCTATAAATATATTTCGGTTCAATTAGTATGTAAAATATTGGTCATCCCTCAAAAAACCCAACAACATCGGCAATTTATTTATTTTTTTAAAATAATTAATCGGGAAAAGTTTTGAAGCTACCTATAAAACCGAACTACGTTCTATTACTTTGATGGCAGCGAAAAAGGATCAATTTTAAAAATCATATTACTTCGCTGTTTCATAGAAACTAAATAATTTCAAAATTAATTAAGCTAATTGTGTATGATCCAAAAAAAAACTATATATTCAGTTGAACGTGTATTATTTTGAAATTAGATGCTGTGTGATCGTATAAGAGATAATTTGGAATTTCTAATTTTGGAATCTAAAAATTATACAGGGTCACGGCATACTTGATTTGTCGAGATGCATTCAAGTTACAAAAGAAACAGTATAAAAATATGCCACTAGATTAAAAATAGCGGGAAAAATTAAGCTTTGGTCAGGATTAAATTTTAATAAAACGATCGCTATTACAACAATTTGAAAAGGGTGTGAATCCAGACTATATCACTAAATTATCTTGTATTTTAACAAATATCCAAGATATACAGTGTTGGACAAAACTAAAGCAACTGAAATCGACGTTCATCGTTTATCTATAGAAAACTTTAATATCGTTCCAAATTGAAACATTTGATATTTGATCTTATTTATTAACTAATCTAGTTATTCAAACGCATTTAAAAAAATCATTTTAATAATTCATTGAAAAAATAAAAATGAAAACTCTATGCAATACACATTTTTCAGTGGTCAAAACTAAAGCAACTAATAATTTTTAGATACAAAATGCACATCAAGTATTATATATAGCTAGATGTAAGATGTTTACGAAATTGTTTATCTAGTATAATTATATCATACATGAATAAGTTCGTTGTTACAAGAGACAGTTTATGTATAACAAATAAGCAAGTAGGTCTGTAATTTAAAACTAGCAAACAATGGCCAGAAACAAATACAATACGTATTTAAAATTAAAAATTGTGGAAGTATTTTTGAGTGGATCAACACAGAAAGCTATAGGTTTAAAATAAAGTATTGAAAAGTCAGTAATATCACGGATTATTAGTCGATATCAAGCTGTTGGAAATGTAAAAACCGTGCATAGAGGAGGTCATCTTAGGAAAACAGGCGAAAGGGTGGATAATTTAATAAAACGACAAATTAAAAATGATCCCTTCATTTCATCAATAAAAATAGTGAACAATTTAAATTAGTTAATAAATCCTAGGACAGTTCGAAGACGACCTGTCGACCTAGGTTTGCTCTCGCGGAGACCAGCGAAAAAACCTCTGATTAGTAAGAAGAATAGAAAAGCCAGACTCAAGTTTGCAAGGGCGCATATTAATTGGACTACTAAAAAATGGAAAACCATTCTTTTTAGCGATGAATTCAAATTTAATTTAATTGGTTCAGACGGAATGTGACGGGTTAACAGGCCTATTGGACATAGGCTAAATCCACGATGTTGCACCAAAACGGTCAAGCATGGAGGAGGAAGTGTAATGGTCTGGGGATGTTTTGCTGATCTACAAGAAGGACCAATACATGAAGTTTGTGGATTAATGGATGCTATTCAGTATAAAACCATTGTTGATACAGTCATACTTACATATGCGGAGGACGAAATGCCATTTCGATGGACGTTCCAGCATGACAACGATTCGAAGCATACCTCAAAGGTGGTCATGAAATGGTTAGAAGATAATAATATACAAGTACTTAAATGGCCAGCACAATCAACAGACCTAAATCCCATCGAAAATTAATGGGAAATTTTAGATCGAAGAATTAGGAGAGAAAATTATTCGAACAAAAAATTACTTCTTGAGGCAATCAAGAGGGAATGGAAGAACATTCCAAATGATACCATGACTAAGCTAATGGAATCTATGCCTCGAAGATGTGCTGCCATAATAGCCAACAAAGGTTTTTCGACGAAATTTTAGTAATATAGAACATTATGGACAATATTGTAATTCAATATAAGTAGTTGCTTTAGTTATGACCACCGAGAAATTTTTTTTGCGTATTGTTCTCATTTTAATTGTATCAATACGTTGTTAAAATAATATTTTTAATATGATGAGATAATAATGAAGACATTAATAAATAAGATTAAATATGATTTGTTTCAATTTTGAATTAGATTAAGAATATCTATTGAAAGTTGATGAACGCAGATTTTAGTTGCTTTAGTTTTGTCCAACACTGTACATTCGAAGAAAATGTCGAATTTGCACAACATGAACAAACTGCTAATAGCAGATTGGTAAGAGTAAATAATGCGAAAAAGACGAGAGCAATTTTACAATGTATAACTCCAAAAGAACAATACTATCCGCAACGGCGGAGTAGTAATTTAAACGAGCAACATTATATAAATTGTCAACTGCTCATAAACGGAAATAATATTTCCGGCTCAATGCCAATTGAAGAATTGTGAACATTCATTTGATTGTATGGTATGCGAATATTCCTAACCAATTCAAACTGAAAGTTTACTAGGTCGGGATGTTTTCATACTATTCGATGGATAAGAAAAACTAAATATGTGAGATTATGAATTGAAGAATCAGATTGTACCCTATTTAGAGAAATTGAACAGAATGAAAAGACAAATTTCTAAGCATTTCCCTTGAAATTTAGTTAATGAAGAGGATGAAAATAGTAAAAATGAATATAGTATAAGGGTGTAAAAAATTAAATATGGAAGAAATAGAAGGTGATCTGTTTGATGCACTAGAAGATTTGCGAATGAACCGTGGAATAGCGGTTTGGAATAAAAGCACATTGTTTAAAAAACAATGCTTCTCGAATTGGATGAGGTCTGGATAAACAGAAATGGTCTAGAATTAAGAAAATGTTACAACTCATTCATAAAGATACAAGTTTATCACATCAAAAAGCCAGTTATACAAAATCTAGAACCAGTGAAAAATCCGATAGAAGAAAATACGCAGTCAAACGGAATTAAAAACTGTGGTAAAAATGAGAAGAAAGAAGAAATTATGGATGAAGAAGATTGTTCTGTAGTCAAATCAAGGAAGATGCAAGAGAAGCCTAGAGTTAATATTTCAAGGAGATTGGAACTGAAGAAAGTTTTAAAGCCAGAAACAACCAAAGGCTATAAATCCAACTCCGTTACGGTCAATAATGGCTGATAACAAAGATGGGGGTTTTAACCGATCAATTGATATATCGCCTAGATGTCAGTTCGTTTGTGAATCCTGTGCAGAATATATTAGTGGAACCCGTTGAAATTAAAAAACGGACAATTACGGTTTGTGTTTCATACAATACAGTAAGTTTACCTAAGAACACCGTAATCTTCATGTGCGTAGATTACGAAAATTATAACCTTTTCAAAATGAGCCATTAAGAATTTTTGCAAATTGGGAAAATGTACTAAGTAGCGCTAATTCCTTGCTCTATTCCAATTCATTTTACAGCGAATTCCTTTGTATTATATAATATATGAAAGCCTAAAGTTCGAAGATAATGAAAAAGCTTCTTTTTTTTTTTCGAAAATTAACTGAATTAACTTCAGTATTTTATTCTCACAAATATGCTCAATTATACCACTAATAACGCATTTCAGCAATACCCAAAATACATGGGACTTGGGATTGATGAAAAAGAGATTTTCATAATATTTTACAGAATCATTATAGTTTTGAGTAGCGTAGAAAGACCTTAGGGGGCCGGTGTGTATTATTTAAAATTTTAATGTTCTTTTCGCTCATTTCAGTTTTAAATGTCATTTTAATTTTTTTAATTTATGTCTGTGCTTTATTCGAAAAAATTTTTCATGTAAAAGTTTTATTTTTATGTTAATCAAAATTAATAAAAATGATTTTTTGTTAAAATGCAATCTGTATTTCCAAAATTAATTTATTAAAGTGAAATACCTAAAGAAACAACTTGCCAGGAAATATATATGAATGTAGCTAATAATTATAATTTCCGTGTTCCATGATCTAATTGTCTTTTCCCAAGATTTAGAAATTAGGTCGCAAATTGTTCAATGTATTAATTCTTTATTTAAATGTAAGTAATGATATGCAATAGATACATTGCTTGTTTGCGTAACTATGCAATAAGCGACTGTCTGAACAAGTCTGAATTCCAATTGACATGCATATTATCAATTTTTATAATTTGCATTGTTAATATTTAATTTAAAGTTTACCTGAAACTTGAGTGCAATTGTTTTAAAACTACGTTAGAAATTTCGTTTGTGCTAATTTATCATAAGGTAAGTTTAAAACAATATTTTTTTATGTTTAATACATGTCTTATATAGTATATACTTAGAAGGATAAATATGCCGAAACATCAGAACGGGGCGGCGAAAAGAGAGAAAAACGAAGAAGCGAAACTAAAACAGGGATGACCATTTCGAGAAATTGGTTATGTTATTTAATAAAATTAAATGTTTCTTATTTTGAACCGTGTTGGCTAATTAATAAAAATTTTAAAAATGAGAAAAATTAAGTTTAGTTAAAGTTAATGAACTACGTTTGTAGACCAAAACTTTAAATTTGATTTGTACTGCATGTTTTTGTATAAACAATGTATATAACAAATAAAAACATCTGCAGTGTCATGCACCGAACTTTCTTATACGAATTTGGGTTAAACCATATCGTAGTTTCATTATTTATCTAATTTATTATATTTGTTCTAACCTTTACATTGCTTTGACACTAAATATATTTCTTTGAATAAATATTAAATGTCAATCTTCAAATTATGAAAAGCTATTTTGTTAAACAATTGACAGGCGCTGATGATACGATTTATGTAAAAATATATATAATAAGCAGACATTTATTTTGAAACCAGTACCCTTTTTGGAAAAAAAAATTCGAACAAAATTTGTGCTGAATATATTGTGCTTTAATTTTTGTTCATACAATTTTTCTGTAACCATTTTTGAGTAAAATGACTAGAGTAAACAGGCACTTCCGTTTTGAATATTTTTTTCAAAAATAAAAGGTGCACACCCCAGGCATATGCAAATCTTAAGTTTAAAGTTTCATAATTTTAGCTTCAACCGTTTAGGCTGTAAAGAACATACACACACACACAGACGGACGTCATTCCAAAAATAGTCGGAATCTATTCAGGGAAGGTCAAAACGTATATTTCCGTTAAAATCTCGAGTTCGAAATTTTTCATGATTACAATACTTACTTATACTGCGTATAAAAAAGTAAAAATTAATTAATATAATAAATGTATTTAACCCAATGTATGGTATTTTTTTACTCTTCTTTGTCCTTTATTACAAAAACATTTATATAAACTAATAAAAATGGTAAGTATTAATGAAAATAAGGCGCCAAAGCTCATGGGTCCGTGTGCATCGCACTCCTTGCACCCCCGGTTGCTACATCACTGATAGTTTACACCGTTTACACGATGCAAATGTGTAGGCAAATTATAACCTCAACCTAATTTTGTATGAGATTTTTGGAGGATCTGCCAAACGAATGTTGGTTTTGATTTTATAAAGCTAATTAATTACATTTTACACAAAATGAAACACAATTGCAGCTTGAAAACCACGTATTAAGCGAAATAACAATTTAGGGGATTGTTGTTTTCATGATGGCATCACTGAATTTCCATGGCTGGGTTTTTCATATGTCGGTAAAGTTATCCATTAAAAACACAGCCACGAAAAGTCAGTGTTGCCAACAAAGGGGAAAATGTACTAAGTGACGCATACTTTTATTTTTGGTTCAATGAATTTTACAACAAATACGTTATCAATTGCTGAGTATTATATCATTTATGAAACCCCGAAGTTTTTTGACTATAGAAACATATCTTTCTTGCAAATCAATAGTCAGCTTTATAGGAAAATTAATAGAAATCGCCAAGACGATAAATGTTGCTTACACTCACTAGCCATCTGACAGCTGAGGAATCTGTGGCTACGAATTCCATAAGTGACAGTTGGCGAGTGGGCGTAACCAAATTTATCGTCTTGCTGAAATACGTTAATATTTCTATAAAGCTGACTGAAGTCTTGCAAAAAAGATATGTTTTCATTATCTTAAAGCTTCAGTCTTTAATAAATGATATAATACATGGGAATTGATAGTGTATTCGCTGCAAAATTAATTGAAATAGAGAAAAGTGAACACGTCACTCAGCACATAACTCTAATTTGCAAAAAATCTGAATGGCTCATTTTGAAAATGGAATTATTTTCGTAATCTAAACAGTGCGTGGATTACGAAAATAATATCTTTTTCAAAATGAGCCATTCAGAATTTTTGCAAAATGGGAAAATGTACTAAGTGACGCATACTTTTATTTTTGTTCCAATGAATTTTACAACTAATACGTTATCAATTGCTGAGTATTATATCATTTATGAAACCCTGAAGTTTTTTGATTATAGAAACATATCTTTCTTGTAAATCAACAGTCAGGTTTATAGGAAAATAATAGAAATCGCCAAGATATGAATGTTGGTTACGCCCTCCTCGCCATCTGACATTTGTGAAATTCGGTGATTGCGTTAGAACATAACCCTATTATTTTATTCTCAGAAATATGCTCAATTTTACCACTAATAACGCATTTAAACAATACCCAAAATACATAAAACATAGCCTTTTATTGTTTCTAAAGTAATTTTCATAATATTCTACAGAATTATATTTTTCACAATGCAAATGTGTAGACAAATTATAACCTCAGCCGTCTGTCATGTGGTACACCTCATTTCGAATGAGATTTGTGGAGGATCTGCCAAACGAAAGTGCATGTTTTATATCTTGAATTAAAGCTTAGAGTATGTAGATTACGAATATAGTAAATATATAAAAAAGAGCCATTCCCATTTTTTGCAAATTAGGGAAACGTCGGACAGCGCACTGTTTGCACCTATGAACATGGTATTTTTAATGAAATTTCATTGTTCCAGTGAATATTCTTGCAGTTTTTGGTTTTATAACGCTAATTATTTACATTTTACACAAAATGAAACACAATTGGAGCTTGAAAACCTCACATTAAGCGAAATATAAATCTAGGGATTTTTGTTTTTAGGTTGGCAACACTGACTTTTCGTGGCTGGGTTTTTCATGGATAACTTTACCGACATTTTTTCATGGACTAACATAAATAAATGCAACTTACTCTCAATGGGGTGATATACATCAGAATTTCCGCCACGTATTCTTCAATTTCTGTCGAACACGATTCATACAACGATTTCACATCGTCAGATTCCATCAAACAAGTTCTACACACATTCTTTAACGCAATCGACATTTTAAAACAAACTACTCTAAGCATAGATCATTCACTGACTCTCAGTAATGTTATATATAATGTTATATTCCTCCAACAAAGTTATACTTCATGGTTTAGTTTACGCATAAACCACGGAGGGCCTGTTTTTTTTTTAGGTAGACAAGGATAGGTATACTTTTACTTTCCGTGTTTCCACGAAAAGCAAAAGTATCAAAGATACCTCTAAATAAAAAACATTATTTAAACAATACAAATATTTTTACTAATTCAGTAAATTAAATTTTACATAACATACACATATTTATATACTAATAATATAAGAAATATATTTTTATTATTAAATATTAATAATATTCGGCTTTTATTTGGTCCTTCACTCGAATATGACTAGTTTTTATAATGATTAAATTAATATTAACTCGGGAAAACTACCATTCATTATAGTTCTAAGTGAATTGGAAAACAGATATTTGAACTGAATCTTGACATTTTAAGAACAATTAGTTACTCCAAGAGCACCATATGACCCATGACTATACACTTGTATACAAAATAAAATAGAAATTACTTAAAAATGAATACTCTGCATATTTATAATATATATAATATAATATAGAAATCTCCAAGCAATAAAGTGATACATTCCTGATAAATTACATCCGCATAAGTGGTTCCATAAACATGTGCAGGTAGGATAGAGCGCAACCGCGGATTGTTGAATTTTTCCAACTATATATGGACAAGTGCTCTGACTTTCGGAAAACTTGCAAGACGTTCTTCTCTATCAAAGCGAACAGGAACACAACAGTATCGTTTTAGAAGGGCATACTACGAACAAATGATTAAAGACTTCATTTCAAAGTTTTACTATTTATTTGTGATTTAATACTTACATGCCAAAAAAAGAGATTTCTCAAAAGTAACAACCTCACAATGCCAATTCAAAACGATTAAAAACACACACGTTAGATAGGTATATAAGTTAATAAAAAACGAATGACAGTTCATATATCTATTATGCAATGCAAAATGGATTCCGATATACATACTAAAAAAGAAATAAATAATTTTTTTTAAATATACAGTATAAAATCATTTGAAATTTAATTTGATTAGATAAATAGCAAGCAAATATATTAAATATATTTAACATTTAATCCTTTCAAATTTTTACTATTTTATCGGATACCACGACATCTTGTAGTTAGTGCGTCATTTAGAAAATTTAAAGATTACTGCCATAAACTCTCTCCATTGGTGGCTATGTTGCTTCTAACTCCCCCTACTCTCTGTACTGTACCAATGACTACGAAATATACTGAGTTGCCGTTCATTTGGGCGCGAAAACAGAGTTAATTACAAAATAAATAAATAAATAGATGACGCTTATAGTACGAATTTCGAACCAACAGATCTGGGTTTGGGTCTATGCTGTTTTCACTCAAATCAACAATAAGTTCTAAATAATAATATTTCGTATTCATTGTCGAAATATATACTACTTACCTTGCGACTTATTCCGACAAAAACGGTCAATAAATATTTTTTATGTCTAAACGGTTGAAGACAAAATTCCAACCTGAAGTACAAGTTTCTCTAGTCAATTTTCGAATTTTTTTCCATAACTCAAGAACGGATCATAAATGGTTAAGGTTTATGACACACATTAAAAAGGTGGAAACAAAAATCAATCTTAAATTAAATCTTAGTAGCACTACTTATGATTTAATATTCGAAGTCTCGGATAAGGTTTATTATCGCGCATTAGTAAACAAAATAATATACATTTTTTAAATGATTTACAAATAATTAATTTTTCAATAATATATATTTTATGTTTACAACAATATTCGTCAATCAACCATTTTGTTAAAAATAAAGAGATTCCCCTTTATTATTTCTAATAATTTACTTTCATGCATGTTTTGTGGTAAACTTTAAAAAATTTATTTTCAAATGTTTCTAAACAAATATTCACAATTTTTGTAAATTCATTTCTTTCTTTAAACATTTTTTAGCTAAATACCCCGAAAATAAACGGAACAATCTTCTAATGTTAACTGTTCTTTATTTGAAGAGTTGAGGGATCCGCCTGGTTATGATGGTTTGCTTATTAAATTGATTGACATTGAGCTCTCATCCGAATCCATTAGTTGTGTTTCTGAATTTGATGCTTTTCCGTCGTCATTAGGGATTTTATCGTTGTTGATCGATACAATGTTCGGAATGTTCTCGCGCTGAGATTTTTATTATACCCTCCTTTCTGTCAAAATATCGAAAATAAAATTTCAATCACATCTTGATTTAATCGATTCGTCATCAAAAATTCCCTAGCCTTATTGGATCGTTCCTCTTCAAAAAATAGTAAAATGACGTCGATGGTTTGAACTAATCCTAAAAAACATGGCGGTTTATTAAACTTATTTGCTTTTTTGATTAATTTTAGTTATGAAAATATTATTTTAGCCTTTAAGCGAAGATTAATACTAAATACAAGTGGCATATGTTATTCAACACATTATTATACTTCTTTACAATTTTTATATGAAAAAACATTAAAGTTCTAAATTTAATAAATTAAAATTTTACTTTTAAAAACAATCAAATAAAAATACCACCTACTTTTGCGTTACTTGCAATTTTTTTAATAATTAACTTAAAAATGCAGAGGTTTAAAATAATTTTGATTGACTGTAGCTTGGAAACGATACCAAACGCTAGTGTGATACCCAGAAAATCAAACCATGACCGTTAAGGTTGAAATGATGATTGTTTAAACAGTTATTAATTTATGATAACAATGTTTCTATAATACTTTATATAAAATAATTAATTCGTGAAAGAAATTATCGTTGGTGGCGCAAGTAGCATTAATAAAATGTGTTGTGATAGAGGCTATGATTGGACACGCGAAGTCCAGCAAAGTGAACTATGCAATAAAGGGAACTAATTACATATGTTCTTTGCCAAAACGAGTCATTCTTGGAGTGGAGAATCTTCTATTTTGTGTTCTCTAAAAATGTATTTTGATTGTAATTGTTATTTAAAAATTATTTGTGAGTTATCCCAAGAATTTACTTCGTAAGATACGATAGATATTTTGTTCCTTCGATATGTATGAAATAAATAAGCATTCGGGCATTAATGAACCAAACAGTTGATTAGTTCATTAATGTTCGGCGTAAGAACCAATTTTTGTAGTACATTAGTTTTATTCACGAATAGCTTTTAATTAATTATCGAAATAAATTAACCCAATAGCATTACCATATGCGTCTATAAATGCCGATTGAACATGAATATGATTTCTCTCCTTCGTGTTTTTGCATGTGTAGATTTAAATTCATTTCCTTGAACGCACGATAATTCAACATCAATCTTGGCATAAATGTTTCGAGAGGCCATCTAAGGCACACTAGAAAATTATATACTATTTACATAACTAAACCTAACATAATTATTATTAGTTGAGCAAACTATGCGCCAAATAACCAATTGATGCATGCATCCGTTAATTGAGCAACCAGTTAACAAAACAAGCGATTAATACAGTATTTTGTTGTTACACACACATAGATTGAACTAATAATTATAATATTCGGTTATACCTGCCTGTAAGGTTAGAATTTCGATAATAATTCAGCGAAACATTTCCCAATTGTTCTCACACAACAAATTCATATCTTCGTAAGGTGTTAAACACGTTTAAACCACTGTATCCATGTCAATATTACTTAAATTCGACATTATAAATTTAACAATCACAAATATTGTACAACAGCCCCCGTAACGTCAATAACATTGCACAACCAAGCCCACTTAGATTGAAAATGCCATGATTGAGTGCGTTTGCTTGCACTGTTTCAAAACGTGCACTCTACAGTGTAAAACCAGAGCTGTGAAACATCATTATTAAAACATTGGATTTAATTTAAGATTGATTTCTGTTGCCACACTTTTAATGTGTGTGCCTTAACCAATTATGATCCGTTTTTGAGTTATGGTAGAAAATTCGAAAAATGAATGGGTAAACATGCACTTCAGGTTGGAATATTCTCTTCAAAAATAAAAAGTTTTCCTGAGACGCATATACAAATCTCACTTTTAAAGTTACATCATTTTATCTTCAGCCGCTTAGGCAAAAAAAAAAAATATTTATTGACCGTTTCTATCAGAATAAGTCGCAAGGCAAGTGGTAAAAATATTTATTTTGACAATGAGAACCAAATATTATTATTTAGCATTCATTGTTGTCTTGAGTGAGAATAGCATAGACGTAAACCCAGAACTGTTGGTTCGAAATTCGTACTATAAGCGGCATCTATTAATATATTTTGTAATTATTTCTTCTGCTTTCGCGCCCATATGAACGGCAACTCAGTACATAAATTTCGTACTCATTGGTAAGGTGGATTTATAAGACGCACAGCACAGCACAGCAGTAATGTGAAGAAAAAGAAGAATATATCTTTTTCTCCATAAACTAACCAACAAAATTTGTTTTGGCAGATTTGATTTCACGTTTTGTTTGGTTATTTAATTTAATTTCAATCTATTACTATGCGACATTATGAACTGCTGCTTTGTATGCATTATCCTATGAAACAACGCGTCTTCGATGACATTTATGGGCAGAAAAAGTGCCTTGTCACGGCGGGCGGGAAATACGATTGCGTGGATCTGAAATTTTTTCTGTGAAAAGTCCCATGTTATTCTTATGGAGAATTCACTTTTTTTTTAAATGCAAATATACCCACTAACAACTTTTTAGTAGCCTAATCATTAGTCTTAGCATAAAGCTAGATAGTTAAAGTGGCAGTTACTATTAAATATTAACGGGGCCCATCCATAATTACAGATTTATTGCTATTTGAAATATTTAGAAATACAAATTTAGCGATTTTTTATACGTCCGGAACTGATAGTTTCGATGTATGCGTTAAGAAACACATGTTTGCATGTAAATTAATATTTAATCTATTATTCAAATCGCCGAAATTGCTATAGAAAAATCAAAATTAATATAAAATCAAAAAATATTAAATAATATCACTCTGACATTAACATGCCCAGAAATTTTGAAGTTGTTTGCTTCTATTTGTTCGTTTCGTGTATTAAATAAAAATTATTTTGCTTATTGAAATGTATTCATTTTGTAAAAAAGGGTATTTCTACATAAGAATAACATGGGACTTTTCACCGAAAAATATTCAGATCCATGCAATCGTATTTCCCGCCCGCCGTGACAAGCCACTGTTTCTGCTTATTAGAAGTATTCCTTCGTACTATACCGAAATCCTACGAAAATACACGAAGCACAGCGCATAACGCACAGAATATGAACATTGGTCAATTCCTGTGCTATGCTAAATTTCTCTATGCGTGCTATGCGTCTTATAAATGAGTATATTGTTTCCCGTATGACGAAAGTTTGTGCTATGCTCTGTGCTACTTATAAATCCACCTGTACAGTCCAACTGTCACTTCGACGTTTTACAGTCAGTCCAGTGAATGTTCTATGCTATATAGAGTAGTTTTTTTAAAATGTCGATTTCGTTAAAGAATGTTTGTAGAACTTGTTTGATGGCATCTGACGATGTGAAATCGCTGTACGAATCGTGTTCGACGGAAATTGAAGAATGTGTGGCGGAAATACTGATGTATATCACCCCATTGAGAGCATAGATAAAAAAATAAAGATGAGACAGTCACGTGTTAAAATTCAGAATAGCATTCTGCGCTCTCTAGTTTACCCGCTCCAGAACTAAACTGTGAGCGCTCGATTTGAATCGAGTTTCATTCATACCTATTTAGAAAAATTGAAAGCTTACAATTATTTTGTTCCATCTTATAATAAATATATAAGATGAAACAATACAATTCTCAGCTAGTATTTCTAATGTAATGAAACAAATAATTTATCATATACTTAAATATATTTATTATGTACACAATACACATAATTAATTTCTAAACCTATACATTAAAAAAGTTTAAAAAATAAGCTGCATTTTGAACGTAAACGTAAAATATTTCATTTTTATAAAATAAAACACACTCGGTTAGTTTGAAATAATTTTTCATCTACGATACGTATTTCGGCTACTACGCCATCATCAGATATTTAATCGTTTCAACTCTACACAATTTAACTAATTCCTACTTCCAATAGACTTCGATAAATCTGTCCACCACAGGATTTGGCCTGATACACAAAATTAAACACTCAATAACACAACGCGGATACAAACAGATACAACGAACGAACGAGCAACAAATTGTTGGAATGTCAGAAACAAAAAGAGACTGAGTAGATAAAATAGATCTCTTTTATATCAGCCAGACCCTCTTGGAAGGGGCAAATTAATACCTGTAGTGACATCTAGTTTACCCGCTCCTTCAACTAAACTATGTCCCAAGGTCACCCATTTAACTGTCAGGCCACTGATTGAGAGTAAGTTGCATTTGTTTATGTTAGTCCATGAAAAACCTAGCCACGGAAATTCAGTGTTGCCATCATGAAAACACAAATCCCCTAGATTGATATTTCGCTTAATACGTAGTTTTCAAGCTGCAATTGTGTTTCATTTTGTGTAAAATGTAATTAATTAGCGTTGTAAAATCAAAAACTGCAAGATTATTCACTGGAATAATGAAATTTAATTAAAAATACCATGTTCAGAGGTGCAAACAGCGCGCTGTCTGACGTTTA
The DNA here is from genome assembly GCA_944738965.1 of Nebria brevicollis. NCBI lineage: Eukaryota > Metazoa > Arthropoda > Insecta > Coleoptera > Carabidae > Nebria > Nebria brevicollis. The sequence continues at coordinate 2,173,435 of OX122910.1, forward strand.
GGGAATGGCTCTCCTTTATATATTTACTATTTTCGTAATCTACATACTCTAAGGAAGCTTTAATTCAAGATATAAAACATGTACATTCGTTAGGCAGATCCTCAAAAAATCTCATTCAAAATTTGGTTGAGGTTGTAATTTGTTTACACATTTGCATTATGTAAACTATCAGGGGCGTAGCAACCGGGGATGTAAGGAGTGCGATGCACCAATGGGGCCTTATTTTCTTTAATACTTACCATTTTTATTATTTTATTAAATTTTTTTTTGTAAAAATAATGTAGATACGGGGAATGTTATGAACAAAATAAGAGCGGTACAATGTTCCGGAAATGCCGAACATAGAATGGAATATTCTCTAAATATTAATTCTCCTAATTCAAATACCGAATTTATATTTTCTAGCTGTTTTTTAAAGGTTTTCCTAAAAGATAATATCTGTGCCTTAAAATCTGCGGTTAAATCGTCAGTGTATTTGTCTAGTAAAGGTTGGCATAAATCAATTATTTCATCATCAGATAATTGTTTTAAATTTTCTGGGAAAATTACTCCTAATAATTTATTTATTTCCGTAAAACTTGTAATTCTATCTTTTAATTGTGCAGTTATAATATCTAACGTAGCGTTAATTTTGCAATTTAAAATTTTTTTCTGAGGGTAACCACATTGTCATTTGCTATATTTATGTTTTTATGTTTTATCGATTATAAAATGAAGAATTTTTAATATGCTTAATATTTAATTTTTAATTCATTACGCAATTACTTAATAATTTCATATTGTGTTTGCGGGCTTAGGTAATATATTTTGTCTCTTATCACTATTTAAATTATTTAAAATTGGGTCATATTTTGCTAAAAGTTTAATAATATTTAAGAGATTTCCTGAACTGACTTCAGCGTTTAAAGAATCAAAATGTCCTCTAAATGCTAAATAACTCGTTGCCAAAGTTAAAGTTACACAAATTATCCTATCTGAAATGTTTATCCACATATTAATTTCTTTCTGTGTGGTTTCTTCTAAGTCTTTATCTATTAAATAATTTCGTTTCCACAAAACCATTGTTTGACGCGATTGAAAATGAGCAGCTGAAAGTTTCGTATCTCACAATGCTTTGCGAAAGATGACGTCAATCGCTAATGCCGGTAATCCATGACTCACTTTTGAAACTTTTATTAAATAACCAACACGGTTCACAATAAGAAACATTTAATTTTATTGCATAACATAACCAATTTGGTCATCCCCGTTTTAGTAATTTTCTTATAATAACAAATGTTAAAAGAACGACCTTCTTCATATTTTTGAAAAGGACCAATTTTCAATTATAAACCGCTTATTTTCATTTGTTAATGCGCCAGGAAAATTAAATTTGTCTGATAAATAGCCATTACCTTGCATACTTATTGCACTATGACTTAGATCAACTTTTTCTACAACTTGTTCTGATGATTTTGTTTCCACTGCGTCTATTGATTAAAAAAGCTGTCTAGTTTAGGCAATATATTTATTCCCTTTTTCGCTTCTTCTTAATTCTTTCTTTTCGCCGCCTCGCTCTGATGTTTCGGCATATATATCCTTATAAGTATATACCA
>OX122910.1:2180029-2325029 GCA_944738965.1 Nebria brevicollis
AATGAGTTTTTAAAACAAAAAGCAACGAGCACGGTGAGGTGGATACTTACAAGGCTCGGTTGGTAGCGAGAGGTTTCTGTCAAAGGTACGGAGTCGAATATGATGAAACGTTCGCTCCAGTTGTACGACACGAAACTGTACGTATACTAATCGCGTATGCAGCTGCCAAGAGACAACACATGCGACATCTTGATGTAAAGAGCGCGTATCTGAACGGAGAGCTCGACGAGGAACTCTACCTTGAGCAACCAGAAGGTTTCAAGATACGTGGTTCCGAAGAATAGGTATTTCGTCTACACAAGAGCCTGTACGGTCTAAAACAGGCAGCGAGAGCATGGAATCGAACCGTAACAGACATCCTTGCAAGGATGGGACTCCGCCAAAGTAGGGCAGATCCGTGCCTATTCAGTAGAATAGAAAGCGATGGTACTAGCATCCATGTACTGCTTTATGTGGATGATATGCTCGTGGTAGGTCACAGTGTCCAGGCCACGCAGCAGATCGGGAAGGAGCTTAACAAGTTCTTCGAAATTAAGGATCTTGGAGCGGCACGGCATTATCTTGGGTTGCAGATAGACCGTAATCAAGTAGGCGAAGTTTTTGTACACCAGCGTGCTAAAATTGATGCACTCATTTTTGAGTGTGGGTTACAAGATGCGAAACCAATTATCACTCCAATGGAGACGGGTTTCCTAAGTAACGACGCACCGAGCCCGGCGCTGCAACATGACCACTATAGGAAAGTTCTTGGTTCATTGTTGTATCTGGCCAATCTCACGAGGCCAGACATTGCCCTGGCAGTGGGGATACTCTGTCGACGAGTTCAGGCTCCGACGGAGGCAGATTGGAAGGCAGCCAAGAGAGTAGTGGTGTACTTACACACCACCATTGACCTGGGCCTTCACTACAAGAGCGGTCATGACCTGACGCTCTCCGGATATGTAGACGCCGACTGGGCAGGTGATCGGTATGATCGGAAATCAACAAGTGGTTTCTTTTTCCGACTCGGTCCATCCGTAATCACCTGGTCTTCGCGAAAGCAGACGACTGTTGCACTAAGCTCTACGGAAGCCGAATATATAGCAATGTCACACGCTTGTCGTGAGGTGCAATGGCTTCAACAACTGTTGCAAGATTTGAGGATCAACTCAAAGGATCCCGCCAACATTAACGAGGACAACCAGGGATGCATCAAAATGATGCATTCTGATCAGTGCGGAAGTCGCACCAAACATATTGATGTTGCCCACCATTTCGTGAAGACTCTGCTAGAATGCAACGAAATCAAAGTTGTCTACTGTCCCACCGAAAATATGTTCGCGGACATATTAACAAAGCCGTTATCACGCGATCTGTTCCGTGATCAACGCAGAGCCCTAGGACTGACTGGAAACTGGTAAATGACACAACGAGAAGGGGTGTGGGAATATATGCGTGTAGTCATTGACCAAATGCACCCTACGCCTATGTTTAGTTGGTGTAGTGCCTAGTGAGAGGGCGGATAAGTAGTGTACAAGAAAAACGTATCGGTCCTAAAGTGTGTGCGGAAAAGGTTTAATCAAAACAGTTCTATTTAACGTATTATCAAAGTGGTGCGTGCTGTGAGAGTTTCATCATGTTATTATATGATGAGGGTGCTGATTTTGTTATTTCTTAGTCTGCGAGTTCTTCACTGCTAGAGCTTAGAAGTAGATCCTGCGGTAGTCGCCTTTTTAACCGTGTTTTCTTGGATTTTTTGCCTAATTTATAGTAGTCCGCGCTTGGGCATAGAGGCATTTTTGCGAGAAGGTTTCTAGCTTGTTTTTTGATATAATCTTTTATTGTAATAATCTGTAGTTCTCGATGTAGTTGCGTGTTTCGCATTTACGGCTATTCTGAGTATTTTATTTTGGAATTTTTGAATTTGGTTAATATGGGTTTTTGATGCAGTTCCCCAGATTGGAAACGCATACATAATCATGGGTCGAATTATTGAAGTGTAGATTAGTTTTGTGCATTCCGGTCTTAAGGATGATTTCCTGTTTATTAACGGGTATAACATTCTGAGTCTTTTGTTGCCTTCCTTTATTTTCTGTACGATGTGGTTTTTCCAGGTGAGTCGTCGATCTAGGTATAGACCTAGATATTTTATGGCTGAGTTTCGCGGGTTCCATTCAATATTTTCGTTCTCGATTAGAATGTTTTGATATTTCTTTGCAATGTGAATATCTTTGCTTCGCATTTGGTCGCGTTTAGTGATATTTTCCATGTTTTTAACCAAGGCTTTAATAAATTTAGTGCATCTTGTACACGATCTCTGGCTATGTTGATGTTAGAATGTTGCGCTATGATGGCGGTATCGTCGGCATACATGGCCAGTGATGAGTTTTGTGCGAAAGGAATGTCGTGCATGTAAATGTTAAATAAAGTTGGGCCTAGGATTGAGCCCTGGGGTACACCTGTTTGAATAATTTTTGTTGTTGATAAGCAGTTGTTGATATTTACTTGGAAGCTTCTATTTTGTAGGAATGATTTCAGGATATGAAATATGTATGGAGGGAGATTCAGGTGCTTAAGTTTGAATACTAGTCCCGTGTGCCAGACTTTATCAAAAGCTAGTTGTACATCCAGAAATGCAACGATTGTTGATTGTTTCCTTTCAAAGCCTTTAACAATTATTTCATTTAGTCTCAGGAGCTGATGGTTTGTAGGGTGGGCTCTTCGAAATCCAAACTGGAAGGGTGGGATAGTCCTATTACTTTCTAGAATTATGTCTAAGCGGATTTTGATCACTTTTTCGTGGATTTTGGATAGGGATGTGAGCAAGCTTATTGGTCTGTAACTGGAGGGCATATATTTACTTTTACCAGATTTGCGGAATACTATTATTTTGGCGTGTTTCCATTTGGTGGGAAAGTATCCTTTGGCTAGGCAGAAATTTAAAATGGAGGCCAAGAAGCTTAGCGCTTTTCGTGGTAGGTTTTTTAGAATGATGTTTGATATCTGATCAAGACCTGGGGCTTTTCTGTTCTTAAGTTTGTTGATGAGTTCTATGAGTTCCGTTGGCGAGGTAGGTAAATATACATCTTTGAATAAATATATAATATCAAACTTCAAATTATTTAAGTCTCTTTTGTTTTTTTTTTGATAAACAATTGACAGGCGCAGATGATACGATTTATGTAAATTTTAATGTAATATGAAGAAATTTCACGAGCCATTTTCTTGTTTCCGGAACCGTTTGAGAAAAAAAGTTTCAAATAAAAGTTGTACAAAATGCTGATATCTATAATTTTTACTGTAACAATTTTTCTGTAACTTCAACCGTTTTTGAGTAATTGCAGAAACTGCAAAAAATGACTAGAGTACACATGCACTTCCGGTCGGAATATTGTTTTCAAAAATAGGAGGTTTTCGTGCCAGGCATATACAAGGCTTAAGTTTAAAATTTCATAATTTTCCCATTAGCCGTTTGGGCACACACACACACACACACACACAGACGGACGTTATTCCAAAAAAAGTTGGAATCGATTCAGGGAAGGTCAAAACGTATATTTCCGTTAAAATCTGCGTATAAGAAAGTAAAAATGTATCGCATTTAAAACTATTCCCATCACCTTATTTAAGAAAAAATAATAAATGCCGATGTTGTTGGGTTTTTTGAACCGAATTATATTTATAGAAACCATATTGATTGTTTGATTAAGTAAACCTGCGCGTAACAATTGTTTTTGTAATGATAAGAGCCCGAGCCAATTACAGTCATTACAGTTCTGCGAATTTCAATGTCTGAGTGGCAGATCAGTTAACATGAATATATAAAAAATAAATTATTTATTTATAGACACATTTGTTTATATTAAGGGGGCATTCACCTTTAGAGCACGAAAAAATGGCTGTTTTTTACATTTTTTTTCTCAGGGTACGTTCGAGATATTCGCACGCAGTTTTTCGTATCGTATTTATTCAACTCTTTTCTTTAATAAGGTATTTTTTAAAGTCAGGTATGTTTAGCCCCGGCGAAGATATCCACGTCCAAAGTGGGCAGCTCAATTTAAAATTAGTTGGCGCGCGGTAGCATAACTCTGGTTCCAGTTTTCTGAAACCCTGAAAAGGGTTTTTAAGTATATTATATTGTCTAGGAATTGACCCTCGGGTGGTCCATTTGGACCATAATTAGCAAAATGGCCACCATCGTACGAAAAGTGTCATTTTTTGCCACTTTTTTTCTCCTTTGGCGGGCCTTAAAAAATATTAATAACTTTCGGACACACTTCGTCGAAGATCAACTCCTAGATAATTTTATTACCTTTAAGATACGCTTATCGAGAGTTAAATCGGATAATTCGTTGTCGAGATATTCTACCGCGCGATTAAAAAAAATGATTTCGAGAAAAACGCGTTTAAAAATACGCAAGCGAACTGACGCGCGCGCAAACGCCGCTTATGAGCAAAAACATTGTTTTGTTCAAATCGCAATTTCATATAATTCCAACTTGAATTTCGAAAAACGGCTTCAGCAACCCATAGTCAACACTTCAAAGTGTCCAATTCAGCAAAAAAAAATCTATTTTTTGAAAACGCCAGGGTTGATCTGCTAGTTTAACAATTGGTCAAGAATATGTTCATTTTTGTTTATATAAATTATGGAATCAAGTGTGTAGAACATAGCATTTTTGAGAATTAAAAAAACACATTGCATTAAAAAGTCCTAAAAAATAACGCAATCATATTTACAATGTTACATGTAAACCTTATTTGAGCCATTGCAATATTGGCTTGGATCCTTCAGTAAAAAACATTTATTGGACAGAAAAGAGAAGAAATAAACTTATTACATTCTTATACGCAATATAAGTAAGTATTGTCGTCTTGAAAGAATTTTCGAGATTTTAACGGAAATATGCCTTTTAACCTTCCCTGAAACGATACCTACTATTCAGTATTGAATTTGATATTTTTATTTATAAAGCGTGTACGGTGCATGCCAGTATTATTGAATTGTTGCAGGGCTGCACTCTGATTTATATTTTCTAAACTTATTGAATTTGACCGGTTTCTGACATAAAATTTGTATATTGTATATAATAATAATGGAAGATAACTAGAATAACGTGGAAGTTATTTATTAGTTATTTTATTAACCAGCGTAACAATAATATAACTATAGCTGATGAAACTAACCTCTTACTTCCAAAAATATACATTGCAGTACACAGTGCACGCGGTTTCCGGAGTTTCATCGTGTCACACGGATGTAGGACATTGCAGATATTATTATATGCAATACAAACCAATTAAAACAAATTTAGGAACATAAAATTGAGTGGTTAATTTAGAATAACTTTTACACCACAGTGTTATAAAGTACGACTGGTTCCGACTTTTTATAAAATAATCAACTGGTGTACGTTAATTTCTTATACAAGCACTACCGGTTTGAATATGTTTTCAATCATCTGCAGTGTCATGCACTGACCTCTCTCCTACGCATATGGGTTAGATCATATCTCATTTTTATTATTTTTCTAATTAATAATATTTTACTAACCTATGGCACCCTTTTCACTAATTATATTTCTTAGAAAAAATAGTAAATGTCAAATTTCAAATTATTTAAGTTTTTTCTTTTTGTGTTAAACAATTGACAGGCACAGTTCATCCGATTTATGCGAAAATAATTATAATAAAAATCAATTTAATAGCCATTTTCTTGTTTCCGGTACCTTATTTGAAAAAAGTTCAAATAAAGATTGCTCAAAATGCTAATGTCAATAATTTTTAATTCAACAATTTTTCTGTAAGTGCAACCTTTTTTCAGTAAAAATAAAAATGATAAGAGTAAACATGCACTTCCGGTTTAAATATTGTTTTTAAAAAAAGGTTTTCTTGCCAGGCATATACAAGTCTTATGTTTAAAATTTCATAACTATTCCCTTTAGCCGTTTGGGCTGTAGAGCGCTCACACACACAGACGGACGTCATTCCAAAAATAGTAGGAATCGATTCAGGGAAGGTCAAAACGTATATTTCCGGTAAAATCTCGAGATCGAAATTTTTCATGATTACTATAGACTGCGTATAAGAATTTAAAAAGCTAGGATCATAAAGTTGAGTATTTAAATGTTATAAAGTACGACAGGTTCCGAATTTTTATAAAATCATCATCAGGTTTACGTTAATTACTTATATAAGCACTACCGGTTTAAATATTTTTTTCAGAAATAAAAGGTGCACTTGCAAGGCATATACAAATCTTAAGTTTAACGTTTCATAATTTTAACTTCATCCGTATAGGCGCGCACACACACACACACATACATAGCACGCACACCCACACGTTCATGCATACGCACACTAAAAAATAGGAGGTCTTTTGCCTAGACCACAAATCTTAAGTTTAGCGTTTCATAATTTTACGTTCAACCGTATGTGTGTGCTCTAAAACACACATGCACAGGCACGCACATCCACCTGTACCTGAACAGGCACGCACATCCACCTGTACCTGAACACGCACACTCTCTCTCTCTCTTACACAGAAATACACACGGATGTCAAAGACGTATATTTCCGTCAAAATCTCGAGATTGTACGCAGTATAATTAAGATGTTATGGTTGCATAAAATAAATGCTCCAATTTTATAAATTCATCGAAAATTATCGTGAATTAGACAAGAGCCTGCGAAGTCATACATAAGTAAATATTATTCCTGAATTCATTACGATAACTCATAAGTTATTCAGTCCCATGACAGTGTTCCAAAGCTCAACATATTATATTGTTTCTGACTGCAACTGTTTTTGTTTTTAAGTTCGACTCCTGCGATGGATTGCCCAAAAGTATTTGCTATGATTGCATAAAAGAAATGCTCCAATTTTATAAATTCGTCCAAAAGTGTTGTGAATCGCATAAAAAATTGCGAAGTCATGCAGTGAAAATAAGCCATAGCACAGCAGTAGATAGAAAACGCCGTTTCTAGCACAGTTCAAGGTCTCGCTTCTGATTGGTCGTGCCGTTGTGACGTCATAGGGAGTGTTGGGTTGACGTGGGTGTATAGCGAGTTGTATGATATTTGGGGTACTTAAGAAGATATCGCTAATGCATTAATGTAAAGTGGGTTGTATGATATTAGGGAGTGTTGGGTTGACGTGGGTGTATAGCGGGTTGTGTGATATTTGGGGTACTTAAGAAGATATCGCTAATGCATTAATGTAAAGTGGGTTGTATGATATTTGGGGTACTTTAAGATATATTAAATTAGACTAGTAAAGTATACCAGATTGTAGTAAAAAATTTTTATTGAATAATGATTACAAGATTGTCAATATTGTCTATAACTAATTAATTTCAACACAAGATTCTTAAGTTGTTCGAGAACACCTATGTTTGGGCAATTTATATTTAATAAAGAAAGGTGAAATGCTTCTGCTTTAGTCATGACATTTAAGAATTCATTATACTCATAATAATTTTTGTTCTTAAAGAAATATATTCAACCATTTGTATATCTAAATACCCCATCTATATCTGCAGGTATACCTGGAAAATGTTTATGTATCACACCATATGATTTTGTAGTAAATTTACATTCGTCTATTTCCAATAAATGGTTTTTATCATAAAATATATAAGTATGACCAGTATAAGTATTTACTGCACCACTAATATTATGTATATCAACATTATACAAAGCAATATTTTGATTAACTAATTCTAAAGTTGGCCAAATAATATTATATGATTTATTATTCACGATAAGCACATTTCCATTAGGTCGTCGATATGCTGCAGAAACTTTTTCAAAATTTGCTGGTAGAAAAGGTAACCACGTTGGTATGTAAAATGGTACTGCTTTGTGTTGATACTCATCAAGTTTTTTAAACCATACCCATTGTTCCTAAAATATGAGAATATTATCATCAACAATTAAGAATGTATTCACATTATCCAAATCACACAACTCAGGGTGTTTTGATATTTTCACTGTTGGAACTTTAGGCGGTGACACATTTATAATTTTAGATTTATACAATTTTTTATTAGCATTAATATCATCATTACTTAATTTAAATTCAGATATGTTGCTAAATATTTGTTTACTATGAAGTGGATACATTACAGAGTTTTCATAAGTAGAATGTGCAATACCAAGCGTATGACCAATTTCATGTACAAGAACTTCAAATAAATTTATTTTATCATCATCCTTTGTTTGACTGAGATCTTGATTCCAATTTTCCTGATAGTCCAAATGTAGGTCAACAGACTTTGTTGTACTACTTGTGGGATAAAACGCATGTCCTAAAACACCACCTGCTCCATCGAATGGTATATGACAATTGGATTGCTCCTTATAATTATGATGTCTTTGAATTCCAAAGGATATGATTATATTCGGTGTGGAGACCCCCTTTTTATTATTAATATATGATTGATGTACAAAATTAAGTTGTACATGTTTAGCCCAAATTGCAAAAGCTTGTTTTGCAATATTGAATAGATGATTATTTCCACTAATGAAATCCCAAGTTATAGTTGTTAAATTCCAAGAATGTGGTAAGAGGTTATAATTTAAAACATCAGCTACACCACATCTTCGACTTTTAATTAATTGTGTTGTTTGTGTTAAATTATCATATGGTAAATTATAATAATCTTGAAATAATTTTAACGCATTTAAATATTTCACATCACTCTCATTTATGCTAATTAATTCATTTTCTTCAGTTTTTATATACCCATATGTATCTAGGTAAGCCAGAGTATCTTTAAAATTGAATGCATTGCAAAACTAAAACATAATAGCAGGAATACAATCATGACTGATTAATTACAATTCTACATGTAAACTAAACCGAAAAAATAATAACTCACCAATATATTGTAGTTTACTGCATGGTAAGAAATTTATTTATATCTTGTAGGAAATCATATAAATCAATATTCTCTAATTCATGTTGAAGAACTTCAATTGTTATTTTGTTATCATTATAATTTCTACAAATTTCCATTCCTTTAGAATAACGTTTAGACATATCATTTAGAACATCTTCTAATAGCCCAAGCTTATTATCATATATTATAACATGTTCAACATCTCGCATTAATATATCAAATTTATGAAAAATATTATTAACAGCACTTTTTAAATCTACACTTTTGGGTATAGCTTCAAATGCATTCGCTACCCACATGATAAAGTAGTGATCAATACTAAAGAAAGAAAGAAAGAAAATGTTAATTGCTAAAAAAAATTATTTTTTATTATTGGTGGGGAGGGTTCGTTTATAAGTGGAGATAAAGTTAAATACATAATTATTTACTAGTGAGTCTTATAGATAGGGGGTAAGTTAAAACTTATATAATCCATTATTCATTTATAACTGAATTATGTATTTATGTTTAGAATAATGATTAAAGCTAGGAAACGTAAAATGTTAGATAAAGATGGTATTGCAAAAAAAAAATTAATTTGGAAAATAAAGAAAACATTCTACCAGAAGCCATTCTTTCAAAACCAAACGCAACTACAATAATCAACCCAACCGATCTAGATGTTATAGTTTCAAATGTATTCAATCCACCACCACCACCATCCATCGTTGACCTAGATAATTATCAACATTATCATGAAGATGGAAAAAGACTATTGTTGGAATACAGGTATCCATTAAACCAAAGTCTAAGTAGATGGATATCAATTGGTATTGACCCTAAGCAAAATTTTGAAGTTGTTGTAATAATATCTAATTTAAGATCGTTAGATGGTATACAATTTAAGCTATCTGATTGGTATGAATTTTTACAATGTCGTGATATAATCATGAATTTTTTGGATGGAAAAAGTAATGTAGAATATCAAAATTTACGAGATCATAAATTATATTATCATGTGATAAATGAAGTAAAAGTTATATCGATTGAATGGAAGAAGAGAGAAATATGTTTAGCTACACAATCACTTACAAAATTATTTGAATTAGAATTTATTATAGACTTTTATTTAAAAATGTTAATTTCTTTAAATTTTACACAGTTTCACAATGATATCATATCAAAATCGATTATGTTTGGTGATAATATTATTGATAATATAAAGTATTTATTAAATGTTGAAAACCATTTATGTTATTTGGCAATGCAAGAGCTCTTAAACATGTATCCAGATATAATTCTAGAAAATACATTATTATATTATTAATAATTTTTAGGTTAAGAAGAGAGGTATATTTATACAAATTGGAAAAGTTGAAGTATGTTATAAAGTTATACAAGGATATGAAATTTATAATAAACAATTTATTAGTATTAAAAATGTAACAATGTGTAATCTTATATACCGGATATAATATTTGTGGTATTTGGTTTACGTAAATATTAGATATGTAATTTATAATAAACAATGTGTAATCTTTTATACCGGATATAGTATTTGTGGTATTTGTCATATATAAATATTTAATTTACATCAAATTTAGTTATTGTGAAAATGTCAAATGATATAGTTTATTTATTGAATCTGGAGGCTTCAGTCTTAAATGTTGTGAAAAAGTATTATACACTAAAAAATAAAGGAGCCTTTATCCCACTCTCTGATTTGACTAGTGAAGAAATTGAAGTACTCCCAAAAGAATTTGTGTTAAGAACATGTGGTCAAATTAGTTTTGCTTGGGATAAATTACCAAAAAAATGGCAAACGGATTCTGAATTCAAGAAGTATGAACGATGCACTAAACATCCAGATAACAGAGTAGTCCGGTGTGATCACATAACAGATTGTTTACTAGTTAAAAATTGTCCATTGTGTATTTTTGATTATTTTAAAGAAGAATCTAATAGATTGTTAACATTTGAGAAATGGAATAATGTATTCATTAAAGCAGAAGATTTAGCAAAAGCTGGATTTTATTATATTAATTACAAAGATGTTGTTCGTTGTGCTTTTTGCAATATTGAATTATATAATTTCATAGAAGGTGATGATGCTATAACCGAACATAAACGTTGGTCAGAAAAATGTTCTTTTATTAATAAGATTTAAAATGTTGTAGATGTAAAATTGTTATTTATTTTTGTGTATAATATAATTTATGGAATATTAAATAAGTATACAGAAATTTTTTTTTAAAATGTGTTTTATTTTTTCATATTTTTTAATTTAATTACAATATTTTAATATATGATTATTATCATTATCTAACCACTTTTTTATTTTATTTACATTACTAAGTGCACATATATATGGTGCAGAATGTGCAAAACAAGTTTGATGTGTGAAACATTTTTTAATTTACTCATATTTTTCTAAATCACATATTTGGGCGGGCAAATCATACCAGTTCAAGAACACTTTCTTTTGTAATCCTTTCACATAAAGTTTCACTGCTGGTTGGAGAATCTTCTTAATTATATTATACATCTCTTCATATGGAATGTACCCATCACTCCATTTGAGACCATGATGATTCTTATGTAACCAAATAGCTTGTTTCTTATACTTTCGCTCTAATTCACTCCAAGGAAATGGTGGCTTGAACAGAAAGTGTTGTAATTTACTCCCATCTCGAGATAGAATCACTACTTCTTTCGGTACCAAATCATAGCAGTAGGCAGTAAATCCTTGTATATCTACGATGAGCTCCATGGTTAAACTAACGCTTATCAGCGATAAGTTCCATGGTTAGACTAACGTTTTAACATCGCCTGACATCGGATTATATTCAATGATACGATCATGTAAAATTAAACACTATGCAGTCGTATTGGTTGGAAAATTTTCACTTGATTCAAATTCAAGCCTAATATCTACAGATGCTGATTTTAACGATTCATTTTGATGTGAGCAATCAATTACAGCCAGCGGTGCATAATCTTTGAAATCATTTTTTTTAAGTAATGAGCCTGTATCACGACCATAATAAGAATTTTGAAATTTTGTGTACATTTCATACAATAATGCATATTGGTTATTTTCAAAATTTAAATTTTAATTATGGATAGCACACAGAATTCAAATATACTTTTACATTTGTTAATTTACAATGATCGAAAACACTAGCATTTTTATTTATTTTATTTTTTCTATCAGATTTAAAACCTAGAATAACATAACGCGGTTTTTCCAATTGAGTAGAAGTTTTAACAGGCCATGTTTGCTTCATTGTTGTAGGTAATAATGGATATTCGTAGAGATCCCAGCTTCTAAATGCCATAGATAACGTCTTATTACTTTCAATCATTTTCAATAAATTCAGTTTTTCTTTATCAGCAACAAAAATATGTGGCACTCGCCATTGAATTTTTGATAGATTAAATTTCAATTCAGTTGAACTTGTGTATGTATTGTTATCACTACGAGTTCGAATTAAAACTAATTCTTGCTTAACATTTACAATTATTCTTTTGTAATCTTCAGCAAATCCTAATAGTGATTTCAATGGTATGCAAACGTTAAAATAACCTTCACTATTCACAATATTTACATTTAAACCCCATCCTGCATTTTCTAAAGCACAACTTTCAGAATCGCTTAGAGAAATATATGATTTCATTTTACTACAAATCCCCACTGATTTATTTTTCTCAACTTCTACACCATTCAATGCATATCTAATCTCATCAAAAAGATAAGAAATGCCATTATTTGTAATTTTGGTATCATCATTTTTGTTAATTTTCCTTCAATATACAAAAAACTTTCACTAGGTAATGTATATATATCCTGTTGTTGTATTGGTATCCGAATTTCATCACTATTGTTGAATGTTGATGCCACATATGACTGATGACTATGTACCTCAATACGTGCTATTGTATTATCAAATAATATATTGGAATAAATGTTTAATACATCACTCATCTTTTTTTCTTTATTATAAACCCTTGTGATATTAAAAATGTTAAATTTTCTTGTGTTAATTCTTTCACTGTTGATACAGAAGTGGTAATGCTTTTCTTAGCTGTTATATTTTTATAACAAATTCCCATGTTCTTTCAAGTGAAGTCTGATAGTAATCGTTTCACCTCTAAAATTCACTAAACACCCGTCTTGATCAACAATCGTTAGTGTAATGTTACTTATTGTATGAGTGTTGACAGGTAAATAAATTACATTAGATGGCACTTCAACGATTTTATATCCAGGAGGAACCATTGGATAAAACTCATGTATTGTATGTACATGCTTATCATTTTTATATGCTCCTGTTACTATGTTACATTCTATGAGAAGAGTATTTACTTTTAAAATATTAACTGGTAAATCAGATTCATGTAATATATGTGGTTCTAGTACACGTTCTTTAAATCCTAATAATGAACCAATATTATTAGGCTTAGTAAAGTCAATTTGTAGGGTGCTTTTTATCTCACATTTTAATGTTTTGTTGTTTGGACGTACAGTTATATAATTTCTTACATTACTCTCTTTCTCAATTCTATTATTATACATAAAAGAAAAATCTTCTGCATTAGGATCTCCTAATATCTGTTTTAAATATTGATCGATATCATCAATTTCATATGAACCTACTGGAATAGTTAATTCCTTATCCCCATAGTAAAAATTATTATTAGATGCATCTATGTTTGGAATAGAATTGTATGTGTGAAAATCAATTAAACCAATTACATGCTCACCAATTAAATCAATCGGTGGAAAAAAATCAGTACATAATTCAGATGTATTACCAGTTAGTGTTACCGGCAAAGACATGATAAAAACTGGTATTAATTAGATTCGTTCTGTTTATTTATAAGAAATTTCAAACATAAATGACCACAATTATAAGAATTAAATTTTTGTAATTGTTTATGATTGTAATTTATTTTAATATTTTTACCAAAATAATTTATAAGCTCCAAAGGAGGTTGTAAATTTCCAAAACTATCAAAATATGAAACTTTATTATAACGTTTCTTATAAGCTACCCAATGACTTCCCAATCCATGTTTGTCATCAAGATTTATTATAGCACACTCATTGATTTTAGGTTTAGATGGTAGGGCGTTACGCATAAACACACCGCGAAAATATGGTAGTCTGCATGCGATTTGTTTCAACTCAACACCGCTTAACGCCCTTTTCGGCAGTTTTTTAAGGATAAACCTCGTCCATTTTGATATGTTTTTAAATGTAACCCTCCACCTAATGCTTTCTTGGTGCCATAAGCTGCGGCACCACTTACAGCCCATGTTATTAATGTTTTACCTATAAGCGGTAATAGCAATGGTATAAGTGCTGGTAAAAATCCTCCAACCTTAGGTGTTGGAATTACCCGGGGTTTAGGTTTGCGTTTTTGTTTGCGAGATTTTTTATGACCCATTCCAAATTTTCGTTTTGCTTTCATAATGTTTGTAACTGTCCAAGCTGTTGCTTTTTCTCCAAAAGATGCGTCTTTAGACTTAACCCGATTCCACGCTTTTTCTTGTAATACTTTGTCTGCCTCGTGCCTTTTTGATAAATCACTCGATTTTAAATATTCAATATCGTGTTGTTTGCATGCAACGTCTAATTGATTTATACCAGGATCACCTCGGTTTAATCGTGCTTTTAAATGAGTTCCAGGACCACAATACTGATATCCAGGTATATGTAATTCAACAGGTAATGAATTTATAGCACTGTTAATAAGACCATCTCCATGAACTAACATTAGTAAATTGATAACTATAAATAGTGGTACAAACATTATATAGGTATAGTAACATAATGAAATTTATAAAGCAACAACAAAAGCTACAAGTTAAAAACTTTGATATAACAACTGATATTAAATTTAAAAGACATGGTGACTTATTCCCCAACCGTATAAGATGTCTTATTTGTGGACCTTCAAATTGTGGGAAAACAAATGTTATGCTTGGTTTGTTAACACATCGAAATGGATTAAAATTTGCAAATGTGTATGTATATTCTAAATCTCTTCATCAACCAAAATATCAGTTTCTAGAAAAATGTCTATCAAGAGTAAAAGGAATGGGTTATTTACCTTACAATGAAAATACTGAGATTGTTAAACCACAAGATGCAAGATCCAATTCAATATTTGTATTCGATGATGTAGCCTGTGATAAACAGGATTGTATCCGTAGTTATTTCAGTATGGGGAGACACTCACAAGTTGATTCAATTTATTTATGTCAAACTTACGCTCGTATACCTAAACATCTCATAAGAGATAATGCAAATTTAATAGTGTTATTTAAACAAGATGATTTGAACCTTAAACATGTGTACAATGATCATGTAAACACTGATATGTCATTTAACAAGTTTAAAGTGTTTTGCGCGAATTGTTGGAAGGATAAATATGGATTTGTAGTGATAAATAAAGACTCTGATACAGGTCGTTATCGAAAAGGTTTTGATAATTATTTAACATGGACATCTTAGATGTTATATGTGATTGTATTGCAATCATGATGATATTAATAATAATACTAATACTAATATATCAATATATACTAGACATTTGAAGATTTATCCTCATTTAATCAACAGACTGGAAACAAATCTATTCAATTATGTTATAAATGTTTATGTTAGCTATAAAAAACGTGTTGAAACCTGTTACAAACTTCAACATCAGCATCAGAGTTGTTAAAGATAATTAAAATGAATAAGATGGAGAAAGAAACATTGAAAGAAATAGTGCAAGTTAGTGATGTTATACGTAAGAAGTATAAATCACTTAAACGTGGGCATGCAGATGCAGAGGAATTATTGCAGAAAACTTTTAAACCTCTAAAAGAAATAGTTGCAAATACAACAACACAATTAAAGAAAATTAAAGAAGACACCCCAGATACTATGGAAATAAAAATAAAAAAGAAAAGACATAATGAATCACCTGTTGCATATTATCGCAACCCGGTTGATACACCTAGTAGAGGAGCAATTAAGAAACCTCAAAAATTATTACCAACATTTTTGGAAACCGAAAACTTAGCAATGAAAGATGAAGAAAATTCACCAAGAACACAATTTAAAACACAGTTAGATACCCCAGAAGGTCTAGAAGAATTTGAACAATTAAAGCAATCTGCAGGAGATATTGCAGCCCCTTACATGCTTTTTTTCGCATTACATGAGAGTGACACTGATAAAGTATATGGAATTAGAAAAGATAGTGATGGTATTTTTAAAATAGGTAACATGCCAGTTGAGATCGAACATAATGATCTAAAGATTGGAGATCAATGGTATGAAGGAACAACAGGCCTCTATGAATTATTATTTAAAAAAATACCCGCTATCACATCATTTACCAATGACGATAGAAAATTATATTTAAATATAATATTGCAAACAAACGCTCATAGGAGAAACTTTAGTTCCACTGGTCAGCTTAATGGATCACGCAACTGGAAGTATTTAAATATAATAAGACCAGCAATAACAGTTGGTAGATCACAATCAACATCTGGATATGGTTTAATCCCATCAAATATGACTTTAACTAATTATAAAAGAGATTACATTTATTGGAATGATCCTAATGAACTAGTTGAAAGATTAAAGTTGCTAATGGCTTCGCGAACTGCAGGTCACACCGGACATGATAATGAAATTATGTCAATTATTGAAGAGCTTAAAGAGGCAAATATAATAGAATGATATTATATAATATGATCATATCCAACATGTCTGTAGACAAGTTTGGTAGACAGTTAAAGCCGCACGGCTTAAAACATAAAATCAGTTTAACTACAAATAGTGTTGGTGAGTTTGATGCATCAGATCGGCGGATAGTAAATATAGTCGAGCCAAAAGATGAAAACGATGTTGCAAATAAAGGTTATATTGATTTATACATTAATGAATTGATTAACAAATCATTAGATGTATTGAATGAAGATGAACTTGATGTGTACCATGCTAAAATGAGAAGAATTACATATGTAATTATAATGCTGCAAACAAAAAATATGTTGATAATGCTATAAGTAAATATAAAAATAGGTTAAGTGAACTTATTAATATAAATAAAGTAAAGATAGATGATTTAATTAAATCAGATGAAATTCATAAGGAGTTTTATAATCAAAATTATTTAAAGATTAAAGGTCTAACTGCAAAAATTCAAAATGTTATTGATTATACACCTGTAATGATTGAATCTAAATTTAATACAATTAATCATGCTATATGCACTAAAGAGTTGGATAAACTTAAAAGCGATTTACTTCCATTTGTTTATAAATACATAGAGTCATATTTAAAACCAATTTTAAATGTAAATAAGTTAGTAGTGCCAACAAACGAAGATGAGCAAGTTAGACATAGCTAATGAATTGCATAAACTTGCTCGTCGAACATATTTAAGACGTAAAGTAATAACAAAAGGAATTGACGATTTGTGGCAATGTGACCTTGTTGAAATGATTCCGTATGCAAGAGAGAATAGGGGGTATAAATATTTGTTAACTGTAATAGATGTTTTTTCAAAGTATGCGTGGGCAGTGCCTGTGAAGTCAAAATCTGCTAATGACGTTACACGAGCTATGAATAAAATACTAGGTCAACATCGTATACCATATAATATTCAGTCAGATAATGGTAAAGAATTCTACAACTCTGAATTTCAAAAACTAATGAAACAACATAAAATCAATCATTATTCAGCATACAGCAATCTCAAAGCGAGTGTAGTAGAAAGATTTAATCGTACACTTAAAGCTAGTATGTGGCGTGAATTCAATTTAAACGGGTCATACAAGTGGCACAATATATTACCAAAATTATTAGAAAATTATAATGGAAGAAAACATCGCACTATAAAAATTTGCCCCAAAGATGTGACGCATGATAATGAAAAAAAATTATTGGATACTGTTTACAGTAATATTAAGATTGTAGGGCATTCGAAATTAAAAATCGGTGATCATGTACGAATAAGCAAAGTGAAAGGGGTATTCAATAAAGGTTATACTCCTAATTGGTCCACTGAAATATTTAAAATAGTATATATATATATATATATATATATATATATATATATATATATATATATATATATATATGTATGTATGTATGTATGTATGTATGTATGTATGTATGTATGTATGTATGTATGTATGTATGTATGTATGTATGTATGTATGTATGTATGTATGTATGTATGTATGTATGTATGTATGTATGTATGTATGTATGTATGTATGTATGTATGTATGTATGTATGTATGTATGTATGTATGTATGTATGTATGTATGTATGTATGTATGTATGTATGTATGTATGTATGTATGTATGTATGTATGTATGTATGTATGTATGTATGTATGTATGTATGTATGTATGTATGTATGTATGTATGTATGTATGTATGTATGTATGTATGTATGTATGTATGTATGTATGTATGTATGTATGTATGTATGTATGTATGTATGTATGTATGTATGTATGTATGTATGTATGTATGTATGTATGTATGTATGTATGTATGTATGTATGTATGTATGTATGTATGTATGTATGTATGTATGTATGTATGTATGTATGTATGTATGTATGTATGTATGTATGTATGTATGTATGTATGTATGTATGTATGTATGTATGTATGTATGTATGTATGTATGTATGTATGTATGTATGTATGTATGTATGTATGTATGTATGTATGTATGTATGTATGTATGTATGTATGTATGTATGTATGTATGTATGTATGTATGTATGTATGTATGTATGTATGTATGTATGTATGTATGTATGTATGTATGTATGTATGTATGTATGTATGTATGTATGTATGTATGTATGTATGTATGTATGTATGTATGTATGTATGTATGTATGTATGTATGTATGTATGTATGTGTATATATATATATATATATATATATATATATATATATATATATATATATATATTAAATTAATAATCTAAAAAAATACAAAAATTGTTTTTAAAATGTAACAAAAACAAAATACAGTGATAAAATTTAAAAAAAATATTCATAATTATGATACTTCAATTTTCATTTGATATACTGTAGTGCCCCCACTTTTGTCAAAAAGTGTTCTCTTGTAATCATCCAAAGTAAGGGTCTTTGTCACAACTCCCGATACACCCTTTGCCTTAGAATAACATTTATCATTATTCAATTTAAATGAGTACATTTTAGAACGTAACCCAGCAAATTCAGTCATTAACATGCCTGCGTTTTCATCTTTAAGCAATCCCACAACTTTTTTGTTAGCTTGAGGTATCCCATATCTATTGTTTGTGGAGTATTCTGAAGTGTCGAATCTATTAATATCCATTTTAATTTGTATATATGGATCTTCATTAAATTCATAAATGAGTGAATCGGTATCCATGTATAGAAGTTTAGGTTGTGTAAATGTTTGAAGTGTGTAAGTATAATGAAAATCATACATTAAATATTTGCTAATATCCAAAATAGCCATGCCCACGTAAACAGGTTTGTTGAATTTAATTTTAACTTTATTTAATTCAATTGTAATTAAATTCGAAGTTAATATAGTCGATTTCTTGAAATTTGGTTTCGCAATTAATTTTCGCGCACCACCTCTTCCATTCCATTTAGAAACTAGTTTTATATCTCTATATTTTCTTATATTTTCCATGCTTTTTCCAAATACTGCATTGCTCATTAATTAAAAAAAAAAATTCAAAATCGTTTCGTGCTATTTTCCGAAAGTCTGTATTCATATCAATATACTTTTTGAGCCAAAATGATTGTTGAAATTTTATAATTCTATGAATTTTTATTAATTTCATACCCAATGCTATGGCTTGTTTTAAATTCCTATAATGGATTATATATTTTACCTTATTATGTAAGGTAGTTAATAATTTTTTAAATTTCGAACCGGGGGGTGTTTGTTGAACTGGGCATAGTGGTAAGTTTTTATGTATGTTGTGTAGGTGTTGAGGATAATCTAAATCAACTTCAAGTATGTACCCATTGGAACCATTCTCAGATACTGAATTTACTTTAAAAGCAAGAATTTGATCGTTAGTCAACCATTCAAAATTTCCATGTGGTAAACATTGTATCATTGCCCAACCATATAAATTACATGCATCAAAATACATTATATACTTCTCGGGGTTAGTTGATTCATATGATGTCATGTAATGGTTGTTGGCTTTGGCATATCGATTACAACATTGACTAACACCTCCACGTATACCTCGTTCAAAGAATAAGAGCATATCGATGTCAGTTAATAGCTCCAAATGCACACCAGTCATTTTTAACATAACATCCCAAGCCAGACCTATAAAAAAATAATCAAGTCATTTCAAATTGTTGATAGCAGATTAATTAATTTTTACCAGGTGTTGTATAGTAGTGAGCAGGATCTAGAGCATATTATTTCAAGCAGACATCTCTAAAATTTTCAAAGATGTCTGCTAGTAGTAACACATCAGTCTTGAGATATAAATCTATGTAATCTCCAATTGTTTTATGACTGAATGTGCTCCATACAAGTTGAGCGTGGGAGTAATCCGTGTCACTTTCTTTTGGTGGTAACTGTTCTTCTTTAAACCGATCCCATGAGTTCACATAGTCATAGGGAAATACACCCTTGCGAGTTAGTAGTTGAAATTTAAGATTGTTTGAATAGTTCTTCCGCATGATATTAAATGCATTTGCGTCCATATGGCTGACAAGCTTGTCTAGTGAACTGTTCATAAATCTAGAAATATTACAATAGTTTTTTTTACATATATTTTACATTTTTTTCTTTACTATAATTAACTTACCTGAGAGAATCAAGAAACCTGAGCTCCATACCCCCAACCATTTTAGAGAAGGATATATAACGTTCCTCGTTGGCAGGTATTAATTTTATTTTCTCTTCAGTAGCCCCGAGTTCTTTCACGAGAAAGTGACTGTCATAACCACTTAAATTGTGGAAAAATACGGGAATGTAGTTAGGATATTGATAATTTAAATTACATGAGTTGTGAGCGGCACCACGAAATTTTCCTGAACATAAAATAATATAAGTAATGTGTAATATAATATTTTTGAAATTAAATTTACCTGTTAAATGACAGTGGTCACGAACCTTCTTCGTTTCCTCATCCGCTCCAAACAATTTATCACAAATATGACATTTTTCAGCGGTGGTGAAAGCAACATAGTCCCCTTCAAACATTTTTATTGATGCAATGTTTTTATACAATGCATGCACTTTCATCACAATCTCATATAATTTTTTCATGAACCATTTCGCTGGTTTTGCTCCACGATATAAATCAAATATTGATAATGTATTATCATATGAACATACCAATTGATAAGCAACTGCATATGCTTTATGTTTTTGATATTCATTGGTGTATGAGGTTGTTGGATCTGGTTGACATGTATTAACTGGTACCGTTAGAGATTCAAAATCTGCGTAAATTATAAATGGATGACGTTCTTTACGCATATAATTTTTAAATTTAAGCCCTTCTCATCTTCGCTTGGCATTATAATTCTAACAGCTTCCGCAAGGATACAATCTTCTTCGTGACGTTTTAACAAGTCTGCTCGTCCAAAATATTGTAAACATCGATCACAAATCCAATGTTTATGACTCCGTTTTGAAATTTGCGAGTCGAGAAGACGAGATAGTGATTTGATCCATGTAAAGTGTGATTGATTTGTCTGTTTCCAATAAAGTAGATTGATGTGTTGGTCTTTTTTATTTTTTGTATAATGTAATGGTCCTACTACATTATAATTATTACTCTTTCCATCTGGTTGACATGTATTAACTGGTACCGTTAGAGATTCAAAATCTGCGTAAATTATAAATGGATGACGTTCTTTACGCATATAATTTTTAAATTTAAGCCACTTCTCATCTTCGCTTGGCATTATAATTCTAACAGCTTCCGCAAGGATACAATCTTCTTCGTGACGTTTTAACAAGTCTGCTCGTCCAAAATATTGTAAACATCGATCACAAATCCAATGTTTATGACTCCGTTTTGAAATTTGCGAGTCGAGAAGACGAGATAGTGATTTGATCCATGCAAAGTGTGATTGATTTGTCTGTTTCCAATAAAGTAGATTGATGTGTTGGTCTTTTTTATTTTTTGTATAATGTAATGGTCCTACTACATTATAATTATTACTCTTTCCATCAAATTCAAGACCATAAACATTAATAGACACGTCATCCTGTTTTTCGAATTTGGGAATATCTGTCAATGGTGTAGAAAAGTGAATATTGGTTAAATTGAAAATTTCATAAGGGTCTTGGAGGTATTTGGATGGTCTTTGAGGATTTGAACTAAAAGGAAACATAGCAGAGAGAAGCGACCATATAAAACAATTCTCATCATTATTATGCACATTAACCACCGCCTTCCGGCTTTTAATCGAATTTGGGAATTCGATGTATGAAGAACCACCATTTACTGGATTGAATTTATTGATGTTCACCTAAATTTATCATATTTCTAAATTATAATTTTCAAAAGACATTTATTTTATTTACATACTTGCAAGTGCTTGATACATAACAAAGCTTTTCCCGAATCACGTTCTTGAAATTCATCCATTTTTTTACGAATCGGACCGACCACATTATTTGTAAACCATGTTGAAAAGTCATCACTAATAGTGATGGGAGCCAACTTAGATGTGTGAAAGATTTCAGTTACAAGTTCCTGTTCACCTTTCTTTACAATATAATCACAACACAAATCACAAACAATTTTAACTGGTGAGCGATGTTCAAACATAAATTGTCCAATTTTTACAATTAATATTAATTTACATTGTTCTAAAAAGTCAATTGGTTCAAGAATATGATCACTGTTTACAATTCGACAACAACACACCCGATTTTTAAAAGCACTCTTAATATCTATCCACTTAACCCCATTAGAAGACATATTAAATATTATTTAAGACTAATGAAATAAAATATAAATAAAAGTATTAAGGTATTCATATAAATTTTAAATCATATGTTGTCCGAACTGTTCTATATCTATACATGTTGTGCAATCGAATGGATCCACTACACGATTTATCAATTGCTTACATTTAAAACATTTCTGCTCAATGTTAATTTCAGTCGTATAGAAATTTATGTTGTGTTTTTCCATCACAACTAGTTTTAAATCAACAGATTCATTAAAAATTACCCCCAGACCACACAGATAACACAAATAATGTATACCACCATTTGTTATGGATCTTTTAAAACCCTTGTATATTAAACATATATCTCTATTTCGTAAGTCTTCCCTGGTGAATAAATTTCGATGAGATTGGCCAGGCATTTTCGAAAAATAACAATAAAGTAATGACAAAAACTATTTTCGGTTTGTATATAGAAATGTGATAAAAAATAAGCTGTTTGTTAACACATTATTCAAAACACCAATATCCTGTTTTGGTTGGCTTAAAAGATAATAAGTTAACCAAAATCCTGCTACGATCTATTTAATAAAAAAACAACTGTCTTTGATGTAATCTCTCACATAAAAAATAAAATTTTCCTGTTTCGTTCTGTTTCTTAAAACATGCAACCGTCTTTGTTGCAAGCTATCTTATCTTATTTATTACCACAACTATTGTTATTAAATTGTATATATAAGGTGACAAAATTATTAACATTACAGTATATCACAAAAATTACTCGTCGCTAAATATTGTGACGAGCTGGGGGTTGGCTGTGACGTGATTCTAATAACTGAGTAGAGGTACCAGCCAAGACTGTAACTCCTGCAGGGTTTATATCATATCAGGAGTCAAGCACGAGAGGATATGTAGGGAGTTTACTAAGTCATAACACAATTATACATTTATACGTTTTAGTTTGGTGTTTATTGAAATAAAGTTACTTACAGCATTGCGTTTATGGTACACATTTTACACTGATTCTAGCGTATAAAGTTTATCGTAATCTGGCAGTGACTTATGAAAGACTCTGTGAGATTGTGAAAGACTCTGTGAGCCTGACTGTCAATGACTATGTGTGACTGACTGACTGTGTCTTCCCCATTTCTCCCGGTGTCTTTTATAAGATTTGTGCAGCTGGCGTTATCAATTTGTGGTGCAACCACTTCTCGTGGATGATGTCATTTCTAACTTGCATATACAATATACATTACATGCTGGACGATGTCATAGGGTTAACTAGGGTTAATTACAATATAACGTTTTAAGTATGTTTTGTGTGTTTTGTGGCTGGCTGAGATGACGTATATCTCAGGCCGTGACACTACCCCCCTCTACGAAAGATTTTTGGCGCCCCTGACAAAATACTGGGTTGCAAGGAGAGAAGAATAAAAAAAAAAAATTTTTTTCTTTTCGCAGCTCCTTGTTTAGTTGCCAAAAAACGGAAGTAGGTTGTAGTTTGTTCGTGATTGTGTTATCAGCTATGGTCGGTTCACGCGCTCCATGGCTTTATATTGGCTGTGATCCATCACTTCATTGTACTCGTTCTCTGGTCTTCCGAATTGGTTAACGTTTGAGTATGGTTGGGGTAGGGGTCTTCGTAGGGTTTTTGCGTTTTGGGGTTCTGGGCTAACGTTGATTGGGGTCATGTAATTAAGTTCGGCACTCCTTGATGTTGACGCCAATCTTGCTCTTGAAGTGTTTAGGGGTATGGGTCTTGATTCGAACTCGGTTTGTTCAATTTGCGGGGATCGGGGTAAATTGTATTCAACGATCCTGGGTGCTGGTTCAGGATGTCTGAACATTCGCTGTGCTACTGCCTCAATGTAAGTACCTCTAGTATAATTACAATTTACATGCATATATATCAAAAATATTATGATTAATAAGATTGGTAACCATGGCGATATTAGGAGTAATCTGTCAAACCAGTTATTTTGTAAATCAACTGCTGCTTTGTTTAAGCATTCTTTTAAATTGTTAAATGTTGGATAACGATTTTCGTCGTACGGTGGCAATATCTGAGTTTTTAAATTTGCCCATGCGGCTGGAATTATTTGTTTCATTATGAACGTAATTGTTTTGTTTAAACACGGAAATGATGGTTTTAATATTGTTTTATCTTCGAATTCTATTGAATAATCGCAAGGTAACTGTACCCATAATGCTCCGAATCCTTTTTCAAAATCTAAATATTTTTGTTTATCACCATAATTTAAAATTAATTTATTTTTAACATGTGTTAATAGGAATGTATTTTGACTGAGTGGAGTTATAAGCGTAGCTCGCTGAACTATTGATTGGCACGAGATTGGACAAAATTGAGCTAATTCATTCACCGTTCCGCCCATGAGAAGGAATTTTGTGCATGCTGATGTAATGGCCTT
This sequence comes from Nebria brevicollis, assembly GCA_944738965.1. Classification (NCBI taxonomy): domain Eukaryota; kingdom Metazoa; phylum Arthropoda; class Insecta; order Coleoptera; family Carabidae; genus Nebria; species Nebria brevicollis. Next base: position 2,205,301 of record OX122910.1, read on the forward strand.
GTTATCGTACGTCTTTGATAACGCACATAGCCGATCGCGATGTGGGTCACATCTAGGTGAGAATATTTCTATATTTTGTTCATTTTTAAATGAAACTATAGCAATGTCGATGCTCTCTGTGCCCAGATAGCATGTCTTCCCTTCCCACGCGAGAGGTGTTGGTATTAGTCTTTTAAGTTCAATTTTTTCGATGTTATTTCTGATTATTGGGATATGAATTCCCACAAGTGCTCTATCTTTAGTAAACATACAGTCTGATAATGGTAATCCATAGTATTCTGCTGCGTTTGTAATAGCTAGCTTGTATCCTTTTTTATTTATTTCCACTTCGAATGATTTTAATGCTTCTTCTAATGTATTAATATTTAAAATTTCTGGTGATAAGTGTCTTGCATGACACGCACTTATTAAACTTGCTGCTAATATAGTCATTTCAGTCACAATTTGACTTAAAATATAAATATATGATGGTATGCATTGCGTGTACGAGTTATCTCGTACTATTCCTAATTTATTTATCTCAATTTTATAAGGAAAATTTTTAATTTTATCTTTAATTATTTCTACTTCCCTATTTGTTGTAAAAAGTCTTTTAACATGATTTCTTGATGCTATGTGAAAATCCCAACCTATGCTATCTCCATCATTAGCTAAGATATTTGTTTTAGTTGGACTATATTCACCTATTCCTTTAATTATCGCGGTCATTCTATTACCGATAGCCATACAATCATTATTTCCCTGACATGCTTTATTAAAGCAACTTGTGATTGCTAGCTTTGTTTCATCATTAATCAAGGGTATATCGTACAAAAGTGGTAAAGCCGCTTCGTACGATACTGCATAAGGCAGATTTTGAAAATATGCCCCCGTATTGACCTCAATTTCTCCTAAACTCTCATGGTTTAACCACATCTTTATTATAATCATTGCCGACCATAATCTGTGATTTTTGTGGCTCGCTTTGTGGTTATCATTGCGGTTTACATTATTTACTTTGTGGTCCATTTTAACCACTTTGTATTAGGACTACAGAAATTAAAAAAGGTTATTTGTTATTGTTTGGGTTCTCCCTGACTTTATTTAATTATTTACGTTATCGTCTGATGTTTTTTCTTTCATTCATTTAAAACAACTTTTTCTATTAAGAATGCTTGAAGTAAAAGAGAAACAAATTTTTCTTGCTTATTTAATTTCTGTTACCTTTTTTTTTTAACACTTAATTTGGTGCATTTACATTTATGCCCTTAATTCAAAAATAAGAAAATTATTATAAAAATTAATATAGTTTATGATTATATAATATAAAGCATTTTTAGAACTTGCGAAAACAAATATAATATAATATAATATAAAGATAATATGATATGATGGCTTTTGCCTTGAGTAAATGTATTTACTACTGCTTACAATTCTAGTGTTTATTGTATTTTCTTTTATAATTTCTTATTTCTATGTTTCCTCTATAGTATTTTGGTTCCCGTCTTATTTATTATTACTTTATGCAATACATTGCTTGATTAATGAACGTTATTGACTTATTCTAGTTGTTCCTTTAGCCTCGACTGATACAACGTTATTATGATTGTCCTTTAAAACCGGCCGGATGGCTAATCATATTTCCGTTGTTGTGTTTTTAATCTGACCTTAACTTCGAGTTTTTTAACCTACGTTATTTATATATTTTGTTATTCCTATCTTTCGTAATAATTTATTTCGTTATCAATGTCTCGATTTATTTCAATTTAACTTTTTATATTCGTATATTAATTCATTTATCATTTATTTTAATTCAGTTTAATATATTTAATTATTTCTTTTAATTTATCATTTAACCATGGTTTTCTCATTTATTTTGAAAAAATTTAATCAGTTTGTCGATGCGTATTTCTAAATTTTACTTGTTGACTTTATGTGACTTTTCATATTGATCAGATATTACTGGTCATATTGTCTAAAGAATAATTATTTTGCTTGGCTAATTGCAAAGAACTATTTACTTATTACAAGAGTTTATTATACTTTTCGTCCATTCGGTTACTGATTTTATTTTTTCTCCATAACTGAGTTTACTAACCTTTATTTCTTCTGTAGCAATCAATGGGCCGACGGATTCCTACGCTGGGGTGTTTGGAGGAATTCGATCACCTTCCAACGAGATCCCATTGACTGAGGGGTCGGCTGCCGCTTACAACCGAGTCTCTGACGTGTCCGTGCCTAGGTTTGACCGTCCTACACCGCCGCTGTTTTCTATCTTCACCTGGACTTTTTCTCCACTGGCTAATGTCAGCATTCCAAAACTGACTCCTTGTTCAATGTCTGTTACTGCGTAACCTTTTTCTTTCTTCTTAAAGCAATATACAAGTCGTTCGCACTGTATTCCGTCTTTCTTTATTCTTTGCTGCAGTTTCCATGCGAGGTAAGCTAATGTTACGACCGTAATGATCAGAAGTGTGACCAATTCTATTATTATTAATAGGTTTACTTCGTTTATCGTTTGTGCTCTCGCTACATGGATGAATCCAAGTTGCCTCAGTCCATTGTTTTTCAGTATCAATAGTACTGCGACTGTTGTGATTACGTTCCATACATAAAGTAATATGTTTCTATGGTATGTTAGTAATGGCCACTCAAGTGGTGTATTCTGTATGCTGGACCAATCGATGTCCGACGTTCCACTTATCGATGAAAGGTTTAAATGTGGTATTTGATTTGTCCAGTTATGGTTTAAACATTCTGATAAGTTATTGTATGTAGGTTTATTTGCAGACCATAACGGATTTATTCGGAATGATTTTAAATTCGACCAGGTTGCCGGTAATACGTGTATTATTCCGAGCGTAACACTATCTTCTCCACATGGGATTCGTCTTGGAATTGTTTGAACGTCGTTCACGTACAACGAGCAGTTGCAAGGTAACTGAATTTGCAATGCTCCTGGTTGTCCTATACATATATCATCGATATTTCTTATCTGCTTCGGACAGCGGATTTTGGTATTCTTATGTGGATGTGTAATCACATATGTGTCAGAACTCACTTCCGATATTATCGTTGAGGTTGCTCTATAACATCGAAATGCGCATTCTTTTGAAATTTCTTCGACTGTTGCGCCTGAATACATTTTAAAGGCACACTGTGGTCCGTACACTGCGTCTGATGAAAACCTTGGTAGATAACATAGTCTATCGTGGTATGGTCTACATTGATGTAAGCCCGCTCCTGATATTGGTCGCATTTCTTTATCGCTTACTGCTAGATACATCACATCATGCATGAAAATACACGTGTCATTTTTCCATGCGAAGGGTGTGGTTAGTAATTCCACAAGCTTCCATTCTTTGTGTATTTGAATCACTGGTATTTTTACGTGTACTACTACTTTATTTTTGCTTATTCCGCAAACTACAATTGGTAGTTTGTAATATTGCGATAATTCCTCTGCTGGTATGGCTAACTGCAGGCCATATTGATTTAATTTTGTTGACAACCTCTCCAAATCTTCTGCTAGGATTGCTGGTGTCAATAATATTGTTGGAATATTTCTTTGTTTGCAGGCGTGTAATATTTCATTTTGTCTTATTAATCTTGTTAAATATAATATTCTTTTTAAATTTTCGAAGTCGTTTAATAGTAATTCAATTGTTTCTTCTTTTGATTTTTGTAACTCGGTGATTTCACCTCTAATTTCCACTGCTAACTGTCGTATTTCTTTGACGTGATCATTTAGTTCCGTGAATGCTTCTTGCACTTCTTTGTCGTACTTTATGAATTTGCTACTTATATCTGATAAGTGTTTGTATTGTGCATGCATTCCGGCTTTCAGTACTCTTACTGTATTTTCGAGTGACCTCTCGTTCATTACTAGTGGTTTTACTTTTGTCTCTGTCATGACGCCACAACACCAGTTGAAGGCGTCGCCAATAAAATCTAGCGCTCTCTTGTTGCGTCGATTCTTCTTTTCTTCTCTGGTTGGTTCATGTCCGTAGATTTCCATGGGGGATGCAAAGGATAATTCTTGGGGATTGGATGCAGAACGTTTGTTTCGTTTTGTTGTGCTTTCAACTTCGATTTCTAGGAAATAGTTTGGATCCAAGGATTCGTCTATTTGGTTGTAGGTTCTATCGTATAGGTTTCCCACGTCATTTAATTTTGCACTGATGTTGCACCTCATTGGTTCATTCTTGCAACTGTTTGCTGGTCTTGTTATTTTGTCTCCATCTTCTCTGGATACCCAGTCGGCTTCGTAGGTTAGTGGGATCGTTGCCTCGTAGGTGATTGCCTCCGGCAGATCCTTCCAGTACGCCCCTGCTTCCACTTGAACTGGTATCTCTTGCGTGGAAACTTCGTAACTCGCCATCATTAGAAATCTGTAATTATAATTTATGTTGCTCTCATGAGCGTTAATATTTATTTGTTGCTTGGGATGGCATGACCATTATTTCTCTAAAAAGAATTTTTTCGATTTAATATCTCGTTTGTAGTTTTTAGCAGTAAATTATTTTAACGTGATTAAAAAAAAAAAAATTTTTTTTTTTGTCTCCACCTCGTGGATTTATTTTTTAAGGTTTTATTTTTTGTGTTTGTTAATTTTCAATGTTTTAACAACTGACGGAGTCAAGTACTTTTATTTTACTTTGTAATTGTTTATAACGCGTTGTGTCTTGCACAAATTATAGCTTTTATAATTTTTTTTTTTTTTTTTTATGCTTGCAATCTAACATTCTTTTTTCATCTCACAGTGTTTTTTACTCGATTGTAAGAATGTCTGTGATTAGTTTTATACATTGCTTTTTCGGCTATTTAATTTTATTATCTTTTCTACTTACAGGTTTTAGCTGTATGATTATTAGTCGGATATCCTCAGTGCGTTTGATATTTGAATATAGTTGTTTTTTGAGTTCATTCACACTGAAGGTCTCCGCTATTTTGCATCTATTTATTTATCTGAATGTGTTGCGGTTCTCTCAGTAGCAGTCGTTGCTCTTTCTGTATTTTGTAACAGCCGGGGCAGCGGCTACTTTGAAAAAGCCGTTGCACGGTGTATTTTCAACTATATCTTGAGGATTTTATCTTATTTTGCGTAGTGAGTACTTCATTATCGTGTGTGTATATACATATGTATATATGTTTTTATAATTATTATTTTTATACATATTTTTTTTTTCATTTAGTTTTCTCTGGCTGTGGTTGTCTCTCTTTCTATTGTTGGCAGAATTTGAACTCTGCTTTTGATTTTGCTGTACTTGTTTGGTTTAGGTTCGTAGTCCACTCACAGCTTTTTTTGTTATCAAGAATTTAGCGGAATGCGTTCCTAAATCCGATATTTTATTTGCAACATTTCTCTATCAAGACGAAGATTTTTATTAAAAAGAGAAAAAAAAAATTTCTTTAATGAGCCTTGTCTGAGTTGTCGTACTTCTGCAGCCACTGCTCATATTATTATAATGAGCGGAGGTCGCCGAAGTATGATTGTTCATGCTTTTTGCTCAGGTTCTTTTTTTTTTTTTTTAATTATGATGACGACAAGGTGAGCTTCTTTGCTGTATATTGCTTCTTTACTCTTCATATTTGTTGATTATCTAGTTCCTGTTTTACCGTTTTATTGTGCGCCCTTCCCTGCGCAGTTAACAATTTTTTCCTGATGTTAAAAGTGGGCTCATCTCCTTGTCCCTCCTTCGGTTTTTTTTTTCTCTCTCCCTTTTTTTTTCTTATAAAATTTTTTTTTTCTTATGGCATACACCCTTTCCTTGGCGCATGCCAATCCCGTTCCTTGATGGGCCCCGCATTGTCTCTGCGAGGGCGACTCCCCAAATGCCGGCTCGTTTGGCAAAAGTGATATTTCGCCCCTGAAGCGGTGCCTCAGGAACCTATATATTGGCGAGTTTATGTTCTCCTTTAGATATACTCTGTCTAATTTCGCCATCTTCATGAGGAGTCGCGCGATCCCCCGGCTGTGGTTGATCATTCCATCCCCCCAGGCCAACCCATGGAGGTTCTGCCTCGCGTACCTGATATTGTTCAGGCCCTTCCCATTAACGATTCTCTCCGGAAATGGTTCTTGTAGGAGGAGGTGCATGCACTCTCCTCCGTCCAACAAGAGCGCCACCTCCTTTGGAGAGAACTCTCCGTTAATGAGAAAGCCCTGCATATTCAGGTACGCAGTCTTCTTCCTCCGTTGTTGGTAGGCCTGGTTTTGTGGCTGTTCCACTGGCGTCAATTGGAGGCGTGCTTCCTCTGCTCTCGCCTCCTGGCATGCCGTGATCGCCCCTACGTTCCGGGCCACTTCGTCCATCCATTCTTCATTTTCCATGGACTCGGCCCAGGATATCGTGCTTGCTGGGGTGGGTGGCCTCTGTGGCCAGACGTCCGCTGTAGCGGGCCCGCCCGATTGTCTGTCCTCTCGCCCGCTACTAAGTTCGTCCTCCACCCCGTTAACTGGTTCAATTGTCGGTATGGTGACCACAAATTGGTGGGCGGCGTGCTGCTCCTCTGCCTCCCCGAACCTGCATGAAAAATTTAGAAACTTGAAACAGGGCCAAGACGAGGACCCTCGCGATTATTATTTTACAATGATGGATATATGTAATCAATTTGAAACCCCGCTGTCGGATGCGGAGATAACGAATCAAATAATAATAAATTTAGACCCAGATCTACAAACGCAATTAGCACCGTTCGGAGTACAAAGTTTAAAAGAACTCAAAGAATGTATAGATAAACTATGCATAATACAAGAACGCAAACGGGCGTTGAGAGAAGCGAGAGAGACAGAACGTAGCGCAGTATCAATGCAAGAGCAAGCATTGCGGTTTGAAAAATTAGCGGATAGATTAGAAATCCAAGCACACGGTCACGAAGATAGGCAAAGAACAAATAATTCAAATATGAGAAATAACGCGAGATATATTAATACGCGCTATAATCAACCTTATGTTGGGCGCGGTTACGGAAATAACAATTACGGAAATAATGGCTACGGACAGAATAGATATCAGGCAGGCCAAAGTAATTATGCGAACCCAGGTAGTTATCAAACGCAAAGAAACTATCCGACCTACCCATCAGGTAGGCGTGCTTCCTCTGCTCTCGCCTCCTGGCATGCCGTGATCGCCCCTACGTTCCGGGCCACTTCGTCCATCCATTCTTCATTTTCCATGGACTCGGCCCAGGATATCGTGTTTGCTGGGGTGGGTGGCCTCTGTGGCCAGACGTCCGCTGTAGCGGGCCCGCCCGATTGGCTGTCCTCTCGCCCGCTACTAAGTTCGTCCTCCACCCCGTTAACTGGTTCAATTGTCGGTATGGTGACCACAAATTGGTGGGCGGCGTGCTGCTCCTCTGCCTCCCCGAACCTGCATGAAAAATTTAGAAACTTGAAACAGGGCCAAGACGAGGACCCTCGCGATTATTATTTTACAATGATGGATATATGTAATCAATTTGAAACCACGCTGTCGGATGCGGAGATAACGAATCAAATAATAATAAATTTAGACCCAGATCTACAAACGCAATTAGCACCGTTCGGAGTACAAAGTTTAAAAGAACTCAAAGAATGTATAGATAAACTATGCATAATACAAGAACGCAAACGGGCGTTGAGAGAAGCGAGAGAGACAGAACGTAGCGCAGTATCAATGCAAGAGCAAGCATTGCGGTTTGAAAAATTAGCGGATAGATTAGAAATCCAAGCACACGGTCACGAAGATAGGCAAAGAACAAATAATTCAAATATGAGAAATAACGCGAGATATATTAATACGCGCTATAATCAACTTTATGTTGGGCGCGGTTACGGAAATAACAATTACGGAAATAATGGCTACGGACAGAATAGATATCAGGCAGGCCAAAGTAATTATGCGAACCCAGGTAGTTATCAAACGCAAAGAAACTATCCGACCTACCCATCAGGTAGAAATGAATCGGGACAAATGAGAGGTGGTTTTTCAAACCAACCACAGAACAGAGCTCCCATTAATAATTTTTCGGGGCGTGGAAGAGAGACGACAGGTAACAGACCACCGCAAGATACGCGGGGCTTTCAACAACGTCTAACACGTACCCATGATGGAAGACCAATATGCTTTAAATGCAGTAAACCAGGTCACGTAGGGCGTATGTGCCCAGGGCCACAAAGGCCACAACAGACCGATGTTCGTCAAAACATGGCGACAAATTCGGGAAACGCCAATGCACGACGCTAATTGCCGATAGTGTTGTGTATAGCCAAAACCAGGGCCCAAAGACAACTTGCAAAATATTAACGGTACAAGGTCATGTAAATTCAAAACCCATAGAGATAATAATTGACACAGGAGATACGTGCAATATAGTCAAAGTCTGCCACACTGAAGACTACGAAGAAAATAGAATTCATGTCCTCAAATCCGCGGGAGGGCATGTAATCGAAGTTTTGGGTAGCACGGTAGTTAATGTCATAATTGGGGGATGGACTATAAACCTAGCCTGTTTAGTAGTGAAAGACCTTCCCCGTGATATTTTAATAGGAACTCAATTCCTTTGGGAAAATAGAGCTTGTATAGATTTTGAAAACCAAAAGATAATTTTTAATGCAAAATTAGGAGATAAAGAATACGAAATAAATTTCGCGCGTGCCGTGGTAGAGTTTAAAGATAAGGATGAAAAAATTGAAGCAGAGGAAGTCGAGGTTTTAGAAATATTAGACGACATGCCACAGGACGGATGCATGACATAAGCGCGGTTTTATAATAAAATTATTATCACCAAGTCGGAAATTTTATATTCTGGTGAGGAAAAGGAAATTAAAGTCAATGAAATCGGACGTTACGCGTTTAGTCATATGTTCATACCGCGAACGGAATTTTTGGTTAAAAATGGTTTACAAATAAGGCAGATAAGCTCTATAGAACCAAATATGGGCGTATGGAACTTGGTTATACAAAACATTCGCCGAGTGCCGTTTAGATTATTCGCAAATACGGCATTAGGCTACAACGAAGTAATAGAAGAACTCGAAACAAGCGAATATAAACACAACGAAATATATGTAATAACTGACGAGTCACAAGAAGTACTATGCGAACATAATATAAATAAACTACTAAATGAAAACGAGAAAAATAAATTATTAGATTTAATAGACGAATACACGGATTTATACGCGTGGAATTCAAGACAGATCGGTTTAACAGATACAGCAGAAGACGAAATAAATACAGGCGACGCACAGCCTATTCATCAACGACCGTATAGGGTATCCCACAAAGAAAGGGAAGTTATCCAAAATCAAGTCAAAGAAATGCTGGCAGATAATATAATTAGACCATCCTACGGTGCATGGTCATCGCCAGTAGTTTTAGTTAAAAAGAAAGATGACACATGGAGATTTTGTGTCGATTATAGAAAATTAAATGCCGTCACGAAAAATGACGTCTACCCATTACCTGTTATTGAAGACATTCTGAGTTACATTGGAAACTCAAAATATTTTTCCAGCCTGGATTTGTTCAGTGGATACTGGCAAATACCGGTAAAAGAAGAAGATAAGACGAAAACAACATTTATAACGCCAGACGGACAGTACGAATTTAACGTACTTAGCTTTGGGCTATGCTCAGCACCAGCCACGTTTCAAAGGATGGCAGATAGCGTATTTAAAGACATGAAATGGAAAGAAGTATTAATTTATTTAGACGACGTAATTATTTTTAGCGAAACATTCGCAGAGCACCAAGCTAAGGCACGTATTTGAACGCTTGCGGGAAGCAAAACTAACCTTAAAACCATCAAAATGTACCTATTTGCAAACAGAAATTGATCTGTTAGGGTACCGAGTAACGAGCCAAAGACTTAGTCCGGATGCAAAGAAAATTGAAGCTGTAGTAAATTTCCCAATCCCACAGAAAGTTAAAAAACTACAAAGTTTTTTAGGACTCTGTAATTACTATAGAAAATTCATAGAAAATTTTGCAAAAATTGCTAGACCTTTGTATTTAATGACTAAAAAAGATGTTAAATTTAAGATTGAAGGAAATGCACTAGAGGCATTTAATGAACTTAAACATAAATTAACTACAACCCCAGTATCAGCACATTTTGATCCAGCTAAAGAAATAGAAATTAGAGTAGACGCATCTGGAGAAGGGCTTGGCGCAGTATTATTGCAATTAGACAAGGATGAATGGCATCCTATAGCGTATGCTTCCCGAAGGTTGACAAAAGCCGAAGCAAACTATAGCACATCACAACAAGAATGTTTAGCATTCGTATATGCTCTAGGACAGTGGCGTCCATACGTGTGGGGAAAGCCATTAAGAGTAGCAACAGATCACCACGCATTGTGTTGGTTAAAATCAATCAGAGACCCAGTGAATAGATTGGCCAGATGGAGCTTAAAGATACAAGACTATCAATACTCAATCTTTCACAAAAGTGGAAAAGCACATATTGATGCAGATTGTCTATCACGCAACCCATTACATATAGCAACGCTAGCAGACGAAGAAGCAACATTAGAAGTGGAGACATACATAGTTATCCCAACGGACATGGAAGAATTACAAGCTAAAGACGAAAAATTAGAAGAATTAATTAAAGCAATAAAAGACGAGAATTATGGAAATGCGTTATTACAACGCAGAGCCAAAAATTACGAAATTAGAAATAATATTTTATTCAAACGCAACCCTAAATTAGACGGCGCGTCAGGATTATTTGTGATGCCTCAAGATTTAATCGGAGAAATCTTATATGCTAATCATAATGAACCATTAGCCGGACATTTAGGTTTCGCTAAAACATACGACAGAATAAGAACACGATATTATTGGGATAATATGCTAAATGACGTCAGTAAATATGTAAAAGGATGCGCGGATTGTCAAGCAAGAAAAGGCGTAACAAACGTTAAGCCAGCGGGTATGCTACACCCGATACCGATCGGACAACCATTCGACAGAGTCGGAATTGACTTGTTGGGGCCTTTTAGAAGAAGTAAGCGGGGAAAAACGTTTGTAATAGTCGTAACAGAATACGCAACGCGCTGGGCAGAAACGCAAGCTTTACCCAGTGGCAAAGCCGAACCAGTGGCAAGATTCATCTTGGAAAGGATAATCTGTCGCCACGGTACGCCGCGTGTACTGTTAAGTGACAGAGGGAAAGTTTTTCAATCGCAGATGGTCACCGAACTATTGCGGTGCATGGGGTCTAATAGTCAATTCACGACAGCATACCTTCCGCAAACCAACGGCTTAACCGAAAGGTTAAATAAAACCATCGCAAATATGCTATGCATGTATACAAACACAGCACAAAATGACTGGGACGAATACTTAGCCCACGTCACGTTCGCTTATAATACAGCTAAACAAGACACGACTCAAATGTCACCGTTTAAATTAATTTACGGACGCGATCCGATATTACCTACGGAAGCTCAATTAAATGAGCCGATTGAGAATGAAGTAGTTATTAAAACTAGGGAACAATTAGTAGAGATTAGGGAACAAGCCAAAGAGCGTATACAAAAGAAACAGTTAAAAGATAAAGGCCGTTATGACAAAAAACACAGGACGGTTGAGTATAAGATAGGAGATAAAGTAGGAGTTCGCAACCCGGAAAGACATGTAGGTAAATGCGACAAATTATTATGTAAATGGTTCGGACCGTACGAGGTCATAGAGAAGAAATCAGATGTAACATACATAGTTAAAAAAGGAAAAGGGAATAAAATTAAATTTGAAGCAGTTCACGTTGAACGCATGAAACCATATTTCGCGCAGTGGGAACCGCGCAACGACAACGAACGATATCAGTTGCGGCCTAGAAAGGTCGTTGAATAAAACAAAGCGGCAGGACCGCATTCAGCCCAGTAGAAAAAAAAAACACACACACACGTAAATTAAACAATTTTAAATTAATTAACATATATTTATAAACATAATAATACACACAGAAAATATTACACACATATTTTAAAAACAAAACACAGAATATATAAAAAAAAAAAAAAATAAATAAATAAACATTTATATATATATATATATATATATATATATATATATATATATATATATATATATATATATATATAATCTACCCAGAGAATTTGTGATGTAAACGAGTGATGTTAATCGAGTGATGTTGAACGAATGAACCAATACCAAATAACGGTTATAAAAATCCATTATAATTTTCTAGTGAGGAACAAGTAACGAAGAGATGGGAGGAGAAGGTGGTGACCACGCTGGGACTCACCCAGTGGATAATGGTTCGGGGGACCAGGCTCCTGGCGGAGGCCCAGAACAATTCGGTGTTGGGCGTTATCAATTTGTGGTGCAACCACTTCTCGTGGATGATGTCATTTCTAACTTGCATATACAATATACATTACATGCTGGACGATGTCATAGGGTTAACTAGGGTTAATTACAATATAGCGTTTTAAGTATGTTTTGTGTGTTTTGTGGCTGGCTGAGATGACGTATATCTCAGGCCGTGACAATATCTGTTCCATTAAATATTGGTAAGTTTATAATATTTAAATTTTACATATTAAATCTAAAACAAATAATTTATTAGACATGGATTTCCAAAAACTTAACCAACTTGGTTTGGTCAAATCAAATACAATTATAAAGTTATTTGATTTAGATGAATCAAAAAAATATGCAATTAATGGGGCAAAGCTGGTAACAACAATATATGGAAAATCTATTTGCTTACAAATTGAAGACTTCATTGTGTATCTACCGAAACGCTTTAATGTACTAACAGAGAATGAAATTTCAAAATTAAATGGTTCATTTTTCAAAGTATTTAAAAAAGAAGATCACATTCAAAAAATAGAATTTTACGAGACAAACTAATTCTATTGAGAAAAAATGGCGCCACAATTTACATATATATTTAAAGAGATACCAGAAAATTGGAATGTGTCAACCGAGTTTCCATTAGTTGTAAATCTAGAAAATGATATCGATTCATCCGACAATGATGATTTAACTGATGATGGTAGGTCCACCAATAGCGATTTATTTATTGATTATAATGATTTAGATGCAAATGATATTTCAAATGAATCTTTTAGTTCAATATTACCATATTGCTTTAATAACTCAAACCACATTGTAATAACTTATCATAAATGGCTTATTCCTAGTTATACAGATAGTAGTTGCTGGAATATTCGTCGATTTTGCGTAGAATGTTCAACTTCAAAAATTAATAATTCAGTTTGCAATATATTTAATCCTAACGAAAATATGATAGCTGATATGTGGTATTTTTTTAATCAAAAAACCACACATTTTATTCTAGACAATGCATCAATGTACTCTTTCTTATGTAATCAAGAATATAATTATTGTTTTATATGTTTGAATCAAATATTCGAATGGTTTTCATCAACCACTTGTACATGTAATATAGATTGATTTCTTTTAATTATTATAACATATCATCATCAGTTAAACCGATATAATTTTTCTAACATATTGTTTCATAACGTAAATCAAATTGTAATAACATTTTTTTTTTCTACAAAAATTCATCAATGTTTTCACTTGTACTTGTTCTATTACTACAATATTAAATAAACTTTTAAAATGTTAAAAATATATTTTTGTTTATATTTAATAACTTATAAAACCTATCCCTATTAATCATCCAATCTATATAGTCTGTTGTATTAAATTATGCAAAATGTGATAAGAAAAAAAAGGATGTGGTATCATAGATGTGGTATCATTATTAAAAAAAAATTCATGCATTAACAAAGCAAACATGGTAGAAAAATGTAAGTTTTTTATAAGTACAGTGATTTATATAAAATTATATTAAAAAATGTGTTTGTTTCAGATTCTGATAGAATTATTAAACATTTTTTAAATAAGAAATTAGATTTAAATGTTGTAAGTAATATTTTATGTTTATATTTCTTTTAAATTTAAATATATATTTTTTTTTTAGAAAATAGAAACTATAATTTGGGGTGTTCCCCCAAATAATACAAAATTAATTTATGGTGGAGAAATGGGTGCTCTAACGGTGCTCATATTCCACCATATTAATGTAATATATATTTATTAATTAGTTGTAAGCATTAAATATATTTTAAAATTAATTACGTATAAGTACTCTAAATAAAACAAAAAAATTTTTTACTTTTTGGTGTACTTTACTATACCCCCCAAATAAGATGTACAAATTGTTGAATATATTTCTTAAAACAAAAATTATTATGAATATAATGAATTCTAAAACAACATACAATCTGCTTTACATTCACGTTAAGTTGGTACACAACACCAATATGCAACTTGGGTTACTCTCTTATTATTTTAGTACTGCAACCTAGGATACTCTACTGGTCCTGGTTTACATTCACGTTAAGTTGGTATACTCTACTGGTCTAATTTAATATACCCCAAACATCATACAACCCGCTTTACATTCACAAAAAAAAACAAAGTACACGAATTATCATACAACCCACTTTACATTAATGCATTAGCGATATCTTCTTAAGTACCCCAAATATCACAACCCGCTATACACCCACGTCAACCCAACACTCCCTATGACGTCACAACGGCACGACCAATCAGAAGCGAGACCTTGAACTGTGCTAGAAACGGCGTTTTCTATCTACTCACAGCAAACATGTTCTCCATCGGCAATATAACAATAATGGACGATCATAGGAAAAGTCTTACTTATGAAAATGATAAACAAAATTGTAATACAAAGAATTTGCAATGTCCTTTAACTGAAAGTGAAATTAAAAATGAACTTGAACAAGAAATGGATTTTATAGAGCATAAGATTGATGTTAAAGCAGAACCCAACACCTGTAGAGCAACGGAAGAAAATACAAGTGTTGCAAATATCTATAAAAGTTTGGTACCCCTAAGACAGCATTCAAAAGAGCAAGATGGGCAAGATAATGGCAATCAATTCGAAACGGAAAGTCTTCCTGTCACACGCATCCATACCAAGGAGCAATCCTTCTCAGTGTTCAACAGTGAATTGGCACAGACAGGTAACCTGACTACACATTTTCGAACCCAAACCAGGGAAAACCCAAGGAATTATAGAATTTGCACACGTTCCTCTGGTGTAAATACTACTATGAAAATCCTGAATGTACATTTACGAACACACATCGGCGTAAAACCATACAATTGTACAATTTGCGAACGTTCCTTTAGTCAGAAGGCCACTTTGGCAACCCACATGCGTATCCATACCCATGAGAAACCTTTCACTTGCTCTGTGTGCAACCGGGAATTTGCACACAAAGGTAACTTAACAATCCATATTCGAAACCACACTGGCGAGAAACCATACAAATGTACAATTTGCAAACGTTCATTTAGTCATAAGACCAGTTTGAACACTCACATGCGTATCCATACCCATGAGAAACCTTTCACTTGCTCATTGTGCAACCAGGAATTTACACAGAAGTATAACCTAACTAGCCATATTCGAAGCCACACCGGCGAGCGACCATACGAATGTACAATTTGCAAACGTTCATTTAGTCGGAAGAGTAATATGACCACACACATGCTCATCCATACACATGAAAAACCTTTCCCTTGTTCAGTGTGCAACAAAAAATTTGAACAGAAGATTAACCTAACTAACTATATTCGAACCCACACTGGTGAAGAACCATACAAATGTGGAATTTGCAAATGTTCATTTCGTAAGCAGATGTATTTGACCACCTACATGCGTATGCATACCCATGAGAAATCCTCTCCTGCTTAGTGTGCATCCTCGAATTTGAACAGAAGATTAGCCGAACTACACATATTCGAACCCACACCGGAGAATAACCTCGTCAATGTCAAGTTTTATTTTGCACGTAATTACTTATTAACTATTAATACTTGCAAACAACACTTTTAATGCATCTTTAATTTCCAAACATGTATCTAGACAAAATACTTTTAACCGCTATTAGAGATATCTGTATGTGATACCAATAAAGGGTCTTTCTTTTTTTTTACGTCTTCCGACAAACTACATCCAACAAGAGATCTTCAACGAAGAAACATATACACTTGTAACATCATAAATTAACCCAGTAGCACTTAATACCAAATCAATATAAAATTAATATTGGATATATATTGCATCTTGCCTCAATATGGCATGTCAAATCATAGTTGCGCAAGTCCTATAACAAAACAGTGTCGGTTTACTTCTATAATGTATTGCAGAGACCTGTGGCGTATTAATTTGCCTTAGCAAAAATTTACTTAAAATTTTCATGAAACCTGTTTTAAAAGCTGAAGTAATAATTTACATTTATCGCCAAACAGTTTTTTCCCTTACTTAAATTCCAAAGATAACTTGCGGAACTACAAAAATATGGATAGCTAAACACAGCGCGCCACTGGGTCTGACATATAAAGCCAATATTGTACTATGTTAACCCTAATTGAATTGAGCCAATATTGTCATTATATAACTGTGCTACTGAGGTAAGCGACGGAGGATTAACGGTTGGGATGTCTGAGAACCAATTTCCGACTTGCATGTATTTTCTTAATTTAACTGATATTTTTCTAATAAATTGGATTTTTCAAAGAAATTAGCTATATTATATCCTTTAACCCTCTTATATTAAGAAATAAGTTAGTATTGTTGTTAGGAATAAATTCATCGATATATGAACGGAAATATTTCCTTTAGCCTTACCTGAACCGATTCTGATTATTTTCGGTGCGATAGTTTCATGTTTGTATGTGCTAGTATTGGAGCTCTACAGCCTAAACGGTTGAAGGTAAAACTGTGAAACATTAAACTTAAGATTTTTATTCACTTGCAAAGAAAATCTTCTATTTTTGGAATGAATACTAAAACCGCAAGTGCTTGGTTACTGCAGTAACATCTTGCGGCACTTTCATTAACACAAAAACGGTTGCACTTACAGCACAAATACTTTAATTAAATGTTAAATATATTAGCATTATTCACTAATTTTATTCTAATTTTATTTCGAAAAAGGTACCGGTTACAAGAAAATAGCTAATTAAATTTGTTATTTTATTTATTTTGAAGCAACGTAGCAACTGGACCTGTCAAATATTTAGCATCTAAAGTTGGAAATATCTTTAGTGAAAAAGGTTAATAAAATATTATAATTAAGTAAAAAAAGCTGACGTGTCTTTCACTGAACTTTCTTATACGCATTTTAATTAGTTCGTTATAATTTAAATTTTTTTGATAAATTTAAATGTTTTATATATTCTAATGATCTATCCAAAATGAGTGTACGAAATTATATTAGCGTATACGAAAGTATATTAACACACTTATGGACAGATATCTTATATTATTTTAAGGAAATTTGAAATTTTGATAAACATACAAAAAATATCGTCCGCTAAATATATCCGCAATTGTATACAAATGAAACAATCAGTAACAATACACGAACCATTCAATATAAGATCAGATTTCTTATCGAGATAAACCGGAAACTGAAATTTTAGTTAGTCGTGGCATGGCGTATGACATCATTATAGTAGCCACCTTTAGTGCGGAGGCAGCACTACAATATTAAGCGCTGCTTTACGTTAGACGTCAGTATATACTTGTCTGTAGATCAGCTACAGACATGCCGTGGCGAGTAGATCAACTACTGCCGGAGGACAATTATGTAGACATAACGTCCGCTACTAGACGTGAGAAGTATTGAATGTTATATTGAAAATAACTTAAATTTTGTTGTAACCGGTACCTTTTCTGAATATACTTTTCAAATAAATTATTTGCGAAATATTAATGTCTTTATTTTCAATCTTACTAATTTTGCTGTAAGTACTACCGTTTTTGAGTTATAGCAGAATATTGAAAAAACAATTTTTTTTAAACCAGTACCTTATTTGAAAAATATTTCCAGATAAAAGTTAAGCGAAATATTAATATCTATTATTTATCCTGATCCAAAGCTTAAATTTTCCCGCTATTTTTAATCTAGTAGAATATTTATCAACTGTTTCTTATATATAACTTGAATGCATCTCGACAAATTAGATATGTTTTGCCCCGGTATAAGTTTCAGATTCCAAAGATGGAAATTCCAACTAATCTTTTTTACGATCACACAGAAACTTATTCAAAAAAATTACACGCTCAACTAAATATATAAATATTTTTATCATTTACCGAGGCAAGCAATTTGACCAAACACAGGCGTATCCATACCCATGAGAAACCTTTCACTTGCTCAGTGTGCAGCCAGAAATTTGCACAGAAGGGACAACTAACTAGCCATATTCGAAGCCACACCGGCGAGAAACCATACAAATGTACTATTTGGAAACGTTCATTTAGTCAGCAGAGCAGTTTGAATACTCATCTGCGTATCCATACACATGAGAAATTGCACGGCGGGATAACTTAACTAGACATACTCGATTGCACACCTGAGAAAAACCTCATCAATGTCTAGTTTGCAAATGTAATTTAGAACGTAATTGCTTATTAAATATTTATATGCGCAAACAACACTCTTAATGCACCTTAATTTCCAATCATTTATCTATCAAAATCCTTTTTAACGCTTATATGCGAACAGCTATTAGAGAAATATGCAGGTAATACCAACTGCGAAATTTATTTTACGACTTCCAATAAAGGCCATTATTCATCTACATCCAACAAGAAATTTTCGACGAAGAAACATATACATTTTAAACATCATAAATTATCCAAGTAGCACCTAATACCAAAAGAATATAAAATAAATATTGGATATATATTGTATCTTGGCTCAATATGACATGTCAAAATCACATAGTTGCGCAAGCGTTATAACAAAACATTGTCGGGTTGCTTCTATAATGTATTGCAGAGACCTGCGGCGTATTATTCGGAGCTAGCACAAATTTACATGAAACCTGATTTAAAAACTGATGTAATAATATACATTTATCACCAAACAGTTTTTTTCCTTACTTAAATTCTTAAGATAACATGCAGAACTACAAAAATATGGATATCTATACACAGCGCGCCACTGTGTCTGACACATACCGCCAATATTGTACTATGTTAACCATAATTGCATTGAGCCAATATTGGCATTATGTTACCGTGCTACTGGGGAAGTAGGATTAACGGTTGGGATGTCTGAGAAGCAATTATCGACATGCATATACATTTTTTTAATCTAACTGTTATTTTTTAAACGAATGGATTTTTCAAAGCAATTTTATTTTATATCCTGTTACGTTTTTATACGACGTAATAAGCAAGTGTTGTAGTAAGGAATAAATTCAATATCGATATATTAACGGAAATCGATTCTGAATATTTTCGGTACGACATTTTCAAGTGTGTGTGTGTGTATTCGAGCTCTACAGCCTAAAAGGTTAAAGGTAAAACTATGAAGCATTAAACTTAAGACTTGCATAACTTTAGTAATTGCGTTACGTAATTACGTTTTTAAAAAATTTATTGATGTCGAAAAGATGTTACATAGAAGACTTGTCTGAGCAGAGTGATATGTCTCTGTAATTTTATTACATAGCTGTTTTTAGATAAAGCATAATTCTACGTAGTGAGATAAGCAAACAAAGGAAATGCAAGGTAGGGTATTTATATAACTTATAGTTCTATAACATAATTACAATTCTATAATATAATTCCTCCATCCCTAAAGGGAAGCTTCCCCTGGAAGGTTTATATGGACTATTTGCACATCATTTGATGTATTTTGTTTTTTTATTTTCAGAAATAATTTTTGGTAATATTTTACAATAGGGTAAAACGACCAGTTTTGGCACAGTTAAGAAAATTCTCTACTCTTTTGAGGATTAAAAAAAATATGGATAATATATTTATATAATAATTGAAATTTTTTAAAGTTTAAGTGTTTTATAAAGTAAAAAAAAAAAATTAAATTGTTTATTGATGTTTTAGGTAATTTTGTTCACAATTTATAATTCGATGTTAAAATGCCAGTTTTGGCACGGTGGTTGCCTTTTAGCGCACAGTCCTTTCTAGTAATAGCACGGCAAATATAGTTATAAATTTATATATTTTAGCTTGGATTTCCTAAAATTTAGGTATATATTTATAAAAAAACACTTGCAGTAGCTTTATTTTATAAATTTTAAAATTATAGAGGTAGGTACTATACCTATCTAAAGCTAAATTTAATATTTATAAAGTTCTAAATTATAAATGTAGACAACAATATTATTCTTTATCTATAATGCAAATGATATTTTAATTAAATAATAATTTTTAATCGAAATATTAAAATTACTTATAAATAGGTATATTACATCAAAATTTTTAATACTTTTCTTGCATTAAAATTTTGTGAACAATGAAAAATTGAAATCTTTTCTAGTTAGTTATTTTTTTAGATAAGAATACTTTTCATCTTGTAATTTCAGATAAAAGTATTTTTTTAAGTGTACCGGGTGGGGCAAAACAACCTCCCTAGTTTTGCAAGTGAATTAAAGAAAAAGGAGTCGAGATACAAAAAATTTATTTCAATAAAATAAAGTAGTTACATGGCCAGTTTTATCTTATGTAGTTTTAAAAATCATATCGGCCAAGTGTTGTCCTTCATTGTCTACACACTGCTGCAAGCGACTTTTGAAGTTTTGCATAACCCTTTCAAGCATTTCTTCAGGTATACGGCGAATTTCCGTGCGGATTGTTTCCTTCAAAACCAGCATTGATGCCCGCGCTGTGTGGGCTGTGGCTTCCCCCCCGTCCTGCTGAAACCAGACATTCTCGAGACCAAGTTCTTTAAGAGCAGGGGCAAAAAAATTCTGGAGCATGTTCATATAGCGCCCAGAATTGACGGTAACTGCGCACCAAACTGTGACACGATCACTATGCAGAGGCTTCTCGTGGATCACCCTCAGATTGTTTTCGCACCAATATTGAAAATTTTGTTTATTTACACCGCCAGAAAGATGGAAATGTGCTGGGCGGCGATTACAGACTCCTTTTCGCGTATGTATGCTTCCACGGCAAAAGCGCGCTGCTCGTTCGTCTACATTGTGCTTACGACTGAATCCTTTTGTAACACATACACACGGCATATCTTTCTGCCGCCATTCACGCCATTCCTACCCTGTTACGACCTCTGCTAGCTTCACAATTCTCTGTTGAAACTAGGGAGGTTGTTTTGCCCCACCTGTATAAGAGGTTTTGGTTCTAATTATTGATTTTTCACACTTCTTTTTACCCTTTTTATTAACGGTGTCATTGTTTTTACCAGTTTTCACTAAAATAAAAATAATTTATTCAAACTAATACAAAAATAAATTAAATAGGTCATGTTTTAGATTTTTATTTTTTATGAGATAAACAATAAAATTTCAGTGTACGTATAATGTAAATAATAACTGATACATACCTTTTAAAGAATTATTTATCTGTAGTTAAAATTTGTTCTTGTTATAAGAAATATGTAAAAACATTAATATTCTAACCTCACTTGCTTACTGTCAGAGAGTCTCTGTTTACCGTTTCTTTTATAGAAGCGGCTACCAATAGAAGAGCGCTGTAAGCATAAAGTGCTTCTATAATTGGCGCGCTCTTCAAATTTCATACCAATTAAAAAACACGTGTTTTTAATATTAAAAAATAAAAAAAAGTCAATATTCAACATTTGAAATGTTTCGATGAACTATTCATTTAGTTTATTTAACCAGGTACATATTAAAAAAATACGTTTTTCTAGTAAATATGATTGTAATTGCTTAAGCTATGGTAACCGTAAACTAACTAGAAATGGCTGTGAAAAGTACAATTTTGATATCGCTAAACAATATTCGTTTTTTTTTTAATGAATGGACGTTCTAAAGGTTTTTTCTTGTTTAAAACTATATATAAATATTTAAATCGTTGTTATACCTACGCATTTGCACAATTTTAAACGTATAAAACCAAGTTTTTGATGCCTGTGCCATTACTAGCGATGTGCCAAAACTGGTCGTTTTACCCTAGTTATTAGAATAATAGTGAGACTGAGTAAAACATAAATTATAATATTGTGGTAATTTATTTGGTTATTTTCGAAATTTACTCTTGGTTGATTTTGTAGATGAACTTCATGTAATGTTTTTAAATTAATAGATTTACTGTTTTTAATTTGAATATCATGGTTTTCTAACTTTATGTTTTTAAATAATATATATCTGCTTTTTTTATTATTTTTAAATATTTACTTATTTATTTCGAATTCTCCTTGAATCATAAAAACACCCATTAAGGGGACCTTTACGGTTGAAATTTTGAAAAACTCGATTTTTTTTTTTGCATTCTATGAAAGCTACATTCATGTAGAATATGTGTGCGAAAGGCCGATGCGATTCGGAAAATATATCGGCCGCTACGGCCGGTCATACACACGGCTGCCAGAGCGCTCAGAGGCGCGCAAGTATAAAGGCTCACCGAATCTCGGTTTCTATCATTGTGAACCGTACTTAAGATGAATGTAAGTCCGATAGGCCCCTGTAGGTAGGATGCTTTTACGGTCCCGGAATTTCCGACTGAACGTGAGTATTTTTACCAACAAAATTCACCAAAAGTTAAAATTTGCAATAAAAAAGTGATTATTTTAAATATTTTTGCTGGCCATTTTAAATGCGCCATGTCGTATTTCCTAATTTCGTAACTCTGACCCATTAATTACTTATAAAATGTACTAATTACTTATAAAATGTACTAATAAAATGTCCGCAAAACGCATTTATATTGAATTTCAAGAACCAATGCAAAATACATTTGTCGACTTTGTCCGCCATATTGGATTTATAAACAATAAAAATGTAAATCTAACCATACATCCGTTTTTACATAGTGTGAAAGTATTTACTTGGAAATTTTCGTTCATATCGGACAAACGTAACGCCGATTATCACAGTCCGAATATCGTAAAAACTTCAAACGCGTTTTTCTCGAAACGTATTTTTTCTCCGCTGTGCAGATGATTGCGGCCAAACTATTGAACCGATTTATTTCGCGCAAAGCGTATAATAATTTAGACTAAATTTATTGGATCTTGTCGAGTCGTTTTTTCTAAAAATGTTACTCTGACTATAAATAATTACGGGTCAAACACGGAAAAATGAATGTCAAGATCCAGTAAATTGAATTCGCTTTTCATACCATACCTTGCTTTTTGTTTCAGATCACTAGGAGCGGCTCCAGAGCCTGCACAGTGCAAAAAGCAACAACACCTAATGACCGCTGCAGCGGTCATATGTTTTGACAATTTTTAATTTGCATAAATACGTTTTAATTGTCACTAAATAAAGGAATTTCGTAGTCAAAGCCGCATGACTGCATCACTTTTCGTTCTCACACAATAAATTCCCAAAGTTGACCTATTTTACGCGATTCCAACCGTAAAGGTCCCCTTAATTGTAATCTTTATTCATTTTCACTACATTTTATATCATATTATTGGTTTTTTGGTGAAAATATATATATCAGATTAGAATGTGGGATATGGAAGTTTTCACATTGCTTTATTACATTTATCATAACACAATTTCTAATATTATCAGACTTAAAATAGATATTAGTTTAACATTCGTTTACATGATATATTTAATTTTTACAAAAGTATTCCATTTTACTTAATTTGGTACAGTTCAACTTTAAGTATATTTTCTTCGTTAACTATGTAATTACCTGGTTCAATATCCAAGGTTACATATTTATTATTAATTTTAGTAGGTATAGGAGTATATTGCAATATTTTGTTCTCTGCATTTTCTGCTATAGGTATGTCGATGATTATTTTTATTTCTTTATTTACTAGTTTACAATATGCTTTGATTAATTCATTATTTTCCCAGTTGTTTAGTATGAGTTGTTTTGCAAAATTGTTGTGTAAGTTTGTTAATGGTTCAAGTAAGTCGATTCTATTTATTAATCCGTAATGCAAAGTATGCAAGCTACAAAATGTGAATGTTTCTTCTAAATTGTTTAGTAGTATTAGTAAATTATTTAGCACTGATGTTAGTTGATTAAATATGTCTTTGGTAGTGATTATATCAAGGTTTTCTAAATTGTCATTCGCGATTGTTTTGATTTGTAAGATCCGGGATGTCAATACTTTATCATTTTGCTGCATTATTTCTATTTGTTTGTTGAATTTGGCCACTATTTCTTTGTTTACTAAATTATCTCTATTTAATCCGTCTTTTAATTTATTTTGGTTTTCTGATAGCGTATGAATTAATTGGTCATATTTTTTGCCATCTTCGGCATCTAAATTTCCGGATATTAGTTTTATGATAGAACCAATTCCATTTATAAGGCCGCGTTTTTTGCGAGAATCAACTTGAAATATTAAAAGTTTATTTTTGACTTGTTCGAAAACGTATTCTAAAGTATTTATATTAGTTTCTAATTCTCGTTGTAATATTACTGATTTGGTCTTTAATTGGGTCAATAGATTAATCTTATGTTCTTTAACGTTTTCATATTGGCTAAATATGGGTTCTATATTAAAATATACG
Organism: Nebria brevicollis; assembly: GCA_944738965.1. NCBI lineage: Eukaryota > Metazoa > Arthropoda > Insecta > Coleoptera > Carabidae > Nebria > Nebria brevicollis. Next base: position 2,229,807 of record OX122910.1, read on the forward strand.
TAAATATAAGTAGAGTGGGTATAAATATACGTTCTTCCTAATTCTATAAGATTAACACCTATGTTTACCGTTTCATTTGTTACGTGGAATCCGTTGACGAAGAGATTTCCAAGGAATCTGAAACATTTATTCTTGGTCTTTTAATTTTATCTATTCTGTTCTTTTTATTGGTATCTAGTTCGATTACTCCTAATTTGGGGTTATACCGTTTTAGTTTCGCCGTTTTGTATTTTGGCTTTTCACATTTTCCCGCGTGGCGTTTATGTTGTTTGACTAAAACATCATCGGGTAATTGTACTGGGTTTGTATTTACTGTTGCATATTTTTTTTTTTTCGTTCTATTTTATTAGTTACTTTTTTATATAAATTTTGCATAATATTTTCAGGATTTTCTACATAATTTTGGTATAATTGTACATTATCATCTATGACATTTAGGTTTTCTTTAAAATGGTCAAATAAAATATCGTGTGGTTTATTCTGTGTGGTATTGTGAATAGATGAGTTATATGCTATTATTCCATAAAAATTTTTTTGTTTAAGGTTCAAATCACGGAATTCTTTTCTATTGTTAAATATTCGAATGTGTTCCAAAAGTGTACTGTGAAAACGTTCGATCATTCCGTTAGATTTGGGATTATCGACGCTTGTCATGTGCAATTCTATTTTATGAAGATTTAATAATTCTTTTATTACTTTGTTGTTAAATTCACCTCCATTATCAGTTATGATCTGAATTGGAATTCTGAAATGGACGAAGTATTTAATTAATTTGTCTGCTACGGTAATTGCATTTAATCTTAGGACTTTATATGCCTATGCGTACTTTGAGAAGCTATCTATTATTGTCAGAATTTTTGTTTTCTCAATACTGATTACGTCTAGATGAACTATTTCTAATGGATTTTTTGGAGTCGGAATTAGGTTTATATTATATTGGCTTGGTAAGGATACCTTTCATATTTATTCAAAACGCATATATCACAGTGATTAATGTAATTTTGAATGTGTTTTGCCATGTTTGGCCAGTAAAAAATTTCTTTAAAGAATTATACGTTTCAGTTATGCCGCGATGGTTGGTTTTGCCTTCGAGGTATTTCTGAATTTGATCGTCTTTACTTTGTATGTCTTTTACTTTATGTTGGCACTTTATTAACTTAAAGGAATTATTTTTAAAATATTTTTGTAGGATGTCGCTGAAATTTACATCTAAATTATCGTCAAATATGCAATAGTAATTTATTTTTGGTATTAGGTATTCTTTTATAAATTTGCAAATTTTGCTATTTAAATTTAAAATCTTTGAGTTTTATGACCTAATAGTTTTTCGATTTTTATTTTTGTTCGGTTTGTGATCCCTTTTACGATAATTTGATTACGACCGATATTTATAGGAGATTTAATATAAGTTATACCTTTAACTGGGTCTTCATTAGCAGCATTTCTACAATCGAATTTTTTATGGACTTACGCGGCAAACTCTTTACTTAATTTTATGTCTTGCGAGATGACGTGAATTAAAGGTTTGTTTGAGTCGAAAATGTTATCATTTTTGTATTGGATTTGGAATTTGGGTTTTATACGGAAAAGAGCGGCTGCATTGTTGTTTTCTGTTCCTTTCTTGTATTCTATTTCGTCGTTAACTTCTTCTAGTTTATTATTTCTATTAAAATATTGAAGTTTAAATTTTTTATTTAAAATTTTTATTACGTCATGAGTTATATCCAATTGTGCTCGTAGTAGTTTTAATGTTTCTAAACATATTAGGATATCGAAACAATCATGGAAATTATACAAATAGAATTTTACTGGTTTAGACTGAAAAGTTATTATTACGTATTCGTTGCCTTCCGAAGAGCCATTTGCAGTATGAAGTCTTCTATATAGATCTTATAATGTTTTTTATTTTTATAGCCGAGATTTTTATTAATTAAGGATTGATTGATCCGGTATCAACGAGGCATATGATTTTTTTAATTTTATTTAGGGTAGTTTACTAGTCATGTTGCCATTCATTACTTCTTTAATAGTTCGAAACTGGGGTCGTCTAAAATAGAATCGTCGCTATTCGGTTCTGTAAGTTCGGTTTCTTCCATGTTAATTTGCTTTTCGTCGTTGTTATAGTCTGGTTGTTCAGCTTCTTGATTAAATAATTCTTCAGTAATATAGTTTTGTTGATTTTGATTTCTTCCGAATTGATAATTTTGCCGCGTGAATTGTGTTCGTGGGGTGAATGTTTGTCGTGTGAATATGCTCATTGGGGTTTGTTTAAGTTGAATTGGTTTTATTTGTGGTTTAGTATTGTTAAAATTATGAGAGGAGGTTACCGGTTGTCTGGCTTGAACTTAAGGGTAGTATATTGGTTTATTTAATTTTTGCGGGATTTGTTTGTTAATTCCCTGACTTTGTTGCGCGTCTATTTAAAATATATTGGATAGCATATTATATGCATCATTTAAACTGTCTGGGTTACGTGTTCTTATTAATGGTCCAACTGGTTCTTTTAAGTTCAAAATTAGAGATCTTAACGCAATTTTGTTTCCATTTATTTTTAAAGTGTTAGCTTCTATTGGGTTTTGGTAGTAAATGTCGATATAAGCTGTGTAACTACTTAATAATTCCTGTATTTTGTGGAAATAATCAAAGCATCAAAGATTATTTTGTTTTAAATTTGCAATTTCTAATGTAAGAGTAATATCGTCCCTTCTATTAGAATATACGTCGAACAAGGCATGTTTAAGCTCTGCCCAAGATATAACACTACAATAATTAATTTTTTCGGTGGCTTCGCCTTTAATTTTTGATGCTATACTAGTTAGCAGATAATCATTTTGGAAATCGCTAGGATCTACCGTATTAAAAAAGCGGTTAATTAATATATCCGAAATTTGTATAAATCGGTGTAATAATTTAGGATTTCCGTTACATTCTGGTACCATATTAAGATGGTAATGCAATTTACTTTACAGTAATATAACAAAAATAATGTATTAATATATATATATATATATATATATATATATATATATATATATATATATATATATATATATATATATATATATATATATATATATATATATATATATATATATATATATACATATATATATATATATATATATATATATATATATATATATATATATATATATATATATATATATATATATATATATATATATATATATATATATATATATATATATATATATATATATATATATATATATATATATATATATATATATATATATATATATATATATATATATATATATATATATATATATATATATATATATATATATATATATATATATATATATATATATATATATATATATATATATATATATATATATATATATATATATATATATATATATATATATATATATATATATATATATATATATATATATATATATATATATATATATATATATTATATATATATATATATATATATATATATATATATATATATATATATATATATATATATATATATATATATATATATATATATATATATATATATATATATATATATATATATATATATATATATATATATATATATATATATATAATATATATATATATATATATATATATATATATATATATATATATATATATATATATATATATATATATATATATATATATATATATATATATATATATATATATATATATATATATATATATATATATATATATATATATATATATATATATATATATATATATATATATATATATATATATATATATATATATATATATATTATATATATATATATATATATATATATATATATATATATATATATATATATATATATATATATATATATATATATATATATATATATATATATATATATATATATATATATATATATATATATATATATATATATATATATATATATATATATATATATAATATATATTATATATATATATATATAATATATATATATATATATATATATATATATATATATACTATATATAGCGTAATTAATATATATATATATATATATATATATATATATATATATATATATATATATATATATATATATATATATGTAATAATTATTATTCTAATTGAATAACTGAATTATTTATTTCTTTTTATTTAATGGCAGTAGTGATAATTAATTATTCACTTGCAGAAATAAAATGATTTTCATCGTTTTCGCCTATGTCTTGACTGTTGCTTTGTTTCCGGGCGTATTGGGCTGATCCGGTCCGGTGGTCTTCACGTTGGTTGTTCTTTTCGTTGCAGTTCGAGGGTCCGAGCTCTCGCTTTGCGGGCACTGTGGATATCTTCTGTTGGTTGCGGATATTCAATGGCACTAGCTTTGCTGGCACTTATGAAGTTCTCGACTTATAAAATTTTTTTCTTCGTTTTATTTTTCGTAATTTTGCGCGTAACTTTTGTTGTTGCGAATGTTCAACGGCACTAGATTTAACTGGTACTTATAAAATTTCGACTTAAATTTGACGCGTAAATTTCGATTGCAGAATAAATCGTTAAAACGAACCGTGTGATTTGTTGCACGTTTCTCTATCCTACCGACTGCGCCACATAACTAATTGCGTTTCGTAATTACGTTTTAAAAATTTTTATTGTATCGAAAAGATGTTACATAGAAGACTTGCCTGAGCAGAGTGGTATGTCTCTGTAATTTTATTACGTAGCTGTTTTTAGATGAAGCATAATTCTACGTAGTGAGATAAGCAAACTAAGGAAATGCAAGGTAGGGTATTTATATAACTTATAGTTCTATAACATAATTACAATTCTATAATATAATTTGTACACCATGTATAAATTTATTTTTACGTACATTAACATAATCTATTACAATGTCATTATAAATTCTTTGTTTGTGGTATAAGTATCGCCTGTGTTACCACGCTACTACATATTGTTCATAATATATTACTGTTGATCCTTATAATTTATCAAGGCGGTCAAAATTGAAAACATCATTTTAGTTATCTGCTCATTGTATAAATGTCTTAATTTATATTGATATTAGGAAATCGTGTTTAATATTAACCTGTGTGCAGCTTTCCAAGCGCAGAATAACAAAGCCACCCATGGTTAAATTGACGGGATGTTGTGATTGATGAATAATCATCATTAAACCGAAGCGAATTTTACGATCTGATATTTACTACAATTATAAGCAGCGTTACCGACAGATTGGGCCTGAAATTTAAAACATGTTACTTCAATTGTCTCAAGTAATGGAGAGATACTTGAATATTCTTCATAAGTTCTCAAATGTTTTACCTCATCTAATATTAGTTGTCCACAGAGACAGTATATAAAAAGTTGTATATTAACCGCAGAACATATTAATAAAAACGCTATAATGGTGCTCCTAAAGACAAACGTTCAGTTAAATGCATTTTGAATGCAGATTGAGTTGTGCTAAATACTTACATGTTCTCTTCAAGTACCAAGCAAAATAAAGTCATAAACGATAATACAACATTTGTACCTAGCACATGAAAAGTCAGCCTTGAAAAAACGTATTCGAAATCTTTCAAAAATCTGGATATGCAAAAAAACCGATTACTCTGTTTTTTTTTTTATTAATGAATGAATGTTTTCAGATAATTACTCACTCAAGTAACATATTGTGATGTTCTACACAGTTCCAAAGATATTCGATATTTTCTATTATGTCAAAGCTTCCAATTTTATTAAGGGAATATTTCAATATTTTAAATTGCGATAATACCGTACCCACCATCATTACAAACACCATATCTATTTCTATAAAGGATGATAGAACAACAAACATCATGACGGTAGATTGAATAATAAATATAATTTCATAATTTGGCGACGTTTCTAAAAATTCCTTATATGGTACCCAGATATTCAGGGGCAAATTATAATCGTTTTTGAAATACAACGTCATAAAAAAAAGCTCGGAAAATATCATTGAATAGCTGAAAACATAAGCAGACGTGACTGTAAAACGAATAATATGTTCAATTTTTTCATTTTTCTCCTTTGTCACCGACTCTGTTGACCGAAATTTATTCAAAAGTGTGTCTACCATATTGAGAAGTGTCATAGTTTTGGTATGGCAAGTATATATTTTGTAAAATACCTGCAAATTAATCATATGTTAAATATCACATTTATAAAATTTATTATTAACAAATTTTCAAATGTTATGTTAACATTGAAAATTGAAGTATTATGTCATATGTAATATAAATTGCAGTTCATAAACAACTTACTTGCCAATTTCTAGTCACCATGACGATATCTATAATGGTATTACTCAAATTGTTGTATTTAGTCGTACATAAAAATATGATTTGGAAGCAAATTTCAACAAAAATAATTATCCAAAAACGAGCAATACACATACGTAATAATGTTTGATTTTTAGGATTCAATCCCATCAAATTCATCCACTTTAATCTTTCGTATATTATTTCTGATTGATTCAACTACAATAATTATTACAGCACGTTGAACATCACCGCTATGCTTAACAAATATCGCAAAACATTTTATCTCATACTTACGTCAGAAATAATCCTTAAACAATATTAATATTAATATCACAAAACAAACGTCTACTTACATTAGAAAATTTCATTTTTAATCTGAAACCTAGAGGAAAAACCCTTCTCAGAGTAATTCAAACAAACAACATAAGCTACCTCTCAACTGGAGAACCAACCTACTGGCCAACCGATAGAAACAAAACACCAGACCTAACAGACTTTTTCTTAGTGAAAGGGAAATCACGAGAACACATGAACATCGTCTCAAGCTTAGATATGACATCAGACCACTCACCCATAATCGCGACCTTTAGCGCTAGCGTAATTACCGAAGTCGACAAATCACCCAAACTACACAACCGCAAAACAAATTTGGAACTTTTTCATGAGCTTCTCTCTGAAGAAACAAAAGTCAATATACCGCTAAAAACAAACACTGAAATTGACATAGCTGTGGAACAAATGATTAAAAACATCCAAGAATCAGCGTGGTAAGCTACACCAAAACCTCAACAAACAACGAAACAATTTGAAACAAATCCAATACATATAAAAGAACTTATAGCCATAAAACGAAAATGCAGAAGATATTGGCAAAATACCAGGCAACCAAACGACAAAAACAACTACAATAGAGCGGTAAGAGAATTAAAAGAAGCACTACAAGAGAACAGAAACCAATACTTCAAAGAGTACCTCCAAAATCTATCATCAAATAACGCAACAGACTACTCTCTATGGAAGGCCACACGGAAACTTAAGCAGCCACAAATCCCAATCTCCCCTATCAGAAATCAAGACGGAAGCTGGGCACGAAACACGGAAGAAAAAACAACAACATTTGCCACACACCTAGCAACGGTTTTCCAACCCTTCCCAAAGCACGCAAACGTAGATGACGAAGACGTACTGCAATATTTAGAAACACCGCTGCAAATGTCACCACCAATAAAAGCAATCACACCTAGCGAAATCGCAACGACAATTAAAAACCTCAACAATAAAAAAGCGCCAGGATACGACCTCATCACAGGTAAAATACTAAAAGAATCACCAAAAAAACTAGTATTACAAATGACGGCCATCTTTAATGCCATACTGAGACTTGGTTACTTTCCGACACAATGGCTAGGTAAAAACCACTCTGACGCCTCATCCTACCGACCTATTAGCCTGCTCCCGATCATATCGAAGATCTTTGAAAAACAAAAGAATGAAACCAATTCTGGAGAAAAACAAAATAATACCCGACCACCAATTTGGATTCAGAGAAGGCCACTCAACCATTGAGCAAGTGCACAGAGTTACTGAAAAAATACAGAATTCCCTGGAAAATAAAGAGTACTGCTCAGCCGCATTTCTAGACGCCAGCCAAGCATTTGACAAAGTTTGGCACCAGGGCTTACTCTATAAAATTAAAAAGACCCTGCCTCATCAATACTACTTGATATTTAAGTCCTACCTTGAAAACCGATACTTCAAAGTGAAAATACAAGAAGACTACTCTGCTCTGCAGGATATTCAAGCTGGAGTACCACAAGGCAGTGTCCTCGGACCAACACTGTATACGTTATACACGGCCGACTTACCTAATAATGACACAACTATGACAGGAACCTTCGCGGATGACACAGCTATAGTGGCAACGGACCAGGATCCCATTATCGCATCTGAACTACTACAAAAGCAACTAAACCAGATCCAAAGCTAGTCCCAGAAATGGCGCATAAAAGTTAATGACTCCAAATCAAACCACATCACGTTTGCAACGAGAAGGGAAACTTGCCCACCCGTAATGTTTAATAATAGCGAATTGAGCCGATCGAAAGAGATAAAATACCTAGGCATACACCTGGATCGGAGACTAACCTGGAAAAAGCATATCAAAACTAAACGTAAACAAATTGGCCTCAAACTAAGCAAGATGTACTGGCATATTGGAAGAAAATCTTAACTTACCATGGAAAATAAACTGTTACTCTACAAGGCCATTATAAAACCAATATGGACATATGGAATTCAACTGTGGGGAACAGCAAGTCAATCAAACATCAACATCATCCAGACAATTCAATCAAAAATCCTACGCATAATAGTAGACGCGCCATGGTATGTACCTAATGATACCATACATCAAGACCTAATCATGCCAACTGTCACAGAAGAAATCAGCAGACTAAGCCAAAGATACCAAGAAAGACTGGAAAACCATCCTAACCAACTTGCCATCAGACTCCTGGATAACAGTGGGGAAGTTAGAAGGTTAAAAAGACACCATATCCTAGACCTAATCGACAGATACAAATAGTATCGAGCAGTCAATGTGCAAAAACCGCAAGTTAAGTTAACGAAGTACCACCACTGGGTAGTACTTCATCAAAGACCGCACCATAACAACAAATTTATTAATGGTCCAACCGGACTGATCATAAATGAGACTAAAAGGAAGATATAATAAAAAAAAAATCTGAAACAGTTCTAACTGTAATATAAATGTGCAGCCTGTTTTAATAAAGTCCTGAGATTACATAAAATTGCGGCCAAATATATTATTAACTGGTTCATATAACGGCTTTTGTTTTCAATACGGTGAGCCTACCGTGGCAAAAGTATTTTTGCATAAAAATTTCTTTTCATTTGACTTAAGTAGCAATATTAGCAATTATAAATTAAATATTTATTATTTAATTAGAGAGGTGGCAGTTGATATAAAGTTTTTATATATATATATATATATATATATATATATATATATATATATATATATATATATATATATATATATATATATATATATATATATATATATATATATATATATATATATATATATATATATATATATATATATATATATATATATATATATATATATATATATATATATATATATATATATATATATATATATATATATATATATATATATATATATATATATATATATATATATATATATATATATATATATATATATATATATATATATATATATATATATATATATATATATATATATATATATATATATATATATATATATATATATATATATATATATATATATATATATATATATATATATATATATATATATATATATATATATATATATATATATATATATATATATATATATATATATATATATATATATATATATATATATATATATATATATATTAATTACGCTATATTAGTAAATAATATGACGGATATGTTTTAGGCTTCAATTGAAATCAATGCATCATTCTATTAACAAAGCTTTGAAACGATCTTTCACAATATATGATTAGTCAAAAATAGATGCACAATATTAGATCTCGAAGAAATAAAATGGAAAACCGAACAGAAAGTGATATTAGAACACAAATATTGAACTATTATAAATTCTTCATAGCTATATAGAAATAAATTTTATGTCTTTAATTAAGAAACATATCCGCAACGGCTTGCACAGAACCTTTTTCTACGTATTTCGTTTTGATAAGAGAGATATTCTAATATATATATTTATTGTTTTTCTGAATATGGAACATTTTTTTACAAATAAATATTTCACGCAATAAAAAACCAATGTCAAATTCTAAATTGTGTGAGTGAATTTTGTGATTCTGTTTAGCAATTAACAAGCACAATTGATACCATTTATATAAAAATAAATAGAAAAACCACAAACTTTAATAACCATTTTCTTGTAAGCGGTACAAGTACGGGAAAAATGAATCAATAAAAAATTGTAGACATTTGAACATCTGAAACATACTATTTATGCTACAAATTTAACCGTTATCGAGTTTTTGCAGAAACTGTAAAAAATTATTTAGTGAGCATGCACTTTCATAAATAAGAGGTTTTCATTCTAGCCATATACAATTCTTAATTTTAAATGCACCAACACGCCCACTCCGAGACATACAGATACACGCACTCACAGTCACACATTATTCAAAAAATAGTCACGGAAGGTCAGGTGGCCTAATTATCATAAAATTATGCACGACCTGTACTTGAGCTTACAGCAGCAATAATTATGTTAGTGCATATTAATACTTTTACAGATTTTAATTGTTAAGATGGATATTTAACGTCGTATGAAGCATCACCAGCATTGAATACAGTATTTTCATTAAGCGTCTGATATATGGCAGATAAATTAGTTAATTTTCAGTTTCAAACGAAAACCCATCGTTTAATAAGGTGCGTTTTGGATTGAATATTTGTTCCATCTTACTCTTTTCTTCACACCCATCTTTCATAAAATTTTACAAACCTTGTTTATCGATTAAAAGTGTTTTAACATTATTCAATTCGCCTAAGTCGGGATAAGGATAAGGCGGTAGTTTTGGTTATTATTAAAAACACTTTTAATCGATAAACAACGTTTGTAATATTGTATCAATTGTGCTTGATAATTGCTAAACAGAATCTCAAAATTTACTCACACAATTTAAAATTTGACATTGGTCTTTTATTGCGTAAAATATTTTTTTGTAAAAAAATGTTCCATATTCAGAAAAACAATAAAAATATATATTAGCATATCTCTCTTATCTAAACGAAATCCATAGAAAAAAGTTCGGTGCAAGCCGTTTCGGATATTTATAATATTTCAATAATTGTGTTCTAATATTACTTTCTGTTCGGTTTTCCATTTTTACTTTCTTATACGCAGTATAAGTAAGTATTGTAATCATGAAAAATTTTGATCTCGTGATTTTAACGGAAATATATCTTTTGACCTTCCCTGAATTGAGTCTGACCATTTTTGAGATGACGTCTGTCTGTGTGTGTGTATGTGTGTGAGTCTGTCTGTGTGTATGTGTGCGCTCTACAGCCTAAACGGTAAAAGATACATTTATGATACATCAAACTTAAAATTTGTATGTGCCTGGCAGGAAAACCTCCTATTTTGAAAAGAATACTCCCACAGGAAGTGCATGTTTACTCTATTCATTTGTTGCATATTCTGCTATAACTCAAAAACGGTAGTTTTTACAGCAAAATTTTTAGAATGAAAACAATAGATATTAATATTTCGCTAAACTTTTATCTGAAAATATTTTTCAATTAAGGTACTGGTTTCGGAAAAAAGAGTGTTTTTTTAATATTCTGCTTTAACTCAAAAATGGTAGTACTTACAGCAAAATTAGTAAGAATGAAAATAAAGATTTTAATATTTCGCAAATATTTTATTTGAAAAGTATATTCAGAAAAGGTACCGGTTACAACAAAATTTAAGTTATTTTCAATATAACATTCAATACTTCTCACGTCTATTAGCGGACGTTATGCCTATATAATTGTCCTCCGGTAGTAGTTGATCTACTCGCCACGGCATGTCTGGCGCTGATCCACATACAAGTATACACTGACGTACTACGTAATGTTGTGCTACTTCCGCACTAAAGGTGGCTACCATAAAGATGTCATCCGCTATTACACGACTACCTAAATCATACATGTACGACAGTTCGTGTATTGTTACTGATTGTTTCATTTGTATATAATTGCGGATATATTTAGCGGACGATATTTTTGTTATGTTTATCAAAATTTCAAATATTTTACATTCATATTCGTATTGTAATCATGAAAAATGTTGATCTAGAGATTTTAACGTAAATATATCTTTCGACCTGAATTGAGTCTGACTGTTTTTGATATGATTTTTCAGAAAAGGTACTAGTTACAAAAAAAAATAAGTTATTTTATGGAACTAATTTTATAAAACTTTAATATTTTTCAATTTTTTTTTAATTCTAACGATTTAATTAACATGCGTATAAGAAAGTCCAGTGACAGACACGTCAGGTTTTTTATTATAGATTTAATATTTTGCATCTATTTTTGGCTAAATATATATTGTGAAAGATTGTTTCAAAGCTTTGTTAATAGAATGATGCATTAATTCCAATTGAAGCGTAAAACATATCCGCCATATTATTTACTAATATCGTAATTAATACTTATATATATGTAATACGCATTTTTATACCGGATGCAATAGTTATAATTAATTAATTAATTATAATAGCATTGTCTACTTGATTACTTCTCGAAACAAAACTTTATATCAACTGCCACCGCTCTAATTATATAGTAAATATTTAATTTATAATTGCTTATGTTGCTACTTAAGGCAAAAGGAAAGACATTTTTATACAAAAATATTTATGCCACGGTGGACTCACCGTATTGAAAGCAAAAACCGTTATATTAACCAGTTAATAATATATTTGGCCGCAATTTTATGTAATCTCAAGACTTTGATATAAACTTCAAGAAGGCATTTGTTACAACAGGCTGCACAATTATATTACGGTTAGAACTGCTTCAAACTAAAAATGAAAATTACTAATATAAGTACACATTTGTTTAGTGATAATAAAATTAATATTGTTAAGAATTATTTCCGATGTAAGTATAAGATACAATGTTTTGCGATATTTGTTAAGCATAGCGGTGATGTTCAACTTGCTGTTATAATTATTGTAGTTGAATCAATCAGAAATAATTTACGGAAGATTAAAGTGGCTGAATTTGATGGGATTGAATCCAAAAAATCAAACATTATTACGTATTTGCATTGCTCGTTTTTGGATAGTAATTATTTTTGTTGAAATTTGCTTCCAAATCATATTTTTATGTACGACTAAATACAACAGTTTGAGTAATATCATTATAGATATCGTCACGCTGACTGGAAATTGGCAAGTAAGTTGTTTACGAACTGCAATTCATATACTGTGTGACAAATTATTACTAGCTTCAAAGTGACTATAAAATTTGAATAGTAATTTTTAATAAATTTTATAAATGTGATATTTAACATATGATTAATTTGCAGGTATTTTACAAAATATATACTTGCCATACCAAAACCAAGCCACTTCTCAATATGGTAGACACACTTTTGAATACATTTTGGACAACAGAGTCGGTGACAAAGGAGCAAAATGAAAAACTTGAACATATTATTCTCTATACAGTCACGGCTGCTTATGTTTTCTGCTATTCATTGATATTTACCGAGCTAATCTATTTTATTTCGGTGTATTTCCAAAACGATTATAATTTGCCCCTGAATATCTGGGTAACATATAAGAGATTTTTGAAAACGTCGCCAAATTATGAAATTATATTTATTGTTCAATCTACCGCCATGATTTTTGTTGTTCTATCATCCTATACAGAGATAGATATGGTGTTTGTTGTGATGGTGGGTATGCTAGTATCGCAATTTAAAATATTGAAATATTCCCTTTATAAAATTGGAAGCTTAGACATAATAGGAAATTTTGACAAACTTCGAAACTGTGTAGAACATCACAATATGTTACTTGAGTGAGCTATTATCATAAACAAATCGCTCATTATGCAAAAAATAAAACAGTGTAAGCGGTTTTTTTCCTTTCCAGATTCATGATGGAATTCGAATACTTTTTCTCTTACCTGACCTCGCATATGCTAGGTACTAATGTAGTATTATGCGTCATGACTTTATTTTGCCTGTTAGTTGAAGAGAACTTGTATGTTTAAAGCACAATTGTGCATTCAATTTGCAATCAAACTACATTTAACCGAATATTTGTCTTTAGGAGCCTGATTGTATCGTTATTATTAATGTGTTCTGCAATTAATATACAACTGTTTATTTACTGTCTCTGTGGACAGCTAATATTACATTACATTAGTTGAGGCAATTGTAGCAACATGTCTTAAATTTCAGGCTGAATCTGTCGGGAACGCTGCTTATAATTGTAGCTGGGAAAACATATCAGATCGTAAAATTCGTTTCGGTTTAATGATGATTATTCACAATCGCAAAATCCCATCAATATAACTATGGGTGGTTTTGTTATTTTTTGCTTGGAAAGCTTCACACAGGTTAGTATAAAACATAATTTCCTTATTTCAATATAAATTAAGACATTTATACAATGAGCAGATAACTAAAATGATGTATTCTATTTTGACCTTCTTGATCAATTTTAAAGATCAACAATAATATATTATGAAAAACATTAAATAGCGCGTTAGCACAGATGATACTTAAACCGCAAACAAAAAATTTATAGTATATGGTTGTGTTTGATTATGTTAATGTACGTAGAAATAAATCTATATATATTGTTGCATACCTACTTATATTTGAGTATTTGTTTTCTATCCATTTAGGTTTATTGCAAAGCATGTTTTCGGTCCATCTTGTAAATAAGTGCGTTTTACTATTGTTGTATTGTAAAGTGCAATGATATGGTTTCCTCGTGTATTATATGTAGTTAGTGACGCAATCGCATCCCTTACTCTATATAAGGTTAAAAGAATTGATTCATTTCAGCATACTCGTCTGTTGAAACGATGACAAACACAACCTAAATATCTGCAGTTTGTATTCGTAGATAGAACGTCGTATCGATTGATTTATATATTATTGAATCTGGCCTACGTTAGGTGTTAGATCTTTTATTTTTAAACTTTTTGGTTCCAGTAGACTCAGTGTCCATCATGAAACATTCAAGTCGCCTTTCGTCTTGGCGGACGAAACTTTTCAAAGTTAAATGCGATTTTATCTGCGTATATAATATGTCGTGTCTTTTTTATCTATTTAGTCTAAAGTAACTACTGAAAGATGCATCGCTACGTTACTTAAGACCTTCGCTTCTTGCAGCACAAATAGCGGGAATGAATTTTATTATTATCTCTGCTATAAAATATTGGTATTTAATAAGAAGGTACAGGGCCAGACCGACAAAATCCAAGGAGAAAGTTAGGCTTCGTTCATTTTTGATTTTCTATATATTTTTTATTTTTTTACATACATATTTCGCAGATGCGTTTCTTGTATGTTCATATTTTCATATTAAAACCCGAATAATTATAATTTCCTATCCTATGAGCGCCCTAATACTTTATCGCATCGCTATCTAGACCATCTAAAACGTTTGCTTAGTTATCGGTTTCTGTTGTAAATATCTGCGAATTAGTTCTTATGACATGGTTATATTTGTAATAGTTTAAGTTGAGCAATATCTTATCCAACCCATTCATCTTATCTTATGGTTTGTTTTAATTATCTTACCTATTGTATCTTCTATATTATTTCATTATTTAGATACGTTATTTACGAATCGTAGCTATTATCTTACCGAATTGTCCTATTGGCTTAAACAAGAATTTTACAATAAGGTGTACCGGTCCTATATAATATTTCAGTATTACAATCATCTTGAAGTATCAAACGCAACTCACCAATTTTACATCATTCATCGCTCTATACAAAATAACATTGTAGTGACGTTCCGGTGGTTGTGGAGCTCGTAAGTTATTTATGTAGATCAGAACATATTGATACAGAACGTTCAAGTGCTACGTTTGAATATTGGGAAATAAACTAGAGAACAATTTCAATCGTTGTTCACACGGATGCATGCTTTGTTGAAGAACCACTCACACAAATCACACACTTGGAAGGGAACCAGTGAATCGATTATCATTTACTTTTATCTGTGAGAGCCTAATATAGAAGCTCCATTTTCTCATATCTTTTTCTAATTGGAGAATACCTTCAAACTTTTATTTCTCTATCTTACCGCTCTCTCTAAATATATCAATTAACTTGTCCTCTATCCTGAGTAGTCAGTATTATAGCTACCATCAGGTGAACCATAGTGTTTCTGGTATATCGGCTTATGCCAATTACACATGCGTTGAAGTATCGCAGTATTGGAATTAAAATTGTCAGCATTTTTCTTTAGCAATTGCGATACCGATATTTCGATATTTAATTACAAATTTATTATCCTGTTTAATCATGGTTTAATTTGAAGTAGTAGTTATTGACAAAACACAAAATGGTGTACATGTGGTTTATTCAATAATAAAGTAGAATAGCTGGAAAGCTCGTATTAAATTATAAAATCATTTCACAAAACAATTGACTCCCAGCCTACTCTCCTAATTCTGGTCAAACACCTTAATGTGGCGATGCAAACTTAGTAAGGCCAGACCAGTGAGTCTCTCTTGTTCCATCGTTAATCTCAACCAATTCTTGAGCCCCCGCAAGCTAGAAAACGTTCGTGCGGCATTCGCGTTAGAGAGTGGCAGTGTGACTAGAATCCTTATGTATAATTGGATAAACATACTTATCGCAGTTTTCGAGCATATCTATTGCAGTTTGGGCATTTAAATGTTTATTTCTTTCCCATTTTAACTTCCAAGATTCCAATTCTGATTCTAACATTCTATTTAACACCTCGATTGGTTTATTAAAAAACCTTCCTTATTTTTTTATTAAGTTTCGTATAATCTTTGATTGGGGAAATGGATATTTAAATTATAGATTTGGATTGTTTCTTTATTAAATCATGTTTTAAGATCTTCCAAAATATGGCCAAGAGCTGGGATATATATGGATTGTCTCAAATAAGCACAAATATTAACAGTTCGGTTATTCTGTCTTTGCGTTTGTATCCTAAATATTCGAGGTTTAGATTTTCCATACACCCAATGCTTCGGCAATACCACAAGCCTCTGCAAAAAGAGTAGAGAAAACTGTTTCAGCATTCTTTCGCCTGCGTTCTAGTCGAATTATTGTGTCATTAAATTCATCTTGTGCCGATTTTAAGTCCAAACGAACTCGTTGGAAAAATACGCTAAATTGATGGGTAAACGTTAGCAAATCCGAGAGACATAGGATGGCAATGATTGTTTGAATAGTACAAAAAGACTATTTCAATCCCATTGCCTTTACGGACGTCTTTGGACCAGTCCATTCTCCGATTGACTCTAAAGCAGATATTATTTTCGGGAGCTCACATCTAAATTGAAGGACACCATCGAGACGTTCTATCCATTGAGTTTCACAGAGACCTGTAAGTTGATGACCTAATGTCTCTTTTAATACATGCAACCTTCCTGACGAAGCACTGAAAAAAATGTATCGTCTCCTACATTATGTCTACTGCATTTTTAATTTGACGGATTTTAGAAGTTTGCGAGATAGATAAATTAAGAGCATGGTTGTGACAGGGCGAGTATATTGCATTAGTTGCTTCTTGTCTTATAGTTGCAACAGCACCACGTACCTCTGATACCATTGCACTGCATCCACCAGTGCCTATCCCTACACAGTTAACCAAGTTCAGATTGAGATTTCGCAATTTCTGAACGACAGCTTTGCCTATGTCAATACCAGTTATATTTGGTTCATTATCGATTGCCTCAACAATATTCTCCCCAAAAATCTCAGTACGAACGGCTATGAATCCAACAAATGATTCGTACACAGAATTTACATATAGATACCTTAATATGAGGGTTAATTGTGTGATATCAGAGCAATCTGTAGTTTCATCGTACATCATACTGAATATTGTAGAGGATTGTTTTCTTTTCAGAATAATAGTTATAATTTCATCCCTCCAAGCGCCAATTATTTCATTTTGAGTGGTTTTACTTATATATGTAGAACGCGTAGATGCATTTGTCATTTGTTCTCTTAACAAAATATCGCCACTTTGAACCCGCAGTCTCAATATGGCACGAAAATTTAATAACACTAGAGTTTTTTAAGTTCAATGGACCATCGTCTCGATGACCTCGGAATGATATGTTTTGCTGCCCCATTAAAATATTAGTTTCTACTATTGGCTTTAATCGCTCACGATTTTCCTTTATCTTCCTGCTCCTTTCCGTATTCACTCTATTTAAAAAGATTGGTTTGATTCTTTATTTGTATTCAAAACATCTTTTGCTGCTTGAACGGCATTTTTGTGGTATCTATTATTATTGTGGCAATCAAAATAGCCATCCTCTCCATAAAGTTAAGCGTAAGTATTTAGAGGTTCTGTTACTAACCGCTTCAAAGGAATGCTATTGTGAGGCCCTCTACAACTCACCAAAAATGGACAGTATTTACAAAAGAATCCTTGTTTTACATGCGAGTAAACCAACCACTCATAAGAATTCAAATGCTTATGATTTGCGAAACGTTTCGTTTTGCTGTTTTTATGCAGGGAGTAAGAAAACTGGTAGTTGTTTTCAGGAATCTACGAATGCAGAAGAATATTTCGTCGCGTCAAGTCATCAGTTGATTTTCCCACGTAATTGCCGATATCGTACACAGTATTCATAAATTCTAAATGTAGTTCTTGCCTATAACAAGCTTGCTGTACAGGTTTGGTCTCTTTGGCAATTTTATTATCACGTACATCCGATTCGGTGAATGTTGGCGGTGGATTTGAATCGAGCTCGTGAACATCAGGGGATGACATGCTTATTTCAAATACTTTATTTGAAATAGGCTCATTAGAACTGTGTGGTGTAAGTTCAGCAGATAAAGAAAGAGAAGGTAAATTTGAATGGTCGTCAGGTGTGCATTTTTGTTTTATTGAACAAGTAAAATAATTCGCAATGATATTATCAGCCTTTCGTTTAGTTGCCGTCTTCTTTGATGACGATGGCTGCAATAAAAATCGTTTTGAAATATTTATTCGGTAGCAAACAGCCAACTTATCCTACTTATAAGGTTTTGTCCAATAAATCCATAATTACAACTGCAGAAAATCGGCTCGTGGCTATGTAACCATATGCTACGTCGTAAGCAATTGGAAACTTTTGCTTCGAAATTTACGGATAAATTATTTCCTCGCTAATCAAATTACTCTTTCAAAATGTAGCTAAAACCTTAGGGTTTTAGTTTATTAGAACTTAGGTTCTAATAAACGCGTTACCACCGGTAATGTAATATTTCAAATAAATTTTGAAATATCCGTCATGTCTGACACTAAACATTCTTATACGCATTTTGGTTAGATCATTGGAATTTAAAATGTTTGGGTTTATTTTAATCAATTGACAGGCATAGTTGATATGTTGTATGTAAATTAGATAATATATTATATGTGTAAATTAAAAAAGTCAGTCTTTTGTAATAAGAGAATTTTTGAAAAATATTTTCAAATAAAAGTTATGCATAATATTAATATCTTTTATTTTTCACTTAACTAATTTTGCTGTAGGTACTACTGATTTTGTGTTATAGGAGAAAATGCAATGAAAGAATGAATTAAATACGCATGGTTGGAATATTCTTTTCAAAAATAAAAGGGTTTCATGTCGGAGCAATGCTAATCCTTATTGTAAAGTGATGGATCATCGGAAGTTGGATAGTTTCGGATAAATAATATTTCCAAATTTCGCTAACATTTCGGTCAATATTTCTGACCTTCATCAGAGCTGTTCGAACATATTTTTATTATATTATACAATGTGCAGAATTAAATAATGACAATCAGATTATAAAGTTTACTTACTGTTTTAAAAAACGTAACTTTTTAGAAATGACGCATATTTTTACAATGAATAACAGTATAAACTACAGAATGGACACAGATAACCTGAGTAAATATTATACCAATATCATAAGAAATTGCAAATTGAAATTAAAATAACACAAAAAAGAAAGTTATACAGCCTTTTAGTCTCGACTGGATAATAATTATTTATATTTTATTATTCTTTAACATATTATTTTATTTTAATTACATTTTATTAAATTCTGCGTAATGATCCCTCACACTGCATGATATAATACAATAAAAATAAATAATCTTTACAAAAAAAAAAAAATATATATATATGTAAGTTTTGTGTTACCAAGTTACAATAATCTTTCGCTGTAATGTTACCAACATTAGTCTTCACCAATGAATAATATAGGAAACTATTCGTTTAAAAAAATATAAAAAACGTATGTGTAGTATTAGACCTCTAGCATTTAGCACATATGTCTATTATTTTTGTATAACCAAATAACAACTTGCACTGTACATTTGCCTGTAATTTATAGAACACGTGTTTGTTTACTGATGTGTGTTGTATTCATTTTAAATATTGAAGATTCCACACTGTACATATGTATAAACAAAAAAAATTTTAGAGATCAAAATTTTTCATGATTACAATACTTGCTTATACTGCGTAAAAATGTAAAAAGGTTCTTTGATTTACTAAGAAAAAATTTCCGTATAGCCTGCGAGATTTAGTGTAAGTTATATGATACTGAATGTTAAAGCGTACATGAAGTAATTGAATTGCAAATATTTATATTAATTTCTCATTTTATAGAGCAAAACTGAATGTAAGAAATAGCTTATTGACTCATTCGAAGGCAGTACTTGCAATGCTGTATTTCGCGTTATATTTTTTGAGATTCTCGATAAACTTAAACACTTTGCAAGAACTTTTGTTTCTCGATTAGAAGTAGATACATACTTATAGAGCAGTGATTCCCAAAGTGGTCTATATCGACCCCCAGGGGTGTATGACAACCTGCAAGGGGTCTACGTCAGCGAAAAAAAAATTTGGGGGTCCACGATAGTGGATCTCAACATACACTGATAGTACCTATTTACTTACATTATACTATCTTATAATATAAAAACATATACATTATTTATAAAAGTACCTATGAAGTAAAAAATGTATTATATATGTTTATAAAATTGTGTAAGTTATAGGATGTAGGCATTCGCTTTGTGGTCGCAATACATTTTGAACTTGTAAAAACCTGCACATAATGATGTACCAGTATCATCTTGTTACAAGCATACGCGCAGTCTCAGAGAAACATCTTTGTAATTATTAATGTCTTTGCTTAGAGCTTCGCGAACTTGCACTGACTTGTTCAATTCGTCACTCTATAAATACGAATGTGAGACAAATACGTAGTTTATTCGTTTCCTGAATCTTGAAAAGGTAAGTGCCATGAAAATATTTAAAAAAATATAAACTGGTAGTTTATCACACAAATTATATTGAATCAGTGTTATTTTGTTTGAGAGTGCCGGAGAAAAGTAAGTACATTATTTTTATTAAATTTTAGCATTGTCTACACAGAAAGAAATACTTTAGAGAATTTGACTAATTGCAATTAGTTGACTTTACATTAGCTAACATATCTATAATATTAGTTAGAACAACTAAAGTTGAATAGTTGAATTATCTAATAAAGAATATATGATCTTTTTAGTTAAAAATATAGGTCGTTCTAATAAAACAATAATTATTTGAACTAATACATTAGCTGTTTTCCCTGAAAATTAGAGCATTTAAAACTTTAGTTGGCTATTCTACAAAATAGATCAATTATCTAATGTTCGTTTTTGCTGTGCAACTTAAAATATAGATGTTTTATCTATTTAAAATATATGGTTTTGAGAACAAATTAAAATGGTCTTTCTGATAATATATATCGTTGCTTCAAATACTGAAAATTTGATGATTCATCTATCGTTGTTGATGATTCGTCTATTTAAAATATATGGAACTGATAAAGATAATAATGGAATAGTAGAATATTATTGGGGGTTTTAACTAATGCAAATAGATAATATATCTAAAGAATTAGATAAATTTGAATACGTTGCTTGTTTAACTGCGTAGTTTAGTAATCTTCAACGGAATAATATTGTGCAACATATCATATTCGCGTTGTCTGTACACCAAACATATTTTGAACATAATGAGTGAGGGTGAAGGCTTTAGTGCGTGGGAACGACTTCTTATTCTATGGAATTTAGATGCCCTGATGCCTGATTTCAAAGGTAAGTTAAAGCTGATTTTGTGATAAAATATAACCTAAGAATGTTTGTCAAAATAAAGGATTCTGTTTTTATGTATTTATGTATGTATATAATTAATAAAACTAATCCATTTTAGGGTTTTGAAGCACCATTAGCCACAAGAGAAGTAAATACAGTTCAAAGCTGGGTTGAGTTTCTTCCAATTTCTATTAGAAATCCGAACGAACCTCGTCAGATGCATTTGTAAAGTTTCGTTCCAGATTTTGTAAAAAAAATTAATTATTGTGCAAATATAATTAAGTTAAACCACCATTTTTGTAACAGTATATGTAACTATTATGTAATTTTTTATTATTTAAATGATTTTTTTTACTAAATTTATATGTTTTAGATTATTTTATGAACCTATATAATTAGATAATTCATATATTTACTTATATTAAAAACATCTAACATTATAGGTGGATTTATAAGTAGCACAGAGCATAGAACATAGCATAACACACACTTTCGTCATACGGGAAACAGTATACTCATTTATAAGACGCATAGCACGCATAGAGAAATTTAGCATAGCACAGGAATTGACCAATGTTCATATTCTGTGCGTTATGCGCTGTGCTTCGTGTATTTTCGTGTGATTTCGGGATAGTACGAAGGAATACTTCTAATAAGCAGAAACAGTGGCTTGTCACGGCGGGCGGGAAATACGATTGCATGGATCTGAATATTTTTCGGTGAAAAGTCCCATGTTATTCTTATGTAGAAATACCCTTTTTTACAAAATGAATACATTTCAATAAGCAAAATAATTTTTATTTAATACACGAAACGAACAAATAGAAGCAAACAACTTCAAAATTTCTGGGCATGTTAATGTCAGAGTGATATTATTTAATATTTTTTGATTTTATATTAATTTTGATTTTTCTATAGCAATTTCGGCGATTTGAATAATAGATTAAATATTAATTTACATGCAAACATGTGTTTCTTAACGCATACATCGAAACTATCAGTTCCGGACGTATAAAAAATCGCTAAATTTGTATTTCTAAATATTTCAAATAGCAATAAATCTGTAATTATGGATGGGCCCCGTTAATATTTAATAGTAACTGCCACTTTAACTATCTAGCTTTATGCTAAGACTAATGATTAGGCTACTAAAAAGTTGTTAGTGGGTATATTTGCATTTAAAAAAAAAGTGAATTCTCCATAAGAATAACATGGGACTTTTCACAGAAAAAATTTCAGATCCACGCAATCGTATTTCCCGCCCGCCGTGACAAGCACTTTTTCTGCCCATAAATGTCATCGAAGACGCGTTGTTTCATAGGATAATGCATACAAAGCAGCAGTTCATAATGTCGCATAGTAATAGATTGAAATTAAATTAAATAACCAAACAAAACGTGAAATCAAATCTGTCAAAACAAATTTTGTTGGTTAGTTTATGGAGAAAAAGATATATTCTTCTTTTTCTTCACATTGCTGCTGAGCTGTGCTGTGCGTCTTATAAAAACCCCCAAATGTTTTATGTTCTGTGCTATGCTATGTGTTGTAAAGTCACCCATTTCTCATAAATAATTATTTAATAGTTTTACTAATATTTGTATTACTTTGTATTATTTTAAGTCTAACCATATAATCATATTTCATATTATATTACTACTTCTGAGACTACACATCCGTTCTAAATGTTGTTATCAACCTTTTCTCAGCTGAATTTACATTAAATGTCACGTTCGCCAAGATGGAAGGCGACTTGGTTGTCTCACGAAAGACGCTGAGTCCGTGTGAAACATAAAAGTTTGTAAATGAACGATGCAACATTGGGTGGATATTAGTACCAGAAGTGTCGCGATCACCGAGTGGAACAGACGTTCTACCAATGTAGTTAAATTGTACCAATATTTCGTTTGTTCAATAAATCTCTTTGTTACAACAGACTACGTTGTTGAATATTAACCAAAAACCTTAAAAAAACCTCTTATTGAGTTAGTAACGAAGTCTCGTCACTAATATTAGACACGAACCACCCATTTCGTTGTATCCGACAATACAACATACATTTTGGTGTCAGGTGTGGGGTAGGTTTATTTGTTTTGCTTAAAAATGTACAGTTGGTTATTGCTTAATGCAATTAAATCGGTTTAACTAATATAGTTAATAAAATAAAGTGTTTAAAAACATTTCCGTCATTTAAATACCAATTGTTCGCCAAAGTCTATTAAGAGTGGTTAAAGTGTTAATATCAAAAGGAATACAATGTAATATCGTGCATGTGATAGTTCAACGGAGCTTTAATTTTCATCATTTCTACATCTCGTGTGATCCTGATTACTTCTCCCCTCAACCAATCGTTGCCGAGTTTCAACAGAGGGTTATCAACGTCTGCATCATCTTTACCGTCAACAGGTTACAGTATTCCTGTTTTGTCTTCTCTTCTACGTCCAAAGAAAAAAAAAAAGTGAAAGTTCCACATCAAATAGTGTTATGTGAGTATTTGCGAGTGTTTATTTATGTCAGACTTATTAGCCATATTCGGAACTGATTTTAGTGACCTTATTGATTTAAACCTCGACGAAGATATCAGTATGGCATTTTCAACTGAATTAGCTTTAAAAATGATCCCTGAGTTCAATGGCGACCGGGAAAAATTTCATAGATTTATCACATGTTGTGATATTGTATATGCCACTACTATTACTAATATGCAGAAAGAGCAATATCTGAATGTAATTAAATGCAAGTTATCTGGACAAGTTTATAATGTTATTAAATATAAAGAATTCCTTGAATGGCTACCACTAAAGGTAGAATTACAAAATCAATACTTAGAAAAGAGAACTATAGCACAAATTCAAACTGAATTGTTAAGTAGTAAGCAAAGAGTCAATGAAAATATTCGTTCATTTGCGAATCGGTTAGAAAGACTAACCGCTGATTTAAATGATGCTTGTATAGCAAGTGAAGGACAGGAAGCTACCATGATTATTCAAAATCTTAATAATAAATCATGTTTAAAAGCATTTGTTGAAGGTCTTTTAGAACCTATTAAAATAATAATTAAAGCGAGTAGATTCGTCAATTTTAATGCTGCAGTTGAATGTGCAGTAGAGGAAGAACGTATACTAAATCAAAATAAATCTTCCGCAGTAAAGACTTCAATCACTAATAAAAATAGTATTAGATGTTTTAAATGTCACAAAGTTGGACATACAGCTGCTAAATGTTTTAGCAATTCTTATTTACCTTCGTATCCTAAAAGGAACGAGAACGTTCGAGCTATCAATGTTATTTGTTCATTTTGTAAAATACCGGGACATCATATTAGTAATTGTTTCAAGAAAAGAAACATAGATTCAAAAACCAGTCCTGCATATAATTACCGTAATTCAGGTAATTCAAATTTCTATAAGGATAAAAGAAATTTTGGTTTTAAAAATAGTAAAGTTCAATCTAATCAAAATAATAAGCCTACATCGGGAAACGAGTACGGCCCTGGTCAGAGCGACAGTACACCAGCGAGCCAATTAAATTAAGTCGCACCGTGCATTACAATAGTAATTCTAAAAACTTTAATTTCAATAATAATAAATTTTCTTCTGCCAATAAAGTAAATGAAAACAATTATAGTGAACGAATATATAAATTATCTGGAAAAGAAACTAAGAGACCAGATAGTGTAAATATTGAAATACCTTCTTGTAAAGAATCATTAACAAGTTTATTAATTGATACTGGAGCAGATATAAGTATAATAAAATCTGGAAAACTTAAAGGAAATGAAATGGTTAATACAATGTTAAAAGTCAATTTGAAAGGCATTATTACCGGAACTTTAGAAACACACGGTATTTGTACTTTAAAAATAAAATTAGGTGACAAGGAAGTTCACCACCCTTTTCAAGTAGTTCGTAACGATTTCCCTATTCTTAATGATGGTATTATTGGAAGAGATTTTCTCCTCAAACATAAAGCGAACATCGACTATAGTAAAAACGCATTGTCTTTTGAAATGCATAATTATGAACTAGTTTGGAAGTTAAAAACAAAAATTATTTTACCTCCTCGAACAGAAAACTTAATTAAAATATACACGAAACGTATTAATGAAGGCTTATGCCTATCTAAAGATCTTGCCAATGGATTATATATTAGCAATTGTATAATCAAACCTGTAAATGGTTGTTATTTTATTACTGTATTAAATAATAATGAAACACCTACTGTGTTTAATTCAGAGGAAATAGAAGTCGATGATCTTAATAATTACAAGATATTAAATTTTGAAAATTCTAATAATTACAAGCGATTAGAATATTTGAATTCACAATTACGTCTCACTCATTTAAATAATGAAGAAAAAGACTCTATAATAGAAATCTGTAGAAATTTTAATGAATTATTTCATTTATCTCCTTATGATAAATTAACGTATACCGAGAGTATTACTCATAAAATTCCAGTTAGTATAGATACTACTCCAATAAATGTGAAACCATATAGGTTACCAGAACAACAAAAGAATGAAATTGAAAGCCAAGTAAAAGAATTATTGAATAACGACATTATTTGTCATAGTAAAAGTCCATGGAACGCTCCACTGTTAGTAGTTCCAAAGAAAATAGATTCTAGTGGTCAAAAGAAATTTCGAGTAGTAGTAGATTTTCGAAAATTAAATGAAGCCACGGTTGGCGATGCCTTCCCATTGCCAAATATAACGGATATCCTAGATCAACTGGGAAATTCTAAATATTTTACTACCCTAGATTTAGCTAGTGGTTTCCATCAAATATTAATGGATTCAAAAGAAAAAGAAAAAACAGCTTTTAGTACGTCTACAGGACATTTTGAATATAATCGCATGCCTTTTGGATTAAAAGGAGCTCCTCCCACATTTCAACGTTTAATGAATCATGTTTTAACCGGACTACAAGGTATCAAATGTTTGGTATACCTTGATGATATTGTTATATATGGAAAATCTTTAGTAGATCATAACGAAAAACTAATTAAAGTATTCAAACGGTTAAGTCAACATAATTTAAAGTTACAACCGGATAAGTGTGAATTTTTAAAAAAGGAAATTGCATACTTAAGACATGTTATTACTGATCACGGAATTAAACCGGATCCAGGAAAAATTGATACTGTTGAAAATTTAAAAATCCCGAGTAATCCAAAAGAAATAAAATCATTCTTAGGTCTCGTAGGTTATTACCGCAGATTTATACCCGAATTCTCAAAGTTAGCTAAACCGTTAACGGAATTGTTAAAGAAAAACGCACATTTTAAATGGGATACTCTTTGTGATGAAGCTTTTAATATTCTAAAGAAAAAATTAATTAGTCCACCTATTTTACAATACCCAAATTTTAATAATGAATTTATCTTGACGACGGACGCAAGTAATTATGCTATGGGTGCAGTTCTGTCTCAAGGTGAAATTGGAAAAGATTTACCTATTGCTTACGCTAGCAAAAGTTTTAATAAAGCTGAAATGAATTATTTCCCAACCGAACGTGAATGTTTAGCAATTATATGGGCAGTAAAACACTTTCGCCCTTATTTATATGGAAAAAGTTTCACAATTGTCACAGATCACAAACCTTTAACATGGTTGTTTAATTTTAACGATCCGGGTTCTCGTCTAATAAGATGGAGACTCAAATTAGAAGAATACGAATATAAAATTGTTTATAAAGCTGGTACAGCAAATACTAATGCAGATGCATTAAGTAGAATTTATCAATTACACATTGATTCTGAAATTAATAAAACTTATGAAAACTATTTAGAGGATATTGCAAATAAAATAATAATTAATCAAGATATAATTGAAAAAGACGGAGACATTTTTGAAGCTCCAATCGATAACAGTTTAGTTCATTGTTTCAGTAAAGATTTGGAAATGAAAGCTGGAATAGCTAAAGAATTTAAAGACAAATTTAATAATGTAGAATATTTAAAATCACAAAACCCTAAACTATTTAATTTAGTTTATTTAAAAGATAATAATCGTTTTATTATTTATCTTATAACAAAGAATAGTTATATTGAGAAACTTACTTATGAAAACATATTCAAAACTTTATTAAAATTAAAAGAATTTTGTTTGCAACACAAAATAATTAAGCTAGCCATGCCAGCAATTGGAAATGGTCTAGATAGATTAAAATGAAATAAAATAAGAACAATGTTGAGATATATATTTAAAGATTCAAAAATTTTTATAACAATTTACATGAATAATATCATAAAAAATTTAACTAAAGAAGAAATTCAAATAGTCTTGAATGAATATCATTTAACTCCATTAGGAGGACACCAAGGTGTCAATAGAACATTTAAGAGAATAAGAAAATTTTATAATTGGCCTGGAATGTTTAATGACATAAAAGAATACATAAAGTCTTGTGAAAAATGTCAACGAAACAAATCAAATAGAAAAGTTAAAGTCCCTATGACTATTACAACTACTTCTAAATTTCCCTTTGAGAAAATTTACTTAGATATAGTAGGCCCGTTACCTCTATCTTTAGATGGAAATAAATACATCCTAACTTTTCAGGATGATTTAACTAAATATTCACAAGCCATTCCAATACCTAATCAAGAGTCTGCAACAATAGCTCAAAGCTTAGTTACAAATATTATATGCCAACATGGCATACCACTTTCTATACTTACCGATCAAGGTACTAATTTTCTCAGTCAAGTTTTCAAAGATATATATAAATTATTAAAAATAAATAAAATACAGACAACGGCTTATCATCCACAGTCAAATGGTTGTTTAGAAAGAAGTCATAAAACCCTAGCTGAATATTTAAGAGCCTATGTTAATAAGGACCAAACCAATTGGGACACTTGGATCCCATACGCAATGTTTTGTTATTATACTACTCCACATACAGCTACTGACTACACCCCATTTGAACTATTATACGGTCATAAAGCCGAAATTCCTACGGTTGTTACAAAGAAACCAGAATTAAATTACAATTATGATGATTATTCACGAGAATTAAAATCTAGACTTCAATTTTCCCACAAACTTGCCAGGGAAAACCTTATAAACAAGAAAAATAAGTCTAAAGAAAATTATGACAAAAATATAAAAAATATAGATATTAAAATCGGAGATAATGTACTTTTAAGAAATGAAGCTAAAACAAAAGGAGTATCAAAGAAACTTCAACCCTTATGGGAAGGACCTTATAAAGTAATAGATACAAAAGGAGTAAACTCAGTAATCCAAATTAAAACTAAATATGTAAAGGTACATAATAACAGATTGAAATTATTTCACGAGTAGAAAATTAAAATTTGCCCTGTGGCTAAGGGTGTAGAATTTTACCACAGCTACGCGGCTTGTCGTAAGAGGCGGCTAACGTGCTGGAGGTGGCATTTAAGTCCACTCCCCGTCAGGGAATATAAGTCCCTAACGGAGGTCCCAGGTAGGGCAACGCCGTCCCTGAACATTTTGTTATACGGTAGATCCCGAGAAAGGCAACGCCGTCCCTGAACATTTTGTTATACGGTAGATCCTGAGAAAGGCAACCCCGTCCCTGAACGTAAAAGTTATACGGAAGTCCCTTAATCTTGCGTCACGAAGAACGCGATTCTTTTCGACTCATTGATAATTTTGTGTTTTAAAAGCGATTTGTTTTGCGTCATGCGAAATAATTATCGTGGCTTGTTGCCGTTGAGCGATTTGTTTTATTTTAGCTGGAAGTTATTTAACAGAGGATTGAGTCTTCTTTTAAAAATTTTATTTCTATTTTCCGAAATCGTCCCTGAACATTTTGTTATACGGTAGTATCCCGCTAATGCCGCTAGTCATACCGAGTATTTTGATGAAAAGTGTCATCGTATAGTCTGAAACGGTAGATGCAAGAGTTGTCCGTCGAAAGTCTTGGCTCTGCAGATGTCACTGTTTATCAGATTAAATAAGTTGGATTTGTTTCCATCTTCTACCTCTTCTACTTTCTTTGACGTTGAGTACGTCAATGACCTGAGGGGTCATAGGAAAATTTTAATGAATGAGGTTATTCATTAAAGGTTGCAGTTATCACTGCTTGCTTTTTAAATAAAAAAATATAATAATTAAAGACACCTCATGTCTTGGGTCTCCTTTAGTTTATTTTACCGGGGGGTTGGAAAACATTTTACCTATATTTTGGCCTGGATTTAAAATTAATGTTTCCACCTAGCCCAGGAGATGGTTGAGATATTTTTATCTCATTTCATACATGTTAAGTTCAGCTACGAATTGCGTGTTCTTAAATGTATTAAAATATCACAGTTCACACTGTTTTAAACTAATTTTAAGATTTTTAAAAATGGATCAAGAATCCATGGGTTATTATTTTATCATAAATAATTTTTATATCTTTCATATTATCTATTGGTTATGCCGCCAATTTTATATTAAAATTTTATTTCTATTTTGTCAAGAGTTTTGCAATCTATATTTATCAATATTTGTTTACAATCAGCGTCACTCAAGCATACAACTTATAAATCTCTTTTGTCCTTACAGGATGTCGGTATTACTATTATTCATCGGAATTTTACTCCGAGCAGCGAGTTGTCACGAGTTGTATAATACAACCCCTATCGACAATAGTCCAGGACTGTATTACGAAAAATTTGGAATATTGAAATTATCCAATGACGAATGGCGATTGATAGTTTCTCTTAATTTAACTAATTTTCATGATGAGTATAATAATATTCATAAATACATATCAAGTCTAAACAAACTTTGTTCTACTTTTAAAGAAAAATCAATTGAAAGTAATGAAATTGAAAACTGTAAAACCTTTTTAAATAATTTTGATAGTATCTTTAAACAATTAACGGAACAGAATGAAGTCATTGAACCATTTTTAAATACACGTGTTAAACGTGGATTATTAAACCCAATAGGGAAAATTTCTAAAATACTTTTCGGAACTTTAGATTCTGAAGATGCTGAGTATTATGATGCTCAGATCTCTGAATTATATAATAATGATGATAACTTACTAAATATTATAAAAGATCAAACTTCTATTTTGGAATCTGTCACTATTTTAACAAATTCCACTTTTATGGAAATAAATGAAACAGTTACCTGTTTAGAAACGAAAGTTCGCCAAATGGAACATTATGTTCAACATTTAGATGCCATATTAACTCATGCACACAGCAGAGAACAGTTTTTTATCAGAGTAAATGAACTCATTACTTTTGTTTCATTTCATATTGAACAATTCAGTATAAGTCAAGCTAATCTCTTACAAATCATTTTAAATGCTCAACAAGGAATTCTTTCTCCTAATGTGCTTAGTCCAAATAAATTGTATAAAGAATTATTAAAAATACAAAAATATTAGCAGATACTGCAAACTTTCCAATTTTTCTAACTTTCGATAATATACATATGTATTATAAAATAATAATTCCTACCATTTATACTTATAAAGAAAAATTAAATTTTATACTTACTGTACCATTGGTTACACATGTTATTTATGATACGATCAAATTAAGTAGTCTACCTATTTTGATGGAAGACAGTAATTTTGGATTTATCTATCCTAGCAATCCAATTCTTGTCATTGATCAAACAAGAATGCACTATTTCTTAGTAAAAGAAACATATCTCACCACCTCTTGCAAAATGTATAAATTAAAATCTGAAGCTTATATTTGTAATCAAGGACAACCATTGTTACTTGTAAACGGAGAAGGAGGTTGTGAAGCTAAATTGCTTAAAGGACATGGACAAATTCCTGAATCATGTAATAAAAGAATAATGAAATTGAAAAATAGCATGTGGATCCAAATGATTTTGCCAAATTCTTGGTTATTTGTTTTGCCAGTTCCAAAAACTGTCCAAATTGTTTGCAAAAATAACTTAAGAAACACTATTAATTTAAATGGTATGGGAAAATTTACACTTAAAAGCGGATGTATCGCTTACACTGATAATATAGTATTACCTACTTTAAGTTTTATAAATAGCAATATTGTAAGTGACTACACCAAAATTACCCTTCAAATTTAATTTAAATTTGTCAATGAAAAGTGAACTACCTAAACCAACGATAAATTCCAATCATATTGTAAAATTGGAAGAAACTCATTTATTTGATAAAATCAGTCATGATATAAATAAATTGAAAGAAAAAGAAAAAATTGATCTATTAAATACTAAAAGATCTACTTCTAATTTCACTTATTTGATAATAACATTTTCTTCAATTGCGTTAGCAATAGTAATTCTAACGATTTACTTTTGTATAAAATTTAAAAAGATTTATTTAAATTTGTCTTCTGTTAGAAATAATAGAGAAATTACACTTTCTCCTGTTAAATTAATCAATACTACCTTTAGTAGTGCAGATATTAATGAATCACTACCTGCTGAACCTGATATCGAAATGGTTGAGCAAGTTGTTGTCAGAAATGAAAACAGTAGCAATCCTCGCTACCATTTTCAATCTTAGTTGGGAGGTGTTGTAAAGTCACCCATTTCTCATAAATAATTATTTAATAGTTTTACTAATATTTGTATTACTTTGTATTATTTTAAGTCTAACCATATAATCATATTTCATATTATATTACTACTTCTGAGACTACACATCCGTTCTAAATGTTGTTATCAACCTTTTCTCAGCTGAATTTACATTAAATGTCACGTTCGCCAAGATGGAAGGCGACTTGGTTGTCTCACGAAAGACGCTGAGTCCGTGTGAAACATAAAAGTTTGTAAATGAACGATGCAACATTGGGTGGATGTTAGTACCAGAAGTGTCGCGATCACCGAGTGGAACAGACGTTCTACCAATGTAGTTAAATTGTACCAATATTTCGTTTGTTCAATAAATCTCTTTGTTACAACAGACTACGTTGTTGAATATTAACCAAAAACCTTAAAAAAACCTCTTATTGAGTTAGTAACGAAGTCTCGTCACTAATATTAGACACGAACCACCCATTTCGTTGTATCCGACAATACAACATATGCTATGCTATTTTCTGTGCTCTGTGCTACTTATAAATCCACCTTATTAGTTGATTAATATATTCCAATTATTTAGAGCATCTAATATCATTAGACAATTTAAATATTTAAAAGGATTTTGTATCTATTTTAAATAGATAAATTTTCTGTTATTTTTAGTTTATTCATCTAAACTAAATAGTTAATTTACGTACTGTTTTTGTTAAAATAACAAATCATCATTCGATAAACTAACTATTTCTATTTTATAATTTGACTAGTTAAGTAGATAATATGGTATATGTATATATTAGATGAGTTGCCTATTCCTAATTAGATATATCAACTATTGTAATTATAAGACTGAAAATCAATGACGAACATTAGATAAATTATCTAGAGTGTTAGAAGATTTTTCAAATTATTTTTTTCTGTGTAGAGTGCCACCCGTCTGACCATTGGTTTTCAAGCGCCTCTTCGCTAAACCTTCGCGTAACAATTGTTTTTTGTAAAGATAAGAGCCCGAGCCAATTACATTTTCGCTCAGGTGAACCCTGGTTCATTACAGTAATACCACCGTGGATAATTAACCCATATGGTGACATAGAAGAAACGAATGTCATAATACATTTTTTGATATATATGATAAATTTAGTAGTTGACACATGATGAAGCATATTGAATTAAATTAATTAATTATATGTTGTAGTTCTATGGCGGCAAAAGGGACAAGAAAGCCGACAAGGTTATATTGAACAATATTTCTAAACGAATCAACAAAAATAAATATCGGCTCTTTTATTTATATTTATTTTCGTCCATTTGTTTAGAAATACCGTTCAATATAACCTCGTCGGCTTTCTTGTCCTCTTTGCTACCATAGAACTACAACATATAATAAATTAATTTAATTCAATATGCTTCATCATGTGTCAACTAAAATTTCCTTTAATTTATAATATCTTACCAACATATTTTGTTGAGCTTCTAACAACAAAATATATTTGGAAAACCGCGAAAAGATATTCAAACTAGCAACAGATCTAGCGTGTATTCACAGCAAGCCTAGTGTTGATCAACTCGAGACCAATTTCGGTATAGACTTGTTAAGCCAAGACTCGGAATGTAATGACGTCATGTTGGATCTTTTACGTATGACCACTAGGCGGCTACGTGTCGTATTCCAAGAGTAAAACCAAAGTCAACTTGACTAGCTGAATTAGACCGAACAGCAGGAATGGTCACTTAGGGATATTTGTTGGCCAGGGGGTGTCAGTAATATAACTGAAAATAGATACTCCTGTTTGAGCTTATGAAATGTTGTGTACGGGTTGGGTTTGGAAGTTTAAGAAGACGTATAGAAAGAGATAGACATAGTAGACAGAGATAGATATATGAGAGAGATGGGTATATGCATTAGAAAGAGACAGATGTATTGGTAAAAAATGAAAAGACAATTTTATTCCTAGCATTCCGATATACTTCAAGGTATAAATAATTTTACTGATTCGACCGGTAATTTATTGCCAGTCGGTAAAATTATTTCTACCCTGAAGTATATTGGAACGCTGTGGAAAAAAAATCGTCTTGCTCAATTTCGCCCTATAAATCTAATGCAATCTAATTAACAATGTTAATCATAGAATAAAAAAATAAAATCAATATATTTCCATAAGATCTTTAAAATAAATATATTGACTGAGCTGTTAATTAAACTAAACTATTCACAAACATAATATTGGTCTAGAAAATGTTTAATTCATTTACATAATGTATGGAAACAATAACAGTTACTTGAAGGTAAAGTTTTAAGCAGTGCCATAAAATCAAAATTGCCCCTATTTTGCTATAACAAAATTAATTTTTACTTTCTTATACGTAGTATAAGTATTGTAATTATGAAAGATTTACATCTCGATATTTTAACAGAAATATACCTGCTGACCTTCCCTGAATCGATTTCGATTATTTTTGAAATGACGTGTGTGAGTGAGCGTGTAGTAGTTATGGTTTTACGTCTGGCAATAAACATCCCATTACCAAAAAGCATATAATATGCTTCTTGCTGTTACCAGCATTAGCACAGATTTTTGGACGCTTGGTAGCAGAAACAAACTCCAGTCCTTTCGTTTTCTGCTACTTTGCGGTGAATTTGTCGTATCAGAATTAAATGTAAACTATAAAATGTTATTTATAATTGAAAATTAATTGGATGACCTACGATTCGATTTTCTGGTTTGACGATGATTACCCTTGCTCGATACCTCTGAATATTTTATTAGCTCAAGTTAAACCAAGCAAAAACATTTTATACCTTCCGGTCGCACTGAAACACAATAATCGTGCTCCCTCAACGAAGATGTAAAAGAAGATGTACTTGTTACATCGGGCATGGGGACATCTAAATAAATTACTTTATTAATAAAAACATTTATTAAATTAAAATGGTTTTCCTACCTTCTTGCACAGCGTACCGCTCATCCAAGTACGAAGTAGGATAAGCACCATGTAATACGGTAGTTCTGCCTTTACCATTTATATAAATCCACCAAGGACTAAAATGTTTATGGCAGACCCGATACGAATGATAAATTTGCTTTTCTGGCATTTTAAATAATTTCGGTTTGTTTACCAGCCCAATCCACTTTTTAAACATCGTGTTATAAGCTTTCGGAAACCACGTAAAACAGTAACCACTCGAATTGCAACTTGGCACAGCGCAACTCATGTTGGATGACATAATCTAATATATTTTAAATCAAGTAAAATACATAAAATTCAAGTAAAACGTAAGACTTACGGATTTTGTTACAATGTAACGCACTATTCAAACGCCATTAAAAAAAAAACTAGATGTTGCAATAATAACTAAAAAAGTTGCCGTGCTTTTTAAATGTTATTTGTAATAACATATAATATTTCGTTCGTTAAGAAAAATTATTATAAAATAAAAAACGCTTCTCTCTATATTTCTTATTAAAAAATAAATACGCTTATTATAAATGAAAATTATACAGTGTATAAGTAAAAATAAATACAAATTACTTAATTAGCATTAAAATTTATTTTAAATTTAACATCTAAATATGGAACTAAGTATTTAATTTATATAGCTCTTATAAAAAAATATGTTATTTAAATACAGAAAAATTTTAATTCCAATATTTGCCGAAACAATCACTCAGTCCATATTGTAGGAAACTTTAGTACGGTTAGTACCTGAAAATCGACGGTCACGCTCACGGCGGCCATTCTGGGGGAGTATATAACTCGAACTAATTCGAAGCCCTCCCCCCAACAAAATGACCGGCTGTGAACCCCCGTTGATCGAAGCCCAGTACACAGATAACGGTACCCAACGTAGCAGTCATAGAATAATTTCTGATATTTACAATTGAAACTTGGGTTGCCTTTTTTTTCTTCCCTTTTACTTTCTTATACGCAGTTTATGAAAGTATTGTAATTATAAAAATTTTCGATCTCGAGATTTTAACGAAAATGTATCTTTTGATCTTCCCTGAATCGAGTCTGACTATTTTTTTTATTTAGTTTAGCTACAATTTTTCTTGAAAACATTCTATGGTTGAAGCTTTTACTGGTTGAAGGTTTCTATTGTTATATACGGGACTGTGCTATTATATATTATATTTACGTGCGGCAAACATCGCATATCTATTATGATGAATTAAACTACGATACGAGTGACATCTGATGTCACTGAATCACACTATTTGAAAATACGTCCCTTCTAAAGTAATGAAACGATGTAAATTAAATAGCACTGTAAGAAAATATCAGCCTAGAAGGATACGTATGAATGTTAGGTATATGAGATATAACATTGCAATATGTATGCTGTATCAGCATAAAATATATAATAATATTGATATGCAATACCTGCCCAATAGGATACACAGCACAACATACAAACAGTGCTGTAAGAAAATATGCTTAACATATGTATGTTATGTATATGAGATATAACATAACAAATGCAAACATCCCACTAAACCACTGATCACCTTGCGATATCGATAAAGCTCTCAACAGTCACAAATGTAAGTTAAAACTTAATATACCAAGGAACTCTGTGAAAGATCGCGTCTCTAACTTTAAAGAATATCAATCTCTCAAAGAAGCCACAAATGTAAGTTAAATCTTAAAATTAAACATAAAATTTGGTGGAAAAAATCTCAAACATTAGTTACTGATACGGCTAATAGAGAGCTGCAGTAGTCTATATTCTGATATTATTTTCAACTGAGCTTGATTGCGCGCGCATCTCTAACATCTGGCGCGTCCTAGCTTGTCTAAACATCTTTGAGCTGGCCATGTCTCAGCCCATAGATAATTCACTAATAGATCGTCGACTCCTTAAAGAAGCGCTGTAGAGTATATTTTGGCGTATGGAAATTGAACTAATAGATGGCGGGAAATATGAATTCCAGATGCAGTGCAGGTTGCATAAAAATTGGAGCGGTTTTTAGTGAAGACCACAACACTCTGAATCATGAATATAGATGCGAAAATAACGCTCTTAGTATATCAATTTATACAAAGACGTTGTTCTCGCTTCTCTATATATGATTCAGAATATCGTGGTCTTCACTAAAAATCGCTCTAATTATATATTTTATATATATATATATATATATATATATATATATATATATATATATATATATATTTATATATATATATAAATATATAATAAATAAAATACTTGGTAATTTCCACGAATAATTATTTTATTTAACAATCGACGCGTTTCGACTCTACAGTCATCATTAGGTAATTAGTGTTACAAAGGTTCTTTACAACAATGTCTACAAAATCTATCTCTTATAAACTAAAATTTTATGTTACATCTAGCTGTTCGTTGACTATATATTTTTTGGGAATTAACGGCTTTTCTGATTTCTAAGTTCTCAAGTAAATTAAGTCTGTATCCTTTCGGTTCAATATGGAGTATCCTGTAATCTTTTAATGTGTGTGTATGTTCAATGCGATGTTGGGAAACGTCTGTTGTCTTTGTATTAGTTTCTATAGATTTAATATGTTCTTTGAACCTAGTTTTAAAATTTCTGCCGCTTTGACCTATATATTTCATATATATATGTTTCTAGTATAAAAATTTATTAATAAAATATTTTAAGAACTTTTTTAATTTAAATATATTATTAAAATACAGATAATTCAAGGAATTATATTATTTCACTTGTAGTTATTGTCTTTTTGAAATAAAACTGTTTTTTTCTAATTATGCTTTACTGTCCATCACTTTTGTGACCCACTGTATATGGCATTGCAGTCTTTACATTGAATTTCATAAACTCCAGATAATTCGTTTTTTTAGATTTTAGGTTTGGTATTTGTTAATAAACTTCTTAATGTTGTTTTATTTGTGGAAGTGGTTCTTATGTTATGTTTTATGAAAATTGATGTTCCTGTTTGGGTAATTTTTGGGATATAATTTAAATAAACCCATATAAGAGCGCTTTTTCTAACGTAGTTATAGATCGGTTATAAAATACAATATAAACAGTTTTAGAAGAACAATACTAAAGTCTAATTAAAGTCATTACGATTAGTATGTATAAATGACTGGTTGACCTGATGCTAAGACATCCTACGATCACATCGATGGTTATAACGGCGTCTAAGGTTCACACCTGCATTATAAAAATACAACATGTCATACCGATACCACAAGGCATTATACAAAGGATTAGGTAGGTTACAGAATATGGAGACAGTGCCTTAAAGCCCTGTACATACTTGTTCACGACAAGCTTATCTACCAACTGGTCCAACCCTGGACCTCTGCCAGGTCCACCCTGAAGGTAGTCTTCCCTTATGGGCATCCCCTAACAGATCCAATCCTGGAGCTACCAGGCACACCCTGTTAGGTGGGCAACCGCCAACTGGTCCAACCCTGGTCCATAGCCAGATACACCCTGAAGGCAGGCTTCCATTACGGGCATTCCCGAATGGGCATCTCCTAGTGGGTCCAATCCTGG
Organism: Nebria brevicollis; assembly: GCA_944738965.1. NCBI lineage: Eukaryota > Metazoa > Arthropoda > Insecta > Coleoptera > Carabidae > Nebria > Nebria brevicollis. Next base: position 2,268,989 of record OX122910.1, read on the forward strand.
CGCTACCAGGCACACCCTACTAGGTAGGCAACCCCAAGTAGGTCCAACCCTGGACCTCTGCCAGATCCACCCTACTTGGACGAATTTCCCTCAGGTCCAACCCTGGTCGAAGCCAGATCCACCCTGAGGAAGAAACACCTGCACCCACGGTGCAAGTACTGAAATACAGGTCTAATCTTGGAACAAGCCAAGCACGCCCTGATTAGAAGATATAACATTGAGGATAAGGAAATAGGAATATACCTGAATGACAGTGAGAATACTCACTCAACAATTAGCAATCCGCCATCAACATACAGCATTGGTTTGACCAACAGCATCCCTCGTCCCTTGGACCGCGTCACCCCTCGTAAGCACTCACACATGCACAATTCACCCACTCACAACCATAGTGCACAGTCTCACCCATCAACGGTGACTGTTCTACTTAAGAAAGATATAGTTCAACGTCTGCTTACAGTTAAATTTTAAGAACACAGGACCGTAATAAATTAATGCCTTACACCCAGTTATTATTTGTATTAATATCTGTTTCTACATACATAGATATTATTAGAAATACATAGAAATTTTAAAACAAGGTTCAAAGAACATATTAAATCTATAGAAACAAATACAAACACAACAGGCTTTTCTCAACATAGATAGATTTTGTAGACATTGTTGTGAAGAACCTATACAACACTGATTACCTGATGATGACTGTAGAGTCGAAACGCGTCGATTGTTAAATAAAATAATTAGGTATTCGTGGAAGTTATCAAGTGTTTCATTTATTATTATTATTATATATATATATATATATATATATATAAATATATATATATTTTTTTATTCTTTGTTATATAAAATCCAATTTCTTTTATAACTAATATTATTTTTACGTTCATCTGTACAAGCGGTAATGACCATAGTCGTCGATCCGCATATTAAATAAAATTTAAGAAAATATTTTCCAACATTATGATCATTTAAGATTAAATCTTGAAATCATGAAACATTTTCTTGATTTTAATATAAGTTAAGATTTTAACTCGGTAAAATCCATTTTAAAATATATCTATTTTATTTAACAAAAGTTTACAAAGGTAGGGTAAAACGACCAGTAGTGGCACAGTTAAGAAAATTCTCTACTTTTTTGAGGATTAAAAAAAATGTGGTTAATATATTTATATAATAATTGAAAATTTTTAAAGTTTAAGTGTTTTATAAAGTAAAATAAAAAAATTAAATTGTTTATTGATGTTTTAGGTAATTTTGTTCACAATTTATAATTATAACATTTGATGTTAAAATGCCAGTAATGGCACAGTGGCTGCCTTTAAGAGAACAGTCCTTTCTAGTAGTAGCACGGCAAATATAGTTATAAATTTATATATTTTAGCTTGGATTTCCTAAAATTTAGGTATATATTTATAAAAAAACACTTGCAGTAGCTTTATTTTATAAATTTTTAAATTACAGAGGTAGGTACTATACCTATCTAAAGCTAAATTTCATATTTATAAAGTTCTAAATTATAAATGTAGACAACAATATTATTCTTTATCTATAATGCAAATGATATTTTAATTAAATAATAATTTTTAATCGAAATATTAAAATTACTTATAAATAGGTATATTACATCAAAATTTTTAATACTTTTCTTGCATTAAAATTTTGTGAATAATGAAAAATTGAAATCTTTTCTAGTTTTATTTTTTTTAGATAAGAATACTTTTCATCTTGTAATTTCAGATAAAAGTATTTTTTTCAAGTGTACCGGGTGGGGCAAAACAACCTCCCTAGTTTTGCAAGTGAATTAAAGAAAAAGGAGTCGAGATACAAAAAATTTATTTCAATAAAATAAAGTAGTTCCATGGCCAGTTTTATCTTATGTAGTTTTAAAAATCATATCGGCCAAGTGTTGTCCTTCATTGTCTACACACTGCTGCAAGCGACTTCTGAAGTTTTGCATAACCTTTTCAAGCATTTCTTCAGGTATACGGCGAATTTCCGTGCGGATTGTCTCCTCTCAGGGAGACAAAGCACGCGGGGAACATTTCCTTCAAAACCAGCATTGATGCCCGCGCTGTGTGGGCTGTGGCTTCCCCCCCGTCCTGCTGAAACCAGACATTCTCGAGACCAAGTTCTTTAAGAGCAGGGGCAAAAAAATTCTGGAGCATGTTCATATAGCGCCCAGAATTGACGGTAACTGCCCGATTTCTTTCCTGTAGTAAAAGTAAGGCCCGATAATCCCTATTCGGGCCTATGCAGAGGCTTCTCGTGGATCACCCTCAGATTGTTTTCGCACCAATATCGAAAATTTTGTTTATTTACACCGCCAGAAAGATGGAAATGTGCTGGGCGGTGATTACAGACTCCTTTTCGCGTATGTATGCTTCCACGGCAAAAGCGCGCTGCTCGTTCGTCCACATTGTGTTTACGACTGAATCCTTTTGTAACACATACACACAGCATATCTTTCTGCCGCCATTCACGCCATTCCTACCCTGTTACGACCTCTGCTAGCTTCACAATTCTCTGTTGAAACTAGGGAGGTTGTCTTGCCCCACCTGTATAAGAGGTTTTGGTTCTAATTCTTGATTTTTCACACTTCTTTTTACCCTTTTTATTAACGGTGTCATTGTTTTTACCAGTTTTCACTAAAATAAAAATAATTTATTCAAACGAATACAAAAATAAATTAAATAGGTCATGTTTTAGATTTTTATTTTTTATGAGATAAACAATAAAATTTCAGTGTACGTATAATGTAAATAATAACGGATACATACCTTTTAAAGAATTATTTATCTGTAGTTAAAATTTGTTCTTGTTACAAGAAATATGTAAAAACATTAATATTCTAACCTCACTTGCTTACTGTCAGAGGGTCTCTTTACTATTTTATTTATAGCAGCGGCCTCTCAATAGAAAAGCGCTGTAAGCATAAAGTGTTTTTTAATTGGTGGCTCTTCCAAATTTTATATCAATTACTAGAACACGTGTTTTTAGAATTAAAAAAAAAATCAATATTCAGCATTTGAAATGCTTCGATGATATATTCATTTAGTTTATTTAACCAGGTACATATTAAAAAAATACGTTTTTCTAGTAAATATGATTGTAATTGCTTAAGCTATGGTAACCGTAAACTAACTAAAAATGGCTGTGAAAAGTACAATTTTGATATCGCTAAACAATATTCGTTTTTTTTTAATTAATAATTTTAAAAAGGACGTTCTAAAGGTTTTTTTCTTGTTTAAAACTATATATAAATATTTAAATCGTTGTTATACCTACGCATTTGCACAATTTTAAACGTATAAAACCAAGTTTTTGATACCTGTGCCATTACTAGCGATGTGACACTACTGGTCGTTTTACCCTACGCAATTAAAAAATTATAAAAAATGATAAATAGACATTTATAAAAATATGTTACAAATTACAATATTTAATGTATTTTACATATTATAAAGCGCAAACATGCAAAAAAGTTTAATGAAAAATTTTGTGATGGTTTAATTTCAGTTTCTCTTTGTCAACAATTCGCGTTTTCAAATTTGACTTGCTTTACTTTACGTGTATTGTTGTCCGGCAAGAACCACGAAGAGGTGGAAGATGATTTGTTTTATAATAAAAAAATCTTTCAAGCCAACTAAATTTGAAACATGTTTTAAATAAATAATTTAACTCTTGCCGGGATGGGAAAGGATTCCTTTGGATAAAGGTATCATAGAGATATAGTCGGATAATTTAGCCTGCCGAAGTAGAAGTAATATAAACATTATCGAATGAGTTGTCACTAAATCAAATACAGTGGTTCAAACAATTGTTCGTCCAGTTCAAAATCATATTTTTAGAACATAATAGATCATGTAATTTTATGTCATTATGTTTTTGAAATGATTTTACTTGCACCTTAATCCGTCGACGTACCGTTTTTATTAAGTAAAAAATTTTCTTTTTAAAAATGATAGTCATAAACAACATTTTATGTAAAAAGACACAAAATTGTATCAAACAATTATTCGTCCAATTATACTTTTTTATTAGAAGAGATATTTTCCTGTTTTATTCTGCTGATAATACTCAATATTTTACAATGTTTGGCTTGAATATATAGTAAATACTCGTTGTTGCAAATATAGTCTAGATTAATAAGTGATTTTGTTAAGAAGGGACGTATTTTTAAATAGTGTGATTCAGTGACTTCAGATGTCACTAGTATCGTAGTTTAATTCATCATAATAGATATAAATAATAAATATAATATTTTAGTTATGGGAAAAAAGTATTAGTTCTATTGTAATTGCGGAATATGAAATTGATAGTTATAGGTTAGCAAATAATAAAATAAGTTTTTGTTTGTTTACTTTTTTTTATTTATTTTTTTTTTGCTACTTGCAGTTTTTGTGCATTTATAATTTCCGCGGAATATATACATTTTTGTCCACGATTTACCCTACGATTTATTAATTCTGGCAAAACACAATCATGATAAAATTTGATAAGCGTAGGCAGCATACTTCTCTTCCACATAGTTTCATCCCTTTTAATATCTTCAATAAATATATCGTGGTCATCATCGATATAGATCACAAAATAGCATTTTTCACGCTTACTTATATTTAATTGCCCCTGTACCTGTGAAGAAAAAGGTGAATAGTTACTTTTATTAATATTATTATTATTAATAATTATTACCTGGTAATAGTAATTATGAGTTCTCTTTACCTGAAGTTTTTTATTTTTAAAAGACACATATTTTTATTTACCGCTGCTTCAGCTAGGGTCACGTCTTTTCCAATTAAAAATGGCATACATTTTATCTCTATGATAGCATCCGAATTTATTAACCCTGCAAAAAATATTTATTATTTATATACTCCTATTTGTTTACTAATTTATTTATTTCTACCACTTGGCAGAACATTTTTATAAATCATGATTTATTTATGGATTTGATTCGACATAATTATAAAAATAAAATTATTGATATTTTTAACAATAAAGCATGACTAACTTTTATAATATCATATTAGCTAACCTGAATTAGGTAATCGCTAAAACAAAGAATGCGAAAGTATTATTTTATGGAAGAGGTATGATACTTACATTGTTGAGGTTGACGGTGTATTTTCTACAGCATTGTGTGTTGGGGAGATATGTAGGCATTCACACTATAATATTTTTCAATAATATTATCTAATTTATACACAAGTTTAAAAGATGAAAGATGTCTTACGTGTTTTCTGCAAACTTCTTTATTTTTAATTTTCTTGCTCGAATTTATCGTCGAGTATTTTTACTTTCTTATACGCAGTATAAGTAAGTATTGTAATCATGAAAAATTTCGAACTCGAGATTTTAACGGAAATATACGTTTTGACCTTCCCTGAATCGATTCCGACTATTTTTGGAATGACGTCCGTCTGTGTGTGTGTGTTTGTGTGTGTCTCTGTCTCTGTCTCTGTCTCTGTCTCTGTCTCTGTCTCTGTCTCTGTCTCTGTCTCTGTCTCTGTCTCTGTCTCTGTCTCTGTCTCTGTCTCTGTCTCTGTCTCTGTCTCTGTCTCTGTCTCTGTCTCTGTCTCTGTCTCTGTCTCTGTCTCTGTCTCTGTCTCTGTCTCTGTCTCTGTCTCTGTCTCTGTCTCTGTCTCTGTCTCTGTCTCTGTCTCTGTCTCTGTCTCTGTCTCTGTCTCTGTCTCTGTCTCTGTCTCTGTCTCTGTCTCTGTCTCTGTCTCTGTCTCTGTCTCTGTCTCTGTCTCTGTCTCTGTCTCTGTCTCTGTCTCTGTCTCTGTCTCTGTCTCTGTCTCTGTCTCTGTCTCTGTCTCTGTCTCTGTCTCTGTCTCTGTCTCTGTCTCTGTCTCTGTCTCTGTCTCTGTCTCTGTCTCTGTCTCTGTCTCTGTCTCTGTCTCTGTCTCTGTCTCTGTCTCTGTCTCTGTCTCTGTCTCTGTCTCTGTCTCTGTCTCTGTCTCTGTCTCTGTCTCTGTCTCTGTCTCTGTCTCTGTCTCTGTCTCTGTCTCTGTCTCTGTCTCTGTCTCTGTCTCTGTCTCTGTCTCTGTCTCTGTCTCTGTCTCTGTCTCTGTCTCTGTCTCTGTCTCTGTCTCTGTCTCTGTCTCTGTCTCTGTCTCTGTCTCTGTCTCTGTCTCTGTCTCTGTCTCTGTCTCTGTCTCTGTCTCTGTCTCTGTCTCTGTCTCTGTCTCTGTCTCTGTCTCTGTCTCTGTCTCTGTCTCTGTCTCTGTCTCTGTCTCTGTCTCTGTCTCTGTCTCTGTCTCTGTCTCTGTCTCTGTCTCTGTCTGTCTCTGTCTGTCTCTGTCTGTCTGTCTCTGTCTGTCTCTGTCTGTCTCTGTCGGTCTCTGTCTGTCTCTGTCTGTCTCTGTCTGTCTGGCTGTCTGTGTGTGTGTGTGTGTGTGTGTGCGCGCGCGTGTGTGTGTGTGTATGTGTATGTGAGCGCTCTACAGCCCAAACGGCTAAAGGGAAAATTATGATGTTTTAAACTTAAGATTTGTATATGCCTGACACGAAAACCTCCTATTTTTGAAAACCATATTCTTACCGGAAGTGCATGTTTACTCTAGTAATTTTTTGCAGTTTCTGCAATTACTCAAAAACGGTTGCAGTTATAGAAAAATTGTTACAGTAAAAATTATAGATATCAGCATTTTGTACAACTTCTATTTGAAACTTTTTTTCTCAAACGGTTCCGGAAACAAGAAAATGGCTCTTGGAATTTCTTCATATTACATTTAATTTTACATAAATCGTATAGTCTGCGCCTGTCAATTGTTTATCAAAAAAAACAAAGCAGACTTAAATAATTTGAAGTTTGACATTTTATAATTATTCAAAGAAATATATTTAGCGCAAAAGTGTTCCAAAGGTCAGAACAAATATTATAAATTTAAAATATCTGCAGTGTCATGCACCGAACTTTCTTATCCGCATATTGGTTAAACCATATCGCAGTTACATTATTTTTCTAATTTATAATATTTGTTCTAACCTTTAGATCGCTTTTACACTAAATATGTTTCTTAGAATAAATATTAAATGTCAAACTTCAAATTATTTAAATCTATTTTGTTAAACAATTGACAGGCGCAGATGATACGATTTATGTAACAATATATATAATAAGCAGAAATTTATTTTGAAACCAGTACATTTTTTGGAAAAAAGATTCAAACAAAAGTTGTGCTAAATATAAATATCATTAATTTTTGTTCACAAAAATTTTCTGTAACTGTAACCATTTTTGAGTAATTGCAGAAACTGCAAAAAATGACTAGGGTAAACATGCACTTCCGGTCGGAATATGGTTTTCAAAAATAGAAGGTTTTCGTGCCAGGCACATACAAATCTTAAGTTTAAAATTTCATAATTTTCCCTTTAGCCGTTTGGGCTGTAGAGCGCTCAGATACACATACACATACACACACACACACACACACACACACACACACACACACACACACACACACACACACACACACACACACACACACACACAGACGGACGTCATTCCAAAAATAGTTGGAATCGATTCAGGGAAGGCCAAAACGTATATTTCCGTTAAAATCTCGAGTTCGAAATTTTTCATGATTACAATACTTACTTATACTGCGTATAAGAAAGTAAAAATAATGAAACTACGATGTGGTTTAACCCATATGCCTATAAGAAAGTTCGGTGCATGACACTGCAGATGTTTTGGTCTATATTTGTGACTGCGTTACACTAAATTACCTTTACAATTTAGGTACTTCATTTTTATAAATTTTTATAAAGGCAACAACACAAGAATAATTTACAATAAACTACACTATTTCGCACTATTGCACCATATGTTGCTTAAGAATAAGACTGTTATAGACTAATACAAAAATTTTTATATTCAATCTATTTATGCAATAATTGCACAATGTATTTTGAAGGGTAGAATGAGCAGGGATTTCTATAAGTTCATTTGCTTATTGGGACAAGTTTTGGTTTGGTTTTCCAGGGATTAATATATTTCTTGCGCTTCTAACAAGATTAATTTTAATAATTTTTCCACTAAACGTAATATTATCAGCTTATTGGAAGCGGAAATGAGATGTCCCGTATATAACAATAGAAACCGTCAACCAGTAAAAGCTTCATCCATAGAATTTTTACAAGAAAAATTATAGCTAAACTAAATAAACAAAATAATCAGACTCGATTCTGGGGAGATCAAAAGATACATTTCCGTTAAAATCTCGAGATCGAAATTTTTCATAATTACAATACTTTCATAAACTGCGTATAAGAAAGTAAAAAAGAAGAAAAAAAAGGCAACCCAAGTTTCAATTGTAAATATCAGAAATTATTCTATGACCGCTACGTTGGGTACCGTTATATGTGTACAGTTCATTAAAAAAATTTAGTCTTGGGAATCTTATGAAACAAGTTTAGCCATCTATCGACGAAAATATCAAACAAAATTAACATTACGGTATATGGGACAAAATCTAAATGGGGCTTAATTAATATACAGTAATGAATATTAAACATATTTTAATTGAATACTCAAACTGAGCCTTATGTTTAGATATTGCGTAAGTTTCAGCAGTTTTAGTAACTGAATATCGCAATTAAATGACTTGTATAAATTCGGATTTCATGACATTATTGTAAATGAATTATTGTTGCAAATATTTATTAATATAATCATAATAATTTACTATCGCAGTGTTTGCTAGTATATCTGAAGTAACTTTTAATCGAAAATCTCAGATCTTAATATCAATATTACAAGATTTGAGTCATCATTAAAGTTTTGAAAGGTTCATATTTTGATTATTTGTTTCGACTGTTTTTTATAACAATTTATTTTTATAATAAGATATCCTAAGAAATAACACTTACATAATTACTGTGAGCAAGTCAAAATTTGAAAATATTGATCCTGATTCAAATTATACTGACTTGAAAACATCGAAAATTGTAGTTTTACGCGACGTCCCTCCTTAACATTACACGTCAAAGAAAAGAAATTTACGTTTCACTAAGAAAATTAATTGTAAAATAAGCTGAAGAGGGTAAATCGCAAAGAAATATCGCTAAACTAGTAAACGTGCCTCGTTCAACAATTCAGTATATAATAAATAAATTTTTATACGAAGGTATAACTGAAAACATACAAGGCCGTGGTCAAAAAGAAACTTGAGCCTACGCGAAGAAAGGTTAATAGTTTATAAAATTCAACAAAACCCTAAGTTAAGTGTACCCTAGTTGAGTGCAGAAATGCAAACAAGCACCGGAAAGAAATTTAGTGCCGAAACTATACGTAATATTCTGCGAGAATATAATTACCATTGTAGAGTAGCCCTTAAGAAACCCTACATTAATGCTACTAATAGAACAAAGCGAGCTGATTTTGTAAAAAAAATCTCAACTCACCTCAGGAGTTCTGGAAATCAGTAATTTTTAGTGATGAGAGCAAATATAATATCTTTGGTTCGGATGGTAATCAAATGGTATGGAGAAAAGTAAACACGAGCTTGGATAAATGCAATTTAGTTACAACTGTAAAACACGGTGATGGCTCAATAACGGTATGGGGTTGTATGGCAGCATCTGGCGTCGGTAATATTGAGTTTTTTGGGAAAACACTGGCTAGATTTGTGTACATGGATGTCCTCAAGAGGAATCTAAAGGAAAGTGTTAAAAAATTAGGCATGCCACCAATTTATTACTTCCAACAAGATAACGATACCAAACACACAGCAGTCGTAGTAAAACAATAGCTCATATATAATGTGCCTAAACAGCTAAGAACACCAACCCCCCAATCACCAGATCTGATACCGCTTGAACATCTTTGGGCAGAGTTGGAAAAGCGAATTCGAAAACTTAAAATTACCAGCAGAAGTCAGCTGAAAGTGGTTCTACAAACAGAATGGGAAAAAAAAGATTCTGCAACAACTAGGACGCTAGTTTCTTCCATGAATAATCGTTTGAAGGCAGTAATAAAGGCAAAAGGATATCCTACAAAATATTAGTTAATAATATTTCTTAATATTAAATGTATAATATAATAAAATGATTAGGAATATGACGTTCATTTCATATTATATTTTAAACTACAGCTGGGTGGACGAATAATTTTTTGATGTAATTTTGTTTCTTTTAAAATAAAATCTAAATAACTGTCATATATCAAATAATTTAATTAATATACGTCATTGAAACGATGGACTATTAGATTTTGTTGCTGCTACAATTATTTTAGGAATTGAAAAAAAAATCCACCATTCGCTATTGAGTTCTAGAAGTCCATTTACATTCTTTATAAATTTTGGTGTTAATTAATAAATTAATAAGATATAGTTTATGGTCATAGCATGTTTCGGCTTCGTCAAGCCAGCCCTGATACATATTGTTTATATTAAAAATAATTTTGTTTATTAACCTCCGTTTAAGAAAATTCAAATGTTTAATCTTTTCAAATTCTTTAGAGAAAATTTGTAAACTTAAAAATGCTATATTTATTAATGATTTTGAAGGTTTTTGAAGACTGCCTAAAGGATTTTTAGAGCTGAACGTTTTTTCAATTATTAATAATTCATTATTGTCTGTAATACTTTCGTTTTCACGAATTAATTGTGCCTTACATTCGATACATTTAAATTTACCAATGCATTTAAAAGCTAAATAACCAGCAAAATATAACACGGAACATGATTCTAAATTATGTTTATCTACTTGATGAGCAGGAAGATTTAATGGGTGCTTGGGGCAATCTGGAACTTGAATATTATTTATTATAATTTCATTATTATTTTCGCATGGTTCTTTATTTAATTGTTCATTAGAAGTAATCAATTCCAAGTTTTCGTCTATATCATCTAAACTATTTGAAGATTCTGGGGGTTTCATCAAATTAGCTATTGCAATAGCACGTATACTTGTTCTAAATGTTTTAACGGTTGGATTAAAATTAAAGCCGCCTCGTTGTTATAAACTGCTGGTTATTTAACTTCAGTTCCGAATTCGATAACATTAAAATTGAATTTATAGTCAATTTTAGTCCTGTAAAACAATCAGGTTGGCGTGGACAACGTGGATTTAATTTTAGAATATTATTCATCATATCATATCCCTCGTTTAAAATATTTATTATATTCGGAGATTTCTCTGAAATTGCACATTTATTGGGATTTTTATCAAAGAGGGTGTGACTGTTTAGTGAATCAAATAATATGTTCATTTGCAAAATAATATCAGCCGTGTGAACACCGGTATCACTTTTAAGTTCACCTGTGCCGATGGCTGTTCAAATAGAAGCAGCTACACTATGACTAAAGATTTGTAAAGCTAATTTACAATTAATTTTTTGAAAGTTATTTGGATTTATATGAGCTTCTGTTAATTTACAGTTCGATCTCGCTAGTTGACTACATTTATCTATGTTATAAGTTTGTATTAGGTCTGTGAACGATACTTTATTGCCATATAAAATAAAATTACAATTTAACCAATTATTTCGAACACTTTTGAATAGATGTGGTTCATCGTATATGACATATATTTGTTGATTATTAACGGTAACATAAGGCCTGTCTACGTTAACATGTAAATTATTAAGAGCGCTTCTATTATTCGACCCTTGATCGCAAACAATTGCTTTAGGAGTTAAACCGGATTTTATCAAATTTTCAATACACATGTAATAATAAGAGTTAAATCTGCTGCCACCAGTGGACAGACGGGTCCACGCCGTTTATCATTAAATAAAATAATAATAAAAACCTGCCGACACGAAGGCTCGTGGAATCTTGGTCAAGGGATGCCGATAATATTTTACTAACCGTTGGAGCCCCTTTACACTAAATTATATCTTAGAATAAATATTAAATAGCAAACTCCCAAATATTTAAATTTTTTGTTTTTCTATTAAATAGTTGACAGGCACAGGTGATACAATTTATGTGAAAATAATTATAATAACAAATTTCAATAACCATTTTCTTGTTTCCGGTATCGTTTTTGAAAAATATTTTCAAGCAAAAGTTATAAGAAGTTTTAATGCCTTTAATTTTAATCCAAATAATTTTTCTGTGGCATAGTTGATACGATTTATGTGGAAATAATTATAATAAGAAGAAATTTCATTATCCATTTTCTTGTTTCCGGTACCGTTTTTGGAAAAAAAATTTAAACAAAAGTTATGCGAAATATTAATATCTTTAATTTTTATTCTAAAAATTTTTCTGTTATTGCAGAAACCGCAAAAAATGACTAGGCTAAACATGCACTTCCGATTACAATATTGTTTTAAAACATCTGCAGTGTCATGCACCGAACTTTCTTATACGCATATGGGTTAAACCATATCGTAGTTACATTATTTTTCTAATTTATAATATTTGTTCTAACTTTTAGATCGCTTTTACAGTGAATATATTACTTAGAATAAATATAAATCGTCAAACTTCAAATTATTTAAGTCTATTTTGTTAAACAATTGACAGGTGCAGATGATATGATTTATGTAAAAATTAATATAATGTGAAAAAATTTCAAGAGCCATTCTATTTTTTCCGGTACCGTTTGTGAAAAAAAGTTTCAAATAAAAGTTGTACAAAATGTAGATATCTATAATTTTTGTTGTAATAATTTATCTGTAACTGCAACTATTTTTGAGTAATTGCAGAAACTGCAAAAAATGACTTGAGTAAACATGCACTTCCGGTCGGAATATTGTTTTTAAAAATAGAAGGTTTTCTTGCCAGGCACATACAAATCTTAAGTTTAAAATTTTAAAATTTTCCCTTTAGCCGTTTGGGCTGTAGAGCGCTCACATACACACGCACACACAGACGGACGTCATTCCAAAACTAGTTGGAATCGATTCAGGGAAGGTCAAAATGTATATTTCCGTTAAAATCTGGACATCGAAATTTTTCATGATTACAATACTTATACTGCGTATAAGAAAGTAAAAAGGTGAACTCTTTCCTGACGATTTACCATTGCAGGTGTGTACTGTGAATGATTCTGGGAATTTAGTAATTTAGAATTTTGTAATTTCCGAATTTAATAAATGGTAATTTGCTGATGTTATTAGTTAGGGATTTGATTCTGGTTAGTCGTTGCCTACTTCGGAAACGTTATTTTCTGGGTTTTCAATATATTCATTTTCAACTTTGTTATAAAATTCGTCCTCTGTATCTAGGTCTACATCATCTTCTGAATTTTGATTGAGCTAATGCTCTGTTGGATGTTTCTGGTTTGGGTACTCATGGTTGAAACTCTTTGTTGTGCGTTGCGGATATTAGCACTTGGGGAAAAATGTTTTGAATATTGTTGCCGTTGGTATTGGGGTTGTTGGTATTTATGGAGAGGAGATTGGTGTCTGTTATATTGTATTTGATGTTTAATGGCGTTTTGTTGTTGATTGTATGAATTTTGATTGTGCATATATTGTAAATTGTTCGAGATAAGGTCTAAAATTTCAGATAAATTCTGCGGATTCCTAGAAAATAATTGCGGTCTAAACGGGTCTTTACAATAATTATCTATAAAACATTGAGTGAAATATTTTAATGCGTTTTCTATTGTTACTTTACTCGCATTACTAACATATTTACATTCTATTTTGCTTTTGTATATTTCAAATGAGTGATTTCATACATCAAAATATATTCTGATCGAGTGTCAGATTAATTGTCTAACAAATGTGTTTTCAAATATTTCCAAATTTTTATGGTTGTATTACTGAGGCATTGTGCATCTTTGCTTTTCAATTTAATTTTTTAACGTTAGTATGATGGGTTTGACTGGTTAATTAAGTCAATAATATCATCTACGGTAGTTATAAAATTTGGTAATGCTTTAATGTCTCCATCGAAGCATGGTATTAAATCAAGTAATTTGACTGTTCCATTATTAGCAAAGATATTTGCAGGTACATTATGTGGAGTTGTCATGTTGATATTTAGATTATTTAAAGTTTCTAATAATTCTTCCAGTTTGGAGCAAATTTATAATTGCAATTGTACTGACATAAATAGTACAATTTCTTTAATCATAACTGGCTGTTGGTTTCACTCGATGTTCGTTCGGCTTGGCTGTAGACAGTTGATGATGTGGTGGCTTCCAGCTCGGATTTTTCTCGGTGCTTGGAATTGAAACGTTGATTTCTTTTTACTGCAGCGTTTCTGATGTGCGCTCAGGAACTTTCTGCTGAAGGCTTCTTGTTGAGATCGTAGTGTTGCGTTGAGGAGGAACAGAGGTTTCGTTGATGGCTTCAGGATTGACTTGTACCTCGTAGATTCTTGGATAGCACGTTTAACGATTGGAATCGATGACTTGGTGAATTATAACGAATTGAACACTTGTGTTTTCGATTCACTAAGCTTTTGGCTATCCTACTGACTGCGCCAATTAACTTTGAGGATCTGATGACTTGTTTTTAAAAAAAGATTTTTTTTACTTCAATACAAGTTCTTACATCAATACTAGTCGTAACAAGAATACTCAAGGGGGCATTCACCATTAGCGTTTCCAAAAAATAGATTTTTTTGCAGAATAGGACACCTTGAAGTGTTGACTATGGGTTGCTGTAGCCGTTTTTCGAAATTCGAGTTGGAAATATATGAAATTGCGATTTAAACAAAACAATGTTTTTGCTCATAAACGGCGTTTGCGCGCGCGTCATTTCGCTTGCGTATTTTTAAACGCGTTTTTCTCGAAACCATATTTTTTATATCGCGCGGTAGAATATCTCGACAACAAATTAACCGATATAACTCTCGATAAACGTATCTTAAAGGTTATAAAATTCTCTAGGAGTTGATCATCGACGAAGTGTGTCCAATAATTATTAATATTTTTTAAAGCCCGCCAAAGGAGAAAAAAAGTGTCAAAAAATGACACTTTTCGTACGATGGTCGCCATTTTGCTAATTATGGTCGAAATTGACCATCCGAAGGTCAATTCCTAGACAATTTAATATACTTTAAAACCCTTTTCAGGGTTTCAGTTTCAGACAACTAGAACCAGAGTTATGCTACTGCGCGCCAACCAATGCTAAATTGAGCTGCCCACTTTGGACGTGAATATCTTCGCCGGTGCTGAACGTAACTGACTTTAAAAAATACCTTATTAAATAAAAAAGTTAAATAAATACGATACAAAAAACCGGGTGCAAATATCTCGAACGTACCCTGAGAAAAAAAAAGTCAAAAAACAGCCATTTTTTCGTGCTCTAAAGGTGAATGCCCCCTTAAAAGATGTGTTTGTTTCCTATATACACAAATTTTGCCTTTTAGTTCGTTATGAAAAAACAGGATGATTCAATCTAGTTTAGTATTGTGCGTTAGAGGCGAGTCTCCTATATAATTGATATAAAGTAATTAATAAAGTAATATTATCTACAGGAAATTTAATTATTTAGGATCAAATAGCTTCAAAATTACTTTTCGGAATTTTTTTTCACGACATAAATAAATGTGGTTTATTTTAAATTATGGCGTATAAAAGTTAATCATTTAAACAAATTATAAAAAAGCTAAAATTATGAAACTTTAAACTTGAGATTTGCATATGCCTGGGATGTGCACCTCCTATTTTTGAAAAAAATATTCAAAGCGGAAGTGCCTGTTTACTCTAGTCATTTTTTGCAGTTTATGCAATTACTCAAAAATGGTTACAGTTACAGAAAAATTGTATGAACAAAAATTAAAGGTATTTATATTCAGCACAACTTTTTTTTTTCCAAAAAGGGTACTGGTTTCAAATAAATTTCTGCTTATTATATTTACTTTTACATAAATCGTATCATCAGCGCCTGTTAATTGTTTAACAAAATAGCCTTTCATAATTTGAAGTTTGACATTTAATATTTATTCAAAGAAATATATTTAGTGTAAAAGCAATCTAAAGGTTAGAACAAATATTATAAATTAGATAAATAATGAAACTACGATATGGTTTAACCCAAATCCGTATAAGAAAGTTCGGTGCATGACACTGCAGATGTTTTCTATGAATTTTATTTGATTAATTAATTTCGTAATGTTCCACCGAGTGCCATCAGCGACTTCAATCAATTTTATTTATACTTTCTTATACGTAGTATAAGTCGTTGGTAATATTGCTTTATATGGTAATTTTCCATTTTGTCATGTTACAGTTCATCTTTGTGACTTACTGTATGACTTCAAGAGTTCAGACGACACGGAAACACAGATTTTTAACGCGGATTTACTTTATTTTTTATCGGAAGCATTGGCGGTTTTAATCAAACATTGAAGAAAGCCTACGCAAAGAAAATGTGTAACGATGCTAAAGTAGTATTAAACTATAAAAAGCAAAAAATGTTGGTTAATTCTATTCGAGAAATTATAAATGAAACATATTCGGATAATAGCGACATAGATACAGATGAAATTAATGTACAAAGTCACAACAAAAAGCAAGATGTTAATTTTGAGAGTAAAAAAGAAACGTAAATTAAGCAGAATCGAAAATGATAAAAACAACATCATGACGGAAATCATAGAACAACGAGAAGATAAGTCGGAAGATAAACCTGATTCTAACGAAGATATTTCCAATTATTATTTACGAGAGTGAATCTAGCAGCTCGAACTAGCAGCCGATTCGAAAAAGCGGCTAACCAAGGCCAACTAGATACATAAACTAATTATGACTAAATACGCATGTTTCACTTCATTATTGATAATAAATAATAACTATTATATAAATTATTGATTCTCTATACTTCATAGACCCAAAATATATATAAATTATAGGCAGGCGCCCTTCGTAACACATAGAAAAAATCATTTCTTTAACATTCTCACGAATTTCAAGTTCAAAGTCGAATATTATCATTAGCAACAATTGTCTGTCTTCCAAATTAATAACAATTAATCATTATCAACCATGGCAATTAAATATATAAAAATTATTGGTCAGTGCCCTTCCGAACCCTTAGAAAAAAAATCATTTCTTTAAAATTTTCACGAATTTCAAGTTCAAAGTGCAATAATATTATTAGCAACAATTGTCTGTCTTCCAAATTAATAACAATTAATCATTATCAACTATAGCAATTAAATACATAAAAATTATTGGCCAGTGCCCTTCGGAACCCTTAGAAAAAAAATTATTTCTTTAAGATTTTCAAGAATTTCAAGTTCAAAGTCTAATATTATTATTAGCAACAATTGTCTGTCTTCCAAATTAATATCAGTTAATCGTTATCAATCATAGCAATTAAATATATAAAAATTATTGGTCAGTGCCCTTCGGAACCCTTAGAAAAAAATAATTTCTTTAAAATTTTCACGAATTTCAAGTTCAAAGTCGAATATTATTATTAGCAACAATTGTCTGTCTTCCAAATTAATATCAGTTAATCGTTATCAATCGTAGCAATTAAATATATAAAAATTATTGGCCAGTGTCCTTCGGAACTCTTAGAAAAAAATCATTTCTTTAAAATTTTCACGAATTTCAAGTTCAAAGTGCAATACTATTATTAGCAACAATTGTCTGTCTTCCAAATTAATATCAGTTAGTCATTATCAATCAAAGCAAGTAAATATATAAAAATTATTGGTCAGTGCCCTTCGGAACCCTTAGAAAAAAAATCATTTCATTAGAATTTTCACGAATTTCAAATTGAAAGTGCAATAATATTATTAGGAACAATTGTCTGTCTTCCAAATTAATATCAGTTAATCGTTATCAATCATGGCAATTAAATATATAAAAATTATTGGTCAGTGCCCTTCGGAACCCTTAGAAAAAAAATCATTTCTTTAAAATTTTCACGAATTTCAAATTGAAAGTGCAATATTATTATTAGCAACAATTGTCTGTCTTCCAAATTAATATCAGTTAATCGTTATCAATCATAGCAATTAAATATATAAAAATTATTGGTCAGTGCCCTTCGAAACCCTTAGAAAAAAATCATTTCTTTAAAATTTTCACGAATTTCAAGTTCAAAGTGCAATAATATTATTAGCAACAATTGTTTGTCTTCCAAATTAATATCAGTTAGTCGTTATCAATCATAGCAATTAAATATATAAAAATTATTGGTCAGTGCCCTTCGGTACCCTTAGAAAAAAAATCATTTCTTTAAGATTTTCACGAATTTCAAGTTCAAAGTCTAATATTATTATTAGCAACAATTGTCTGTCTTCCAAATTAATAACAGTTAATTTTGTATTATTTGGGGGAACACCCCAAATTATAGTTTCTATTTTCTAAAAAAAAATATATATTTAAATTTAAAAGAAATATAAACATAAAATATTACTTACAACATTTAAATCTAATTTCTTATTTAAAAAATGTTTAATAATTCTATCAGAATCTGAAACAAACACATTTTTTAATATAATTTTATATAAATCACTGTACTTATAAAAAACTTACATTTCTCTACCATGTTTGCTTTGTTAATGCATGAATTTTTTTTTAATAATGATACCACATCAATGATACCACATCCTTTTTTTTCTTATCACATTTTGCATAATTTAATACAACAGACTATATAGATTGGATGATTAATAGGGATAGGTTTTATAAGTTATTAAATATAAACAAAAATATATTTTTAACATTTTAAAAGTTTATTTAATATTGTAGTAATAGAACAAGTACAAGTGAAAACATTGATGAATTTTTGTAGAAAAAAAAAATGTTATTACAATTTGATTTACGTTATGAAACAATATGTTAGAAAAATTATATCGGTTTAACTGATGATGATATGTTATAATAATTAAAAGAAATCAATCTATATTACATGTACAAGTGGTTGATGAAAACCATTCGAATATTTGATTCAAACATATAAAACAATAATTATATTCTTGATTACATAAGAAAGAGTACATTGATGCATTGTCTAGAATAAAATGTGTGGTTTTTTGATTAAAAAAATACCACATATCAGCTATCATATTTTCGTTAGGATTAAATATATTGCAAACTGAATTATTAATTTTTGAAGTTGAACATTCTACGCAAAATCGACGAATATTCCAGCAACTACTATCTGTATAACTAGGAATAAGCCATTTATGATAAGTTATTACAATGTGGTTTGAGTTATTAAAGCAATATGGTAATATTGAACTAAAAGATTCATTTGAAATTTCATTTGCATCTAAATCATTATAATCAATAAATAAATCGCTATTGGTGGACCTACCATCATCAGTTAAATCATCATTGTCGGATGAATCGATATCATTTTCTAGATTTACAACTAATGGAAACTCGGTTGACACATTCCAATTTTCTGGTATCTCTTTAAATATATATGTAAATTGTGGCGCCATTTTTTCTCAATAGAATTAGTTTGTCTCGTAAAATTCTATTTTTTGAATGTGATCTTCTTTTTTAAATACTTTGAAAAATTAACCATTTAATTTTGAAATTTCATTCTCTGTTAGTACATTAAAGCGTTTCGGTAGATACACAATGAAGTCTTCAATTTCTAAGCAAATAGATTTTCCATATATTGTTGTTACCAGCTTTGCCCCATTAATTGCATATTTTTTTGATTCATCTAAATCAAATAACTTTATAATTGTATTTGATTTGACCAAACCAAGTTGGTTAAGTTTTTGGAAATCCATGTCTAATACATTATTTGTTTTAGATTTAATATGTAAAATTTAAATATTATAAACTTACCAATATTTAATGGAACAGATATTTAGCGACGAGTAATTTTTGTGATATACTGTAATGTTAATAATTTTGTCACCTTATTTATACAATTTAATAACAATAGTTGTGGTAATAAATAAGATAAGATAGCTGGCAACAAAGACGGTTGCATGTTTTAAGAAACAGAACGAAACAGGAAAATTTTATTTTTTATGTGAGAGATTACAACAAAGACAGTTGTTTTTTTATTAAATAGATCGTAGCAGGATTTTGGTTAACTTATTATCTTTTAAGCCAACCAAAACAGGATATTGGTGTTTTGAATAATGTGTTAACAAACAGTTTATTTTTTATCACATTTCTATATAATATACAAACCGAAAATAGTTTTTGTCATTACTTTATTGTTATTTTTCGAAAATGCCTGGGCAATCTCATCGAAATTTATTCACCAGGGAAGACTTACGAAATAGAGATATATGTTTAATATACAAGGGTTTTGAAAGATCCATAACAAATGGTGGTATACATTATTTGTGTTATCTGTGTGGTCTGGGGGTAATTTTTAATGAATCTGTTGATTTAAAACTAGTTGTGATGGAAAAACACAACATAAATTTCTATACGACTGAAATTAACATTGAGCAGAAATGTTTTAAATGTAAGCAATTGATAAATCGTGTAGTGGATCCATTCGATTGCACAACATGTATAGATATAGAACAGTTCGGACAACATATGATTTAAAATTTATATGAATACCTTAATACTACTTTTATTTATATTTTATTTCATTAGTCTTAAATAATATTTAATATGTCTTCTAATGGGGTTAAGTGGATAGATATTAAGAGTGCTTTTATAAATCGGGTGTGTTGTTGTCGAATTGTAAACAGTGATCATATTCTTGAACCAATTGACTTTTTAGAACAATGTAAATTAATATTAATTGTAAAAATTGGACAATTTATGTTTGAACATCGCTCACCAGTTAAAATTGTTTGTGATTTGTGTTGTGATTATATTGTAAAGAAAGGTGAACAGGAACTTATAACTGAAATCTTTCACACATCTAAGATGGCTCCCATCACTATTAGTGATGACTTTTCAACATGGTTTACAAATAATGTGGTCGGTCCGATTCGTAAAAAAATGGATGAATTTCAAGAACGTGATTCGGGAAAAGCTTTGTTATGTATCAAGCAAGCACTTGCAAGTATGTAAATAAAATAAATGTCTTTTGCAAATTATAATTTAGAAATATGATAAATTTAGGTGAACATCAATAAATTCAATCCAGTAAATGGTGGTTCTTCATACATCGAACTCCCAAATTCGATTAAAAGCCGGAAGGCGGTGGTGAATGTGCATAATAATGATGAGAATTGTTTTATATGATCGCTTCTCTCTGCTATGTTTCCTGTTAGTTCAAATCCTCAAAGACCATCCAAATACCTCCAAGACCCTTATGAAATTTTCAATTTAACCAATATTCACTTTCCTACACCATTGACAGATATTCCCAAATTCGAAAAACAGAATGACGTGTCTATTAATGTTTATGGTCTTGAATTTGATGGAAAGAGTAATAATTATAATGTAGTAGGACCATTACATTATACAAAAAATAAAAAAGACCAACACATCAATCTACTTTATTGGAAACAGACAAATCAATCACACTTTGCATGGATCAAATCACTATCTCGTCTTCTCGACTCGCAAATTTCAAAACGGAGTCATAAACATTGGATTTGTGATCGATGTTTACAATATTTTGGACGAGCACACTTGTTAAAACGTCACGAAGAAGATTGTATCCTTGCAAAAGCTGTTAGAATTATAATGCCAAGCGAAGATGAGAAGTGGCTTAAATTTAAAAATTATATGCGTAAAGAACGTCATCCATTTATAATTTACGCAGATTTTGAATCTCTAACGGTACCAGTTAATACTTGTCAACCAGATCCAACAACCTCATACACCAATGAATATCAAAAACATATAGCATGTGCAGTTGCTTATCAATTGGTATGTTCATATGATAATACATTATCAATATTTGAATTATATCGTGGAGCAGAACCAGCGAAATGGTTCATGAAAAAATTATATGAGATTGTGATGAAAGTGCATGCATTGTATAAAAACATTGCATCAATAAAAATGTTTGAAAGGGTCTATGTTGCTTTCACCACCGCTGAAAAATGTCATATTTGTGATAAATTGTTTGGAGCGGATGAGGAAACGAAGAAGGTTCGTGACCACTGTCATTCATATTCATATACATTCCCGTATTTTTCCACAATTTAAGTGGTTATGACAGTCACTTTCTCGTGAAAGAACTCGGGGCTACTGAAGAGAAAATTAAATTAATACCTGCCAACGAGGAACGTTATATATCCTTCTCTAAAATGGTTGGGGGTATGGAGCTCAGGTTTCTTGATTCTCTGAGGTATGTTAATTATAGTAAAGAAAAAAATGTAAAATATATGTAAAAAAAACTATTGTAATATTTCTAGATTTATGAACAGGTCACTAGACAAGCTTGTCAGCCATATGGACGCAAATGCATTTAATATCATGCGGAAGAACTATTCAAACAATGTTAAATTTCAACTACTAACTCGAAAGGGTGTATTTCCCTATGACTATGTGAACTCATGGGATCGGTTTAAAGAAGAACAGTTACCACCAAAAGAGGCGTTTTATTCCAAACTGAGACAAGTTGGTATAAGTGACACGGATTACTCCCACGCTCAACTTGTATGGAGCACATTCAGTCATAAAACAATTGGAGATTACATAGATTTATATCTCAAGACTGATGTGTTACTACTAGCAGACATTTTTGAAAATTTTAGAGATGTCTGCTTGAAATAATATGCTCTAGATCCTGCTCACTACTATACAACACCTGGTAAAAATTAATTAATCTGCTATCAACAATTTGAAATGACTTGATTTTTTTTTTATAGGTCTGTTATGTTAAAAATGACTGGTGTGCATTTGGAGCTATTAACTGACATCG
Source organism: Nebria brevicollis (assembly GCA_944738965.1). Lineage (NCBI taxonomy): Eukaryota > Metazoa > Arthropoda > Insecta > Coleoptera > Carabidae > Nebria > Nebria brevicollis. Next base: position 2,291,682 of record OX122910.1, read on the forward strand.
ATATGCTCTTATTCTTTGAACGAGGTATACGTGGAGGTGTTAGTCAATGTTGTAATCGATATGCCAAAGCCAACAACCATTACATGACATCATATGAATCAACTAACCCCGAGAAGTATATAATGTATTTTGATGCATGTAATTTATATGGTTGGGCAATGATACAATGTTTACCACATGGAAATTTTGAATGGTTGACTAACGATCAAATTCTTGCTTTTGAAGTAAATTCAGTATCTGAGAATGGTTCCAATGGGTACATACTTGAAGTTGATTTAGATTATCCTCAACACCTACACAACATACATAAAAACTTACCACTATGCCCAGTTCAACAAACACCCCCCGGTTCGAAATTAAAAAAATTATTAACTACCTTACATAATAAGGTAAAATATATAATCCATTATAGGAATTTAAAACAAGCCATAGCATTGGGTATGAAATTAATAAAAATTCATAGAATTATAAAATTTCAACAATCATTTTGGCTCAAAAAGTATATTGATATGAATACAGACTTTCGGAAAATAGCACGAAACGATTTTGAAAATTTTTTTTTTAAAGTAATGAACAATGCAGTATTTGGAAAAAGCATGGAAAGTATAAGAAAATATAGAGATATAAAACTAGTTTCTAAATGGAATGGAAGAGGTGGTGCGCGAAAATTAATTGCGAAACCAAATTTCAAGAAATCGACTATATTAACTTCGAATTTAATTACAATTGAATTAAATAAAGTTAAAATTAAATTCAACAAACCTGTTTACGTGGGCATGGCTATTTTGGATATTAGCAAATATTTAATGTATGATTTTCATTATACTTACACACTTCAAACATTTACACAACCTAAACTTCTATACATGGATACCGATTCACTCATTTATGAATTTAATGAAGATCCATATATACAAATTAAAATGGATATTAATAGATTCGACACTTCAGATTACTCCACAAACAATAGATATGGGATACCTCAAGCTAACAAAAAAGTTGTGGGATTGTTTAAAGATGAAAACGCAGGCATGTTAATGACTGAATTTGCTGGGTTACGTTCTAAAATGTACTCATTTAAATTGGATAATGATAAATCTTATTCTAAGGCAAAGGGTGTATCGGGAGTTGTGACAAAGACCCTTACTTTGGATGATTACAAGAGAACACTTTTTGACAAAACAAAATCACATAAAATGCAAAATAATATTATATCTAAAAAACATGACATATATACAGTTGAACAAAACAAACTTGTACTCAGTGCAGATGATGATAAAAGAATTATAACTAGAGTCAAATCCTAACCATTTCACGTGAACCTTGGATCCCTTTGTTTTTAAAACCTTTTCCACTAGATAAATATTGGGATGTTTTGTTTTCTGCAATTCTAGTTCATAAAATCCACCTTCGATTGGTCGTTCATGCAAGTCTTGGAGTTTATACGTAACAGGGTTTGTTATTTGAATATTTACTATTTTAAATATTTCAGTGGACCAATTAGGAGTATAACCTTTATTGAATACCCCTTTCACTTTGCTTATTCGTACATGATCACCGATTTTTAATTTCGAATGCCCTACAATCTTAATATTACTGTAAACAGTATCCAATAATTTTTTTTCATTATCATGCGTCACATCTTTGGGGCACATTTTTATAGTGCGATGTTTTCTTCCATTATAATTTTCTAATAATTTTGGTAATATATTGTGCCACTTGTATGACCCGTTTAAACTGAATTCACGCCACATACTAGCTTTAAGTGTACGATTAAATCTTTCTACTACACTCGCTTTGAGATTGCTGTATGTTGAATAATGGTTGATTTTATGTTGTTTCATTAGTTTTTGAAATTCAGAGTTGTAGAATTCTTTACCATTATCTGACTGAATATTATATGGTATACGATGTTGACCTAGTATTTTATTCATAGCTCGTGTAACGTCATTAGCAGATTTTGACTTCACAGGCACTGCCCACGCATACTTTGAAAAAACATCTATTACAGTTAACAAATATTTATACCCCCTATTCTCTCTTGCATACGGAATCATTTCAACAAGGTCACATTGCCACAAATCGTCAATTCCTTTTGTTATTACTTTACGTCTTAAATATGTTCGACGAGCAGGTTTATGCAATTCATTCACTATGTCCAACTTGCTCATCTTCGTTTGTTGGCACTACTAACTTATTTACATTTAAAATTGGATTTAAATATGACTCTATGTTTTTATAAACAAATGGAAGTAAATCGCTTTTAAGTTTATCCAACTCTTTAGTGCATATAGCATGATTAATTGTATTAAATTTAGATTCAATCATTACAGGTGTATAATCAATAACATTTTGAATTTTTGCAGTTAGACCTTTAATCTTTAAATAATTTTGATTATAAAACTCCTTATGAATTTCATTTGATTTAATTAAATCATCTATCTTAAATTTATTTATATTAATAAGTTCACTTAACCTATTTTTATATTTACTTATAGCATTATCAACATATTTTTTGTTTGCAGCATTATAATTACTAGTGGGGGGAGCTACATGTGTAATTCTTCTCATTTTAGCACGGTACACATCAAGTTCATCTTCATTCAATACATCTAATGATTTGTTAATCAATTCATTAATTTATAAATCAATATAACCTTTATTTGCAACATCGTTTTCATCTTTTGGCTCGACTATATTTACTATCCGCCGATCTGATGCATCAAACTCACCAACACTATTTGTAGTTAAACTGATTTTATGTTTTAAGCCGTGCGGCTTTAACTGTCTACCAAACTTGTCTACAGACATGTTGGATATGATCATATTATATAATATCATTCTATTATATTTGCCTCTTTAAGCTCTTCAATAATTGACATAATTTCATTATCATGTGACCTGCAGTTCGCGAAGCCATTAGCAACTTTAATCTTTCAACTATTTCATTAGGATCATTCCAATAAATGTAATCTCTTTTATAATTAGTTAAAGTCATATTTGATGGGATTAAACCATATCCAGATGTTGATTGTGGTCTACCAACTGTTATTGCTGGTCTTATTATATTTAAATACTTCCAGTTGCGTGATCCATTAAGTTGACCAGTGGAACTAAAGTTTCTCCTATGAGCGTTTGTTTGCAATATTATATTTAAATATAATTTTCTATCGTCATTGGTAAATGATGTGATAGCGGGTATTTTTTTAAATAATAATTCATAGAGGCCTGTTGTTCCTTCATACCATTGATCTCCAATCTTTAGATCATTATGTTCGATCTCAACTGGCATGTTACCTATTTTAAAAATACCATCACTATCTTTTCTAATTCCATATACTTTATCAGTGTCACTCTCATGTAATGCGAAAAAAAGCAATATCTCCTGCAGATTGCTTTAATTGTTCAAATTCTTCTAGACCTTCTGGGGTATCTAACTGTGTTTTAAATTGTGTTCTTGGTGAATTTTCTTTGAATTTTCTTTGGATTTGGTTGAAGTTTGTAACAGGTTTCAACACGTTTGTTATAGCTAACATAAACATTTATAACATAATTGAATAGATTTGTTTCCAGTCTGTTGATTAAATGAGGATAAATCTTCAAATGTCTAGTATATATTGATATATTAGTATTAGTATTATTATTAATATCATCATGATTGCAATACAATCACATATAACATCTAAGATGTCCATGTTAAATAATTATCAAAACCTTTTCGATAACGACCTGTATCAGAGTCTTTATTTATCACTACAAATCCATATTTATCCTTCCAACAATTCGCGCAAAACACTTTAAACTTGTTAAATGACATATCAGTGTTTACATGATCATTGTACACATGTTTAAGGTTCATATCATCTTGTTTAAATAACACTATTAAATTTGCATTATCTCTTATGAGATGTTTAGGTATACGAGCGTAAGTTTGACATAAATAAATTGAATCAACTTGTGAGTGTCTCCCCATACTGAAATAACTACGGATACAATCCTGTTTATCACAGGCTACATCATCGAATACAAATATTGAATTGGATCTTGCATCTTGTGGTTTAACAATCTCAGTATTTTCATTGTAAGGTAAATAACCCATTCCTTTTACTCTTGATAGACATTTTTCTAGAAACTGATATTTTGGTTGATGAAGAGATTTAGAATATACATACACATTTGCAAATTTTAATCCATTTCGATGTGTTAACAAACCAAGCATAACATTTGTTTTCCCACAATTTGAAGGTCCACAAATAAGACATCTTATACGGTTGGGGAATAAGTCACCATGTCTTTTAAATTTAATATCAGTTGTTATATCAAAGTTTTTAACTTGTAGCTTTTGTTGTTGCTTTATAAATTTCATTATGTTACTATACCTATATAATGTTTGTACCACTATTTATAGTTATCAGTTTACTAATGTTAGTTCATGGAGATGGTCTTATTAACAGTGCTATAAATTCATTACCTGTTGCATTATATACCTGGATATCAGTATTGTGGTCCTGGAACTCATTTAAAAGCACGATTAAACCGAGGTGATCCTGGTATAAATCAATTAGACGTTGCATGCAAACAACACGATATTGAATATTTAAAATCGAGTGATTTATCAAAAAAGCACGAGGCAGACAAAGTATTACAAGAAAAAGCGTGGAATCGGGTTAAGTCTAAAGACGCATCTTTTGGAGAAAAAGCAACAGCTTGGACAGTTTCAAACATTATGAAAGCAAAACGAAAATTTGGAATGGGTCATAAAAAATCTCGCAAACAAAAACGCAAACCTAAACCCCGGGTAATTCCAACACCTAAGGTTGGAGGATTTTTACCAGCACTTATACCATTGCTATTACCGCTTATAGGTAAAACATTAATAACAGGGGCTGTAAGTGGTGCCGCAGCTTATGGCACCAAGAAAGCATTAGGTGGAGGGTTACATTTAAAACCATATCAAAATGAACGAGGTTTATCCTTAAAAAACTGCCAAAAAGGGCGTTAAGCGATGTTGAGTTGAAACAAATCGCATGCAGACTACCATATTTTCGCGGTGTGTTTATGCGTAACGCCCTACCATCTAAACCTAAAATCAATGAGTGTGCTATAATAAATCTTGATGACAAACATGGATTGGGAAGTCATTGGGTAGCTTATAAGAAACGTTATAATAAAGTTTCATATTTTGATAGTTTTGGAAATTTACAACCTCCTTTGGAGCTTATAAATTATTTTGGTAAAAATATTAAAATAAATTACAATCATAAACAATTACAAAAATTTAATTCTTATAATTGTGGTCATTTATGTTTGAAATTTCTTATAAATAAACAGAACGAATCTAACTAATACCAGTTTTTATCATGTCTTTGCCGGTAACACTAACTGGTAATACATCTGAATTATGTACTGATTTTTGTCCACCGATTGATTTAATTGGTGAGCATGTAATTGGTTTAATTGATTTTCACACATACAATTCTATTCCAAACATAGATGCATCTAATAATAAATTTTACTATGGGGATAAGGAATTAACTATTCCAGTAGGTTCATATGAAATTGATGATATCGATCAATATTTAAAACAGATATTAGGAGATCCTAATGCAGAAGATTTTTCTTTTATGTATAATAATAGAATTGAGAAAGAGAGTAATGTAAGAAATTATATAACTGTACGTCCAAACAACAAAACATTAAAATGTGAGATAAAAAGCACCCTACAAATTGACTTTACTAAGCCTAATAATATTGGTTCATTATTAGGATTTAAGGAACGTGTACTAGAACCACATATATTACATGAATCTGATTTACCAGTTAATATTTTAAAAGTAAATACTCTTCTCATAGAATGTAACATAGTAACAGGAGCATATAAAAATGATAAGCATGTACATACAATACATGAGTTTTATCCAATGGTTCCTCCTGGATATAAAATCGTTGAAGTGCCATCTAATGTAATTTATTTACCTGTCAACACTCATACAATAAGTAACATTACACTAACGATTGTTGATCAAGACGAGTGTTTAGTGAATTTTAGAGGTGAAGCGATTACTATCAGACAACACTTGAAAGAACATGGGAATTTGTTATAAAAATATAACAGCTAAGAAAAGCATTACCACTTCTGTATCAACAGTGAAAGAATTAACACAAGAAAATTTAACATTTTTAATGTCACAAGGGTTTATAATAAAGAAAAAAAGATGAGTGATGTATTAAACATTTATTCCAATATTGTATTTGATAATACAATAGCACGTATTGAGGTACATAGTCATCAGTCATATGTGGCATCAACATTCAACAATAGTGATGAAATTCGGATACCAATACAACAACAAGATATATATACATTACCTAGTGAAAGTTTTTTGTATATTGAAGGAAAATTAACAAAAAATGATGGTAGTGCTGCTCCAGATGATACCAAAATTACAAATAATGGCATTTCTTATCTTTTTGATGAGATTAGATATGCATTGAATGGTGTAGAAGTTGAGAAAAATAAATCAGTGGGGATTTGTAGTACAATGAAATCATATATTTCTCTAAGCGATTCTGAAAGTTGTGCTTTAGAAAATGCAGGATGGGGTTTAAATGTAAATATTGTGAATAGTGAAGGTTATTTTAACGTTTGCATACCATTGAAATCACTATTAGGATTTGCTGAAGATTACAAAAGAATAATTGTAAATGTTAAGCAAGAATTAGTTTTAATTCGAGCTCGTAGTGATAACAATGCATACACAAGTTCAACTGAATTGAAATTTAATCTATCAAAAATTCAATGGCGAGTGCCACATATTTTTGTTGCTGATAAAGAAAAACTGAATTTATTGAAAATGATTGAAAGTAATAAGACGTTATCTATGGCATTTAGAAGCTGGGATCTCTACGAATATCCATTATTACCTACAACAATGAAGCAAACATGGCCTGTTAAAACTTCTACTCAATTGGAAAAACCGCGTTATGTTATTCTAGGTTTTCAATCTGATAGAAAAAATAAAATAAATAAAAATGCTAGTGTTTTCGATCATTGTAAATTAACAAATGTAAAAGTATATTTGAATTCTGTGTGCTATCCATATGATAATTTAAATTTAAATTTTGAAAATAACCAATATGCATTATTGTATGAAATGTACACAAAATTTCAAAATTCTTATTATGGTCGTGATACAGGCTCATTACTTAAAAAAAATGATTTCAAAGATTATGCACCGCTGGCTGTAATTGATTGCTCACATCAAAATGAATCGTTAAAATCAGCATCTGTAGATATTAGGCTTGAATTTGAATCAAGTGAAAAATTTCCAACCAATACGACTGCATACTGTTTAATTTTACATGATCGTATCATTGAATATAATCCGATGTCAGGCGATGTTAAAACGTTAGTCTAACCATGGAACTTATCGCTGATAAGCGTTAGTTTAACCATGGAGCTCATCGTAGATATACAAGGATTTACTGCCTACTGCTATGATTTGGTACCGAAAGAAGTAGTGATTCTATCTCGAGATGGGAGTAAATTACAACACTTTCTGTTCAAGCCACCATTTCCTTGGAGTGAATTAGAGCGAAAGTATAAGAAACAAGCTATTTGGTTACATAAGAATCATCATGGTCTCAAATGGAGTGATGGGTACATTCCATATGAAGAGATGTATAATATAATTAAGAAGATTCTCCAACCAGCAGTGAAACTTTATGTGAAAGGATTACAAAAGAAAGAGTTCTTGAACTGGTATGATTTACCCGCCCAAATATGTGATTTAGAAAAATATGAGTCAATTAAAAAATGTTTCACACATCAAACTTGTTTTGCACATTCTGCACCATATATATGTGCACCTAGTAATGTAAATAAAATAAAAAAGTGGTTAGATAATGATAATAATCATATATTAAAATATTGTAATTAAATTAAAAAATATGAAAAAATAAAACACATTTTAAAAAAAAATTTCTGTATACTTATTTAATATTCCATAAATTATATTATACACAAAAATAAATAACAATTTTACATCTACAACATTTTAAATCTTATTAATAAAAGAACATTTTTCTGACCAACGTTTATGTTCGGTTATAGCATCATCACCTTCTATGAAATTATATAATTCAATATTGCAAAAAGCACAACGAACAACATCTTTGTAATTAATATAATAAAATCCAGCTTTTGCTAAATCTTCTGCTTTAATGAATACATTATTCCATTTCTCAAATGTTAACAATCTATTAGATTCTTCTTTAAAATAATCAAAAATACACAATGGACAATTTTTAACTAGTAAACAATCTGTTATGTGATCACACCGGACTACTCTGTTATCTGGATGTTTAGTGCATCGTTCATACTTCTTGAATTCAGAATCCGTTTGCCATTTTTTTGGTAATTTATCCCAAGCAAAACTAATTTGACCACATGTTCTTAACACAAATTCTTTTGGGAGTACTTCAATTTCTTCACTAGTCAAATCAGAGAGTGGGATAAAGGCTCCTTTATTTTTTAGTGTATAATACTTTTTCACAACATTTAAGACTGAAGCCTCCAGATTCAATAAATAAACTATATCATTTGACATTTTCACAATAACTAAATTTGATGTAAATTAAATATTTATATATGACAAATACCACAAATACTATATCCGGTATAAAAGATTACACATTGTTTATTATAAATTACATATCTAATATTTACGTAAACCAAATACCACAAATATTATATCCGGTATATAAGATTACACATTGTTACATTTTTAATACTAATAAATTGTTTATTATAAATTTCATATCCTTGTATAACTTTATATCATACTTCAACTTTTCCAATTTGTATAAATATACCTCTCTTCTTAACCTAAAAATTATTAATAATATAGTAATGTATTTTCTAGAATTATATCTGGATACATGTTTAAGAGCTCTTGCATTGCCAAATAACATAAATGGTTTTCAACATTTAATAAATACTTTATATTATCAATAATATTATCACCAAACATAATCGATTTTGATATGATATCATTGTGAAACTGTGTAAAATTTAAAGTAATTAACATTTTTAAATAAAAGTCTATAATAAATTCTAATTCAAATAATTTTGTAAGTGATTGTGTAGCTAAACATATTTCTCTCTTCTTCCATTCAATCGATATAACTTTTACTTCATTTATCACATGATAATATAATTTATGATCTCGTAAATTTTGATATTCTACATTACTTTTTCCATCCAAAAAATTCATGATTATATCACGACATTGTAAAAATTCATACCAATCAGATAGCTTAAATTGTATACCATCTAACGATCTTAAATTAGATATTATTACAACAACTTCAAAATTTTGCTTAGGGTCAATACCAATTGATATCCATCTACTTAGACTTTAGTTTAATGGATACCTGTATTCCAACAATAGTCTTTTTCCATCTTCATGATAATGTTGATAATTATCTAGGTCAACGATGGATGGTGGTGGTGGTGGATTGAATACATTTGCAACTATAACATCTAGATCGGTTGGGTTGATTATTGTAGTTGCGTTTGGTTTTGAAAGAATGGCTTCTGGTAGAATGTTTTCTTTATTTTCCAAATTAATTTTTTTTTTTGCAATACCATCTTTATCTAACATTTTACGTTTCCTAGCTTTAATCATTATTCTAAACATAAATACATAATTAAGTTATAAATGAATAATGGATTATATAAGTTTTAACTTACCCCCTATCTATAAGACTCACTAGTAAATAATTATGTATTTAACTTTATCTCCACTTATAAACGAACCCTCCCCACCAAAAATAAAAAATAATTTTTTTTAGCAATTAACATTTTCTTTTTTTCTTTCTTTAGTATTGATCACTACTTTATCATGTGGGTAGCGAATGGATTTGAAGCTATACCCAAAAGTGTAGATTTAAAAAGTGCTGTTAATAATATTTTTCATAAATTTGATATATTAATGCGAGATGTTGAACATGTTATAATATATGATAATAAGCTTGGGCTATTAGAAGATGTTCTAAATGATATGTCTAAACGTTATTCTAAAGGAATGGAAATTTGTAGAAATTATAATGATAACAAAATAACAATTGAAGTTCTTCAACATGAATTAGAGAATATTGATTTATATGATTTCCTACAAGATATAAATAAATTTCTTACCATGCAGTAAACTACAATATATTGGTGAGTTATTATTTTTTCGGTTTAGTTTACATGTAGAATTGTAATTAATCAGTCATGATTGTATTCCTGCTATTATGTTTTAGTTTTGCAAATGCATTCAATTTTAAAGATACTCTGGCTTACCTAGATACATATGGGTATATAAAAACTGAAGAAAATGAATTAATTAGCATAAATGAGAGTGATGTGAAATATTTAAATGCGTTAAAATTATTTCAAGATTATTATAATTTACCATATGATAATTTAACACAAACAACACAATTAATGAAAAGTCGAAGATGTGGTGTAGCTGATGTTTTAAATTATAACCTCTTACCACATTCTTGGAATTTAACAACTATAACTTGGGATTTCATTAGTGGAAATAATCATCTATTCAATATTGCAAAACAAGCTTTTGCAATTTGGGCTAAACATGTACAACTTAATTTTGTACATCAATCATATATTAATAATAAAAAGGGGGTCTCCACACCGAATATAATCATATCCTTTGGAATTCAAAGACATCATAATTATAAGGAGCAATCCAATTGTCATATACCATTCGATGGAGCAGGTGGTGTTTTAGGACATGCGTTTTATCCCACAAGTAGTACAACAAAGTCTGTTGACCTACATTTGGACTGTTGGGCGAACACAATAAAACACTTGACCCGGGGCGGAATTACATTTATTTTCCGTACCCAAGTGAACACAACATATACAGAATGCGCAATCGCGCAACAAAACCGACATGACATAAAAAACGGCGCGAACGGATTCTCCAGTGCTGCCATCTGTGCTCCCCAGAAAAGGCGGGAGTTTACGAAATTTAAATCAAATACTCAACACTCCCACTTTGATTAAATGATGTCCATTGAAAAACTGACAGCTCTATTGTGAGAATGACTTTAAATGATATAATATCTTGGTTAACGCCCGTCGAAAGAAATCTAATTAACGAACGTTTCAAAACCGTTTGATGTCCACCACCTGAAGCATCTCGCGTTGGCGTTGAAGAATGGCCTTCGATAGTGGTTTGGTCATCAGGTCTGCTTCCTGATCTTCGGTTGGCGTGTATGCGAGAATGAATTCTCCTGACTCGTACTTCTCTCGGATGAAATGGAACCTCACGTCTATATGCTTGGTCCTCTTGTGAAATTCCGGGTTCTTGATCAGGCGAATGGCGCTTTGATTGTCCATCATCAGCGTCGTAGGTACGTCACCGGAATCCAGAAGAGTCGACAGCAAGGTTTTCAGCCACAGGATCTCCTTCACGGCCTGAGAGGCGGCGAGGTACTCCGACTCCGTCGTGGACAGGGCGACCACCTTCTGCTTCTGAGAACCCCATGAGATCAGGGACGATCCCAGCTTCATGACGAATCCGCTCGTAGATCGCCTTGACTCCGTGTCGCCCGCGTAGTCCGCGTCTCTGTACGCTCGAAGGTGCATGTCCTTGTCGGGAACGAACAGTAGGCCATGACGCGGAGTGCCTTTCAGGTACTTTAGAACTCGTTTAACTGCGTTCCAATGCACCTTACTAGGTTTCTCCAGGTACTGGCCAGCACTGTTCACGGCGTAGGTGATGTCGGGCCTCGTGCCAGTTGACAGGTACATGAGGCTGCCGACAGCCTCGCGGTAAGGAGCGTTGACTGGTTCTTCGTTCTCCTTCCCGTGCATCGCAGCATGCAGCTGATGGCTGCGGTCGGCCGGAACTGCCACGGGATTCGCCTCCTCCATGTTGAACCTCGCCAGGACTTTCTTCAGGTAGGCCTCTTGATGAAGGAAGATCGAACCGTCCGGGAGTCGCTCGATCTGGAGTCCCAGGTAGTACTTGGCCTCGCTGAAGGTGATGCTGAACTCGCTCTCCAGCTCGTTCAGCACCCGCATGGCCAGTCCCGGGTTCGTGGAGGCGATGAGCCCGTCGTCGATGTAGATGGCCAGGATTAGCCGGTGTCCGTGTTCCGAGCTGGAAAACACACAGGGGTCTGCGTCGGACGCAACCAGGCTGTACTTACTCAGGACATTTGTCAATCTCTGGTTCCAGCACCTGGACGCCTGTTTTAACCCGTAGAGGCTCCTGTCAAGCTTGCAGACGCGTTTGGTCCCGTCCTCGAACCCTACAGGTTGCAGCATGTAAATGTCTTCCTGCAGTTCCCCGTACAGAAAGGCTGACTTGATGTCGAATTGGTGAAGTTGCATCTTTCTCGAAGCTGAAACAGACAGAATCGCTCGAATGGAGTCAAAGCGCACCACAGGGCTGAATGTCTCGAAGTAGTTGACTCCGTGCTGCTGCCTGAAGCCTCGAGCCACGAGTCTAGCCTTGTAGCGATTGACGGTTCCATCCGGGTTCATCTTGACCTTAAAAGTCCACTTGCTGTCGATGACTGCGGCGCCCTTGGGTGGATCGGTCAAGGTCCAAGTGTGGTTCTCTCGGAGTGCGTGCATCTCCTCTTTCATGGCCGCTGCCCACTCCTTCGACTGGTCGCAGCTGAGGGCTTCTTCGTAGCTTCCAGGTTCGGGATGATCTGCGATGAACGCGGTGCAGTCGGCGACTTCGGCGTATCTCGCTGGAGGATTCATCTGGTGTCGATCACGAAGATTATATCCTCGCGGCGGGTCTCGTCTGCGATCATCTTCCGGTTGATTTGGCAAGTCCACGTCCTCAGCGTCTCTGACGGGTGGTCCCTCAGCGCCTCTGACAGGTGGTCCCTCAGCGCGTCCCTCCGGCTCCTCGTCATAATCCCCACGGATGTCGTCTGCGAGGCGTGGTCCGGGTTCTGCCGCTCCGAAGTTCTGCGGGTTGCCCACCAGATTCAGCTCCGAGTACTCGTCTTCCTCAGGAGCGACGTCATGTGAGTAGGATCGACCGGAGAATTTCACGTCGCGGTGAGTCTTGACTTGGTCATTTCCAGGAAACCAAATCTTGTAGCCTTTGACCGTGCTGTCGTATCCGACGAAGAATCCCCGCTCAGCCTTTGGGTCGAACTTCCGGCGCTTCTCCTTGGGGATGTGGACAAAGGCCTCCTCGCCGAAGATCCTCAGTCCCGATGTGTCGGCTGCCAGTCCAAGCCAGAGTTCGCACGGTGGCACTCCTTTCTGGCTGCTCGTGCCGGTGCTGTTCAGCACATGGACTGCAGTGTTGACAGCTTCTGCCCACAATTTCCTGGGAAGTTTCTTCGCGTGCAGCATGGTTCTGGCCGCCTCGACCAGCGTTCGGTTGTCCCGTTCCGCGGCGCCATTCTGCTGCGGACAGTAGGCCACGGTCCTCTGGTGGGTGACTCCGAGTCGTCGAGTCAGTTCTTCCACCTGTTGGTTGATGAACTCGAGGCCGTTGTCCGTTCGAAGAGTCATCACGCCCTTCTCCAGGTGTTTCTCCCCCTTCTTCAGGTAGTCTTCGAGGCAGTCCGCGACCTCCGACTTGTTCTTGAGGAAGTACGTCTTCTTCCAGTGTGAGAAGTCGTCCTTCAGGAGAAGAAAATACCTCGATCCTCCAATGGACTTCTCCGGCATGGGGCCGCAGACGTCAGCGTGTACCAGTTGTCCTATCCCAGAGGTCCTCGTCGTCGAGCTCGGGAACGGCAGGCGGTGCATCTTTCCGAGAGTGCAGGCGTCGCAGAAGATGTCCTCTTGGTCCTTGAAGTCAATCTCCTTCGCCTTCAGGAAGCTCCTGACGTGCGCGAGGTTCTGGTGCCCCAGCTTCTCGTGCCACGATTGGAGCGATTCACCTTCGGCGAGGTGAGCCTGCATCTCGGTGTCGACGCTTTCGACCTGGAACTTCATCCGGTACAGTTTGTTCTGACGCTCTCCCACTGCAACAATATTGCCGTCTCGAGATAGTATGCACGTGGAATGGTCCGATTCGAGCTGCAGGCCTTTGTCGAGGGCGGCTCCCGCGGAAAAGAGGTTATACTTGATCTTTGGTAGATACAGGACCTTCGCCAGGTGTCTCTGAACCCACTTCTGTCCGTCGAATGCGAGAATGTTGATGTCTCCCGAGCCGCGGGCGCTAATGTACTCCCCATTGCCCATGCGAACCGACGACGTCTGTTCGAACTCGACGTAGTTGACGAACCAGTCGCGCCGATTTGACATGTGGTCACTCGCCCCAGAGTCCAAATACCAGCCATCCTCATCGGAACCGTGACCTGCAATCGAGGTTAACAGCTCCCCGACAAGCGCGTCACCCCTCACGTCGTTTCGCGAGTTACCTGGCTCCTTTTTCTTCTTCTTGCTCCGACAATCCTTCGCCCAGTGACCGTACCTGTTGCACTCGTAGCATTTCCCTGGCTTCCGCGCCGGGTCGCTGCCTTGTTGGTTTCCTCGGTGTCCTTGTCCTGGACCCTTCGAGTTGAATTTCCTGGCAGCGAGGGCGCTCCCTTCCGACTTCTCCTGGGAGGTCATCCGGGTTTCTTCGATGGTGAGTCGAGAGATCAGGTTGACCAGGGTTCGCTCGTCGGCACTGGTCGAGTCCCACGCGCTGACGAAGTGATTGTAGCGGGAAGGCAAGGTCATGAGGATTTTGGTGATAATTAGGGAGTTTGGAATTTGCTCACCCAGGTTCCGGAGCCTGTGTGCTAGATCCTCCAACTTCGAGATGTGAGTCGCGATGTCGTCGGCCGGATCCTTTGTCATGACATACCACTGTTGTTGCAGCATGTGAACGCTGGCGTCGGATCGTTGCTCGTGGACGGAGAGAAGCTTGTCCCACATGGCCTTGGCGGACTCGCAGTTGATGATGTGGAGCATCTGCTGGTCCACGATCGTCGTTGCGATTATCTTCTGGGCGAAATTGTCGGCTTTGGTCCATTCTGCGAGCCGAGCGTTGAGCCCCGCGAGTTGCTCTGCATTCTGGTTAGCCGCTGGCTCCGGCTTCACGGAGGTCCCGGTGACGACGCCCCAGGCATTGTGCGAGTTGAGGACGATTCGCACTTGGAACTTCCACAGTGGCCAGTTTTCACTGTTTTTCAGCTTTGTGATACGCACCAGATCGTTCTCCATCGTTTTTCGGTCAGTTTTTCACTTTGCACGTGGCTGGACCTAACCTCAAAACGGAATCCGGCTTCTTGGAGCTTCTGCCGGCGGTGCGCGACTGTTCACTTGTAAGAGACTGCGGGTCTGTGTCGCTGGGCCCATAACCTGTTGGGCGAACACAATAAAACACTTGACCCGGGGCGGAATTACATTTATTTTCCGTACCCAAGTGAACACAACATATACAGAATGCGCAATCGCGCAACAAAACCGACATGACATAAAAAACGGCGCGAACGGATTCTCCAGTGCTGCCATCTGTGCTCCCCAGAAAAGGCGGGAGTTTACGAAATTTAAATCAAATACTCAACATGGACTATCAGGAAAATTGGAATCAAGATCTCAGTCAAACAAAGGATGATGATAAAATAAATTTATTTGAAGTTCTTGTACATGAAATTGGTCATACGCTTGGTATTGCACATTCTACTTATGAAAACTCTGTAATGTATCCACTTCATAGTAAACAAATATTTAGCAACATATCTGAATTTAAATTAAGTAATGATGATATTAATGCTAATAAAAAATTGTATAAATCTAAAATTATAAATGTGTCACCACCTAAAGTTCCAACAGTGAAAATATCAAAACACCCTGAGTTGTGTGATTTGGATAATGTGAATACATTCTTAATTGTTGATGATAATATTCTCATATTTTATGAACAATGGGTATGGTTTAAAAAACTTGATGAGTATCAACACAAAGCAGTACCATTTTACATACCAACGTGGTTACCTTTTCTACCAGCAAATTTTGAAAAAGTTTCTGCAGCATATCGACGACCTAATGGAAATATTGTGCTTATCGTGAATAATAAATCATATAATATTATTTGGCCAACTTTAGAATTAGTTAATCAAAATATTGCTTTGTATAATGTTGATATACATAATATTAGTGGTGCAGTAAATACTTATACTGGTCATACTTATATATTTTATGATAAAAACCATTTATTGGAAATAGACGAATGTAAATTTACTACAAAATCATATGGTGTGATACATAAACATTTTCCAGGTATACCTGCAGATATAGATGGGGTATTTAGATATACAAATGGTTGAATAGATTTCTTTAAGAACAAAAATTATTATGAGTATAATGAATTCTTAAATGTCATGACTAAAGCAGAAGCATTTCACCTTTCTTTATTAAATATAAATTGCCCAAACATAGGTGTTCTCGAACAACTTAAGAATCTTGTGTTGAAATTAATTAGTTATAGACAATATTGACAATCTTGTAATCATCATTCAATAAAAAATTTTTACTACAATCTGGTATACTTTACTAGTCTAATTTAATATATCTTAAAGTACCCCAAATATCATACAACCCACTTTACATTAATGCATTAGCGATATCTTCTTAAGTACCCCAAATATCACACAACCCGCTATACACCCACGTCAACCCAACACTCCCTAATATCATACAACCCACTTTACATTAATGCATTAGCGATATCTTCTTAAGTACCCCAAATATCATACAACCCGCTATACACCCACGTCAACCCAACACTCCCTATGACGTCACAACGGCACGACCAATCAGAAGCGAGACCTTGAACTGTGCTAGAAACGGCGTTTTCTATCTACTGCTGTGCTATGGCTTATTTTCACTGCATGACTTCGCAATTTTTTATGCGATTCACAACACTTTTGGACGAATTTATAAAATTGGAGCATTTTTTTTATGCAATCATAGCAAATACTTTTGGGCAATCCATCGCAGGAGTCGAACTAAAAAACAAAAACAGTTGCAGTCAGAAATAATATAATATGTTGAGCTTTGGAACACTGTCATGGGACTGAATAACTTATGAGTTATCGTAATGAATTCAGGAATAATATTTACTTATGTATGACTTCGCAGGCTCTTGTCTAATTAACGATAATTTTCGATGAATTTATAAAATTGGAGCATTTATTTTATGCAACCATAACATCTTAATTATACTGCGTACAATCTCGAGATTTTGACGGAAATATACGTCTTTGACATCCGTGTGTATTTCTGTGTAAGAGAGAGATAGAGTGTGCGTGTTCAGGTACAGGTGGATGTGCGTGCCTGTTCAGGTACAGGTGGATGTGCGTGCCTGTGCATGTGTGTTTTAGAGCACACACATACGGTTGAACGTAAAATTATGAAACGCTAAACTTAAGATTTGTGGTCTAGGCAAAAGACCTCCTATTTTTTAGTGTGCGTATGCATGCACGTGTGGGTGTGCGTGCTATGTATGTGTGTGTGTGTGTGTGTGCGCGCCTATACGGATGAAGTTAAAATTATGAAACGTTAAACTTAAGATTTGTATATGCCTTGCAAGTGCACCTTTTATTTCTGAAAAAAATATTTAAACCGGTAGTGCTTATATAAGTAATTAACGTAAACCTGATGATGATTTTATAAAAATTCGGAACCTGTCGTACTTTATAACATTTAAATACTCAACTTTATGATCCTAGCTTTTTAAATTCTTATACGCAGTCTATAGTAATCATGAAAAATTTCGATCTCGAGATTTTACCGGAAATATACGTTTTGACCTTCCCTGAATCGATTCCTACTATTTTTGGAATGACGTCCGTCTGTGTGTGTGAGCGCTCTACAGCCCAAACGGCTAAAGGGAATAGTTATGAAATTTTAAACATAAGATTTGTATATGCCTGGCAAGAAAACCTTTTTTTTAAAACAATATTTAAACCGGAAGTGCATGTTTACTCTTATCATTTTTATTTTTACTGAAAAAAGGTTGCACTTACAGAAAAATTGTTGAATTAAAAATTATTGACATTAGCATTTTGAGCAATCTTTATTTGAAACTTTTTTCAAATAATGGCTATTAAATTGATTTTTATTATAATTATTTTCGCATAAATCGGATGAACTGTGCCTGTCAATTGTTTAACACAAAAAGAAAAAACTTAAATAATTTGAAATTTGACATTTACTATTTTTTCTAAGAAATATAATTAGTGAAAAGGGTGCCATAGGTTAGTAAAATATTATTAATTAGAAAAATAATAAAAATGAGATATGATCTAACCCATATGCGTAGGAGAGAGGTCAGTGCATGACACTGCAGATGATTGAAAACATATTCAAACCGGTAGTGCTTGTATAAGAAATTAACGTACACCAGTTGATTATTTTATAAAAAGTCGGAACCAGTCGTACTTTATAACACTGTGGTGTAAAAGTTATTCTAAATTAACCACTCAATTTTATGTTCCTAAATTTGTTTTAATTGGTTTGTATTGCATATAATAATATCTGCAATGTCCTACATCCGTGTGACACGATGAAACTCCGGAAACCGCGTGCACCGTGTACTGCAATGTATATTTTTGGAAGTAAGAGGTTAGTTTCATCAGCTATAGTTATATTATTGTTACGCTGGTTAATAAAATAACTAATAAATAACTTCCACGTTATTCTAGTTATCTTCCATTATTATTATGTACAATATACAAATTTTATGTCAGAAACCGGTCAAATTCAATAAGTTTAGAAAATATAAATCAGAGTGCAGCCCTGCAACAATTCAATAATACTGGCATGCACCGTACACGCTTTATAAATAAAAATATCAAATTCAATACTGAATAGTAGGTATCGTTTCAGGGAAGGTTAAAAGGCATATTTCCGTTAAAATCTCGAAAATTCTTTCAAGACGACAATACTTAGGTATATTGCGTATAAGAATGTAATAAGTTTATTTCTTCTCTTTTCTGTCCAATAAATGTTTTTTACTGAAGGATCCAAGCCAATATTGCAATGGCTCAAATAAGGTTTACATGTAACATTGTAAATATGATTGCGTTATTTTTTAGGACTTTTTAATGCAATGTGTTTTTTTAATTCTCAAAAATGCTATGTTCTACACACTTGATTCCATAATTTATATAAACAAAAATGAACATATTCTTGACCAATTGTTAAACTAGCAGATCAACCCTGGCGTTTTCAAAAAATAGATTTTTTTTTTTTGCTGAATTGGACACTTTGAAGTGTTGACTATGGGTTGCTGAAGCCGTTTTTCGAAATTCGAGTTGGAATTATATGAAATTGCGATTTGAACAAAACAATGTTTTTGCTCATAAGCGGCGTTTGTGCGCGCGTCAGTTCGCTTGCGTATTTTTAAACGCGTTTTTCTCGAAACCATTTTTTTTAAATCGCGTGGTAGAATATCTCGACAACGAATTATCCGATTTAACTCTCGATAAGCGTATCTTAAAGGTAATAAAATTCTCTAGGAGTTGATCTTCGACGAAGTGTGTCCGAAAGTTATTAATATTTTTTAAGGCCCGCCAAAGGAGAAAAAAAGTGGCAAAAAATGACACTTTTCGTACGATGGTGGCCATTTTGCTAATTATGGTCCAAATGGACCACCCGAGGGTCAATTCCTAGACAATATAATATACTTAAAAACCCTTTTCAGGATTTTAGTTTCAGACAACTGGAACCAGAGTTATGCTACCGCGCGCCAACTAATTTTAAATTGAGCTGCCCACTTTGGACGTGGATATCTTCGCCGGGGCTAAACGTACCTGACTTTAAAAAATACCTTATTAAAGAAAAGAGTTGAATACGATACGAAAAACTGCGTGCGAATATCTCGAACGTACCCTGAGAAAAAAAAATGTAAAAAAACAGCCATTTTTTCGTGCTCTAAAGGTGAATGCCCCCTTAATATAAGCAAATGTGTCTATAAATAAATTATTTATTTTTTATATATTCATGTTAACTGATCTGCCACTCAGACATTGAAATTCGCAGAACTGTAATGACTGTAATTGGCTCGGGCTCTTATCATTCCAAAAACAATTGTTACGCGCAAGTTTACTTAATCAAGAAATCAATATGGTTTCTATAAATATAATTCGGTTCAAAAAACCCAACATCGGCATTTATTATTTTTTCCTAAATAAGGTGATGGGAATAGTTTTAAATGCGATACATTTTTACTTTCTTATACGCAGATTTTAACGGAAATATACGTTTTGACCTTCCCTGAATCGATTCCAACTATTTTTGGAATAACGTCCGTCTGTGTGTGTGTGTGTGTGTGCGCCCAAACGGCTAATGGGAAAATTATGAAATTTTAAACTTAAGCCTTGTATATGCCTGGCACGAAAACCTCCTATTTTTGAAAACAATATTCCGACCGGAAGTGCATGTGTACTCTAGTCATTTTTTGCAGTTTCTGCAATTACTCAAAAACGGTTGAAGTTACAGAAAAATTGTTACAGTAAAAATTATAGATATCAGCATTTTGTACAACTTTTATTTGAAACTTTTTTTCTCAAACGGTTCCGGAAACAAGAAAATGGCTCGTGAAATTTCTTCATATTACATTAAAATTTACATAAATCGTATCATCTGCGCCTGTCAATTGTTTATCAAAAAAAAAACAAAAGAGACTTAAATAATTTGAAGTTTGATATTATATATTTATTCAAAGATGTATATTTACCTACCTCGCCAACGGAACTCATAGAACTCATCAACAAACTTAAGAACAGAAAAGCCCCAGGTCTTGATCAGATATCAAACATCATTCTAAAAAACCTACCACGAAAAGCGCTAAGCTTCTAGGCCTCCATTTTAAATTTCTGCCTAGCCAAAGGATACTTTCCCACCAAATGGAAACACGCCAAAATAATAGTATTCCGCAAACCTGGTAAAAGTAAATATATGCCCTCCAGTTACAGACCTATAAGCTTGATCACATCCCTATCCAAAATCCACGAAAAAGTGATCAAAATCCGCTTAGACATAATTCTAGAAAGTAATAGGACTATCCCACCCTTCCAGTTTGGATTTCGAAGAGCCCACTCTACAAACCATCAGCTCCTGAGACTAAATGAAATAATTGTTAAAGGCTTTGAAAGGAAACAATCAACAATCGTTGCATTTCTGGATGTACAACAAGCTTTTGATAAAGTCTGGCACACGGGACTAGTATTCAAACTTAAGCAACTGAATCTCCCTCCATACATATTTCATATCCTGCAATCATTCCTACAAAATAGAAGCTTCCAAGTAAATATCAACAACTGTTTATCAACAACAAAAATTATTCAAACAGGTGTACCCCAGGGCTCAATCCTAGGCCCAACTTTATTTAACATTTACATGCACGACATTCCTTTCGCACAAAACTCATCACTGGCCATGTATGCCGACGATACCGCCATCATAGCGCAACATTCTAACATCAACATAGCCAGAGATCGTGTACAAGATACACTAAATTTATTAAAGCCTTGGTTAAAAACATGGAAAATATCACTAAACGCGACCAAATGCGAAGCAAAGATATTCACATTGCAAAGAAATATCAAAACATTCTAATCGAGAACGAAAATATTGAATGGAACCCGCGAAACTCAGCCATAAAATATCTAGGTCTATACCTAGATCGACGACTCACCTGGAAAAACCACATCGTACAGAAAATAAAGGAAGGCAACAAAAGACTCGGAATGTTATACCCGTTAATAAACAGGAAATCATCCTTAAGACCGGAATGCACAAAACTAATCTACACTTCAATAATTCGACCCATGATTATGTATGCGTATCCAATCTGGGGAACTGCATCAAAACCCATATTAATCAAATTCAAAAATTCCAAAATAAAATACTCAGAATAGCCGTAAATGCGAAACACGCAACTACATCGAGAACTACAGATTATTACAATAAAAGATTATATCAAAAAACAAGCTAGAAACTTTCTCGCAAAAATGCCTCTATGCCCAAGCGCGGACCACCATAAATTAGGCAAAAAATCCAAGAAAACACGGTTAAAAAGGCGACTACCGCAGGATCTACTTCTAAGCTCTAGCAGTGAAGAACTCGCAGACTAAGAAATAACACAATCAGCACCCTCATCATATAATAACATGATGAAACTCTCACAGCACGCACCACTTTGATAATACGTTAAATAGAACTGTTTTGATTAAACCTTTTCCGCACACACTTTAGGACCGACACGTTTTTCTTGTACACTACTTATCCGCCCTCTCACTAGGCACTACACCAACTAAACATAGGCGTAGGGTGCATTTGGTCAATGACTACACGCATATATTCCCACACCCCTTCTCGTTGTGTCATTTACCAGTTTCCAGTCAGTCCTAGGGCTCTGCGTTGATCACGGAACAGATCGCGTGATAACGGCTTTGTTAATATGTCCGCGAACATATTTTTGGTGGGACAGTAGACAACTTTGATTTCGTTGCATTCTAGCAGAGTCTTCACGAAATGGTGGGCAACATCAATATGTTTGGTGCGACTTCCGCACTGTTCAGAATGCATCATTTTGATGCATCCCTGGTTGTCCTCGTAAATGTTGGCGGGATCCTTTGAGTTGATCCTCAAATCTTGCAACAGTTGTTGAAGCCATTGCACCTCACGACAAGCGTGTGACATTGCTATATATTCGGCTTCCGTAGAGCTTAGTGCAACAGTCGTCTGCTTTCGCGAAGACCAGGTGATTACGGATGGACCGAGTCGGAAAAAGAAACCACTTGTTGATTTCCGATCATACCGATCACCTGCCCAGTCGGCGTCTACATATCCGGAGAGCGTCAGGTCATGACCGCTTTTGTAGTGAATGGTGGTGTGTAAGTACACCACTACTCTCTTGGCTGCCTTCCAATCTGCCTCCGTCGGAGCCTGAACTCGTCGACAGAGTATCCCCACTGCCAGGGCAATGTCTGGCCTCGTGAGATTGGCCAGATACAACAATGAACCAAGAACTTTCCTATAGTGGTCATGTTGCAGCGCCGGGCTCGGTGCGTCGTTACTTAGGAAACCCGTCTCCATTGGAGTGATAATTGGTTTCGCATCTTGTAACCCACACTCAAAAATGAGTGCATCAATTTTAGCACGCTGGTGTACAAAAACTTCGCCTACATGATTACGGTCTATCTGCAACCTAAGATAATGCCGTGCCGCTCCAAGATCCTTAATTTCGAAGAACTTGTTAAGCTCCTTCCCGATCTGCTGCGTGGCCTGGGCACTGTGACCTACCACGAGTATATCATCCACATAAAGCAGTACATGGATGCTAGTACCATCGCTTTCTATTCTGCTGAATAGGCACGGATCTGCCCTACTTTGGCGGAGTCCCATCCTTGCAAGGATGTCTGTTACGGTTCGATTCCATGCTCTCGCTGCCTGTTTTAGACCGTACAGGCTCTTGTGTAGACGAAATACCTTTTCTTCGGAACCACGTATCTTGAAACCTTCTGGTTGCTCAAGGTAGAGCTCCTCGTCGAGCTCTCCGTTCAGATACGCGCTCTTTACATCAAGATGTCGCATGTGTTGTCTCTTGGCAGCTGCATACGCGAACTGGAGCGAACGTTTCATCATATTCGACTCCGTACCTTTGACAGAAATCTCTCGCTACCAACCGTGCCTTGTAAGTATCCACCTCACCGTGCTCGTTGCTTTTTGTTTTAAAAACCCATTTAGCCGTAATTGCGCGCATGCCGGTAGGTAGATTAGTTAGCTCGAATACGTCGTGTTTTGCGAGGGACTTCATCTCCTCCTGCGCGGCTTTGTACCACTTCTGCTGCTCGCGTTTGGGCAGCTGACGCATGTCTTTCCAAGATTTTGGATCTGTGCTGCTTCGCTCTTCGGTGAGCATACAATAGCGTACCGGCGGCTGATCTTTATTATGACGTTTTGATGCACGTGTTGCCGGCAGTGCCTCGTCTCCCCCTCCTGTCTCTCCCTCTTCTACTGGCTGCGATTGTTCTGCTGAGACAGGGTTCGAAACGTTTTTCTCCTTGCGTGGCCGTCCACGACCACGACGTTGCTGGATCGGTTCGAGTTGTGTAGCTGTAGTTGGTGTGGCAGGCTGCTGTTCATCCGAAGCAATCTCCACTTCAAAATCATCAGAGATTTCATCCCCATCAACTACCGAAGTGTCCGTCGGTGCCGTTGTTGCTTCTATCGGCATGAGCTGTGTAGGTGACTCAATTATACGCACGGAGTCAGCTACCCAGACTTTTGCTGTCACTGGATCGAGGATTCGGTAACCCTTTGTTACTGTGCTGTACCCGATCAGTACCCGCTGTCCAGCTTGCGGCGCTTGACGTCGGCCACATGAGAGTAGACGATTGAGCCGAACACACGTAGGTGGCTCACATCGGGCACAGTCCCGTGCCATAACTCGTATGGTGTCTTGCCGACTGACCTGCATGGCAACCGATTTTGTAAATAGGTGGCCGTGTACATCGCTTCAACCCAGAAGCGGTTGTGCAATTTTGCATCCACAAGCATGCATTTGGTCATTTCGTTGAGCGAGCGATTCTTCCGCTCAGCACGACCATTCTGCTGTGGCGTGTGTGGCACCGTAAGTTGATGCACGATCCCTTCCTTGCGTAAGAAGCTTGTCAATTCGCTGTTGACGTATTCGCGTCCGTTGTCTGACCTTATGACCTTTACTCGTTGTTTGAACTGGTTTTCAGTCAATGATACATAATCCTTGACATGTTCTGTGACTTGGTCTTTTCGCTGCATGAGACGGATCATCGTGAACCTAGAATGATCATCTATTAGCGTGAGTACCCACCGATTCCCGCTCGGTGTTGCAGTTTGCATTGGTCCGGCCACGTCAGTATGTACCAAATCCAATGGCTGTTTTGCTCGTGATGTGCTTGCGGGGTGAGGTTTCTTGGTTAACTTACCAATGATGCACACCTCGCACTCCTTACTTGGTTTTTCACCTGTGGTCAAGTCCATTCCTTGTACGAGATTGTCACGATGCAGGAGCTGGATGGCCGCTGACTCCCGGTGTCCGAAACGACGATGCCAATCGTCGATGGTAGCGTGGTTTGAGTGCTCGATACTCGTGTACTCACGTCCACCTTTTTCTGATGTCTGGACAGCTTTACCTAGCCATTCGAGTACATACAGACCGTTGCGTTCCTTTGCGTGCAGATATACCTCTCCACCGCGCAAGAACTTGCAATTCTTCCCTTTGAAAACTACCTTGCAGTCCTTGCTGAGGAGTTTACTCACGGATATGAGGCTACTCCCGAGTTCAGGCACGTAGAGTACGTCCTTTAAACACGCGTTGAATTCGATTCCGTCTGGTGTGTTACATCGAAGTCGAACCAAGCCAATCCCCGATACTGGAATGCTATGACCCCGACCAGCGAGCTGAACCACCCGGTTCGTTATCGCTAGCTTGCTGAACAGATTGCGATTAGACGTCATGTGACTGCTACATCCCGAATCAACGAGCCACTCGTTGTTCGTGTTGATTGCCGACACGATGGTCGCCCTCTCCGTAGTGCCGGACGAATGGTCGACACCTTGGCCGCGTTTCCTATTGCTCGCAGCTTTGCCCGCTGCCTCATTTTGCTTCCTGTCGCTATTGACCAGATCCTTCTGGCGTTTGCGGCACTCGGCCTTGAAATGTCCCTTCTTGTTGCAGTAGTAGCATTTCTTTTCCGCCTGGGAAAACTTGCTGCTGGTTGAGTGCCTACCTGTGTGACCGCTGCTTCCGCCATAGTTGTTGTCCTTTTCTTGACCCTGGAGCGTCTGGCCCGGTTTTCGCCACGGTTTGACGAACATGGCGTCGTCGTTGCCTTCGCTGACACGACTTTCCACACGTCGCGTATACTCGTCCAGTAGTTTACCCACAACGTGTGTGTGTGTGTGTGTGTGTGTGTTTCTGTGTGTGTATGTGAGCGCTCTACAGCCCAAACGGCTAAAGGGAAAATTATGAAAGATTTGTATGTGCCTGGCACGAAAACCTCCTATTTTTGAAAACCATATTCCGACCGGAAGTGCACGTTTACCCTAGTAATTTTTTGCAGTTTCTGCCATTACTCAAAAATGGTTACAGTTACAGAAAATTTTTGTGAACAAAAATTAATGTTATTTATATGTAGCACAACTTTTGTTTGAATCATTTTTCCAAAAAAAGTACTGGTTTCAAAATAAATTTCTGCTTATTATATATATATTGTTACATAAATCGTATCATCTGCGGCTGTCAATTGTTTAACAAAATAGACTTAAATAATTTGAAGTTTGACATTTAATATTTATTCTAAGAAACATATTTAGTGTAAAAGCGATCTAAAGGTTAGAACAAATATTATAAATTAGAAAAATAATGTAACTACGATATGGTTTAACCCATATGCGGATAAGAAAGTCCAGTGCATGACACTGCAGATATTTTTATTTACATTATTTTAAAGTATGTATTTTTGAGAATATTTTCTTAAAATATTATGCTGAAATTCTTACAAATAACAAAGGTAAACCGCATTTTCATCTTTAGCGCACATTGCTGAAAACATTCGGAATATTGTTCGATACCCAGCTATCTTCTCGCCATTTTTCTTTTAATATAAGAGTTTCTATTTTTTAAGCAAAAACTTTTGTTCTGGTTATCACGTTTTCTTCACCAATTAAAATTGGATCGAATTCTCGTTTAAACTACTGTGACGAAGTTATGGTCATTCATACAGCAAGCACCATGGCTACGGGGCTAAGGTGCTTGACTACCGTTCTAGAGGTCCGGGGTTCGATTCTTGGCTGCGAACGATCCAACTTTTATTTTATTTTCAGATCGAGGCAGGTTTCTTTGCAAGCCTCGAAACGTTTAATTAGCAGCCTAGTATATATACAGGCCCTAGTTGAAGCATAAACTCACTCTACACCGAGTATCTGTACCGTGGCTTTCCTGGTCGATACATAGTGCTTCGAGATTTTGCCGAGATTGTCTTGACCGTGGTTTTCCTGGTCGACACCGAGGTTTACAAACCGCGTGGTGAGTACGAGACGTTTGCGTACGTCATCCACACCGTTTCTTTCCGTTCTTTTCACGCCTAGCGGCAGCCGTGGTTCTCCTGGCAGTAGCTAGGTGTAGTTTCCGACCGTTTTTATCAACCGTTCTTTTACCGGTTCGCGATATTTTCATTCGCGTGGCTTCGCGTTACTTTTACCGTGCCTAGCAGCAGCCGTGGTTCTCCTGGCAGTAGCTAGGTGTAGTTTCCGACCGTTTTTATTAACCGTTCTTTACCGGTTCGCGATATTCTCGTTCGCGTAACTCCGCGTTACTTTTACCGTGCCTAGCAGCAGCCGTGGTTCTCCTGGCAGTAGCTAGGTGTAGTTTCCGACCGTTTTTATTAACCGTTCTTTACCGGTTCGCGATATTCTCGTTCGCGTAACTCCGCGTTACTTTTACCGTGCCTAGCAGCAGCCGTGGTTCTCCTGGCAGTAGCTAGGTGTAGTTTCCGACCGTTTTTATTAACCGTTCTTTACCGGTTCGCAACATTCTCGTTCGCGTAACTCCGCGTTACTTTTACCGTGCCTAGCAGCAGCCGTGGTTCTCCTGGTAGTAGCTAGGTGTAGTTTCCGACCGTTTTTATCAACCGTTCTTTTTACCGGTTCGCGATACTCTCGCTCCCGTAGCTTCGCGTTACTGTTCCCCTGTCGAGCGGCAGCTGTGGCTCTCCTAGCGGTAACTAGACGCGATTACCGGCCGTTTCACCAACCGGTAATTTTACCGGTTCGCGAGTTTTGTTCTATTTAGTCTCTAGGGCAAATACTACACCGCTCCCAACTAGCGGACATGTTACCGGCCCGTGCCATGTCGGGATTTTAGCCATAACTTCGACCATACCCCGTCACCGGCACCGACAGAGTCCTCTGTATTTTCTTTGGAGTGAAACCAAGGGATAAATAAAAGCCACGAGATAAATAAATCGCAAGTTTTCTTTCAACAACCCTGAACCTTCCCACTGCAGCTATCCCCGGCAACCCCTCTAGTAAGTGCGACCGTAAAGCCGTATCCGCTGAAGGCGCCCGAGCACCAGGCAACCAGCACACACGAAAGGGGGACATTGTTACGTGGGCCACACCAGGCCAGATAGTGTCACAAATTGGCGCCCGAACAGGGACTTGAAAGGAAAAGGGAAAAAACACTTGCAAAATGACCGAGCGTTCGGAACCCTCCCCACCAACAACGTCTTCCATGGCGTGGATCTACGCATTAAAAAAGGAAGACCTGCAGACCCGGTTGCGGGAACTAGGACAAGACGCGACGGGAACTGTAGACGACCTACAGAAGAGAATGGTAGCACTCATACGACAACTGGCCGAGCCGCAAACAACTAAAGAGCCCACCAAAGCCGACAAAGTAGAAGCGGATGACCAGGAAACGGCACCGCGACAGTATCCGTTGGCATGGACTGAAAACCCGGTACACGTTTGCGAAAGGGTGCGCAAATGGAACGTACAGTTCGATGGAAAAACAGACCCCGTCTCCTTCTTGGAGCGAGTGGAAGAGTTAAGGGCGAGCTACAGCTTTAGTGACAACCTACTCCTAACCGCCCTGCCTGAACTGTTCCGAGGCACGCCACTACAGTGGATCAGAAATAACCGCAGTCATTGGAGAAACTGGCAAGATTTCGTCGAAGAATTCAAGGAGTTCTATGTCGGCACAGACCAGCTGTTACGATTAGAAGAAGAGATAAATCGCAGGAAACAGAAGCCAGGTGAAAGGGGTCGCGATTACCTGACAGATATTCAGACGCTGATACGACGGTATGGGGCACTGAATCCAGAGCAGGAGTTGTTCCGTATTTACGGCAATCTGCTGCCAGGAATACCGCCAATACATCCGCCGCCGCGATATAAACGATATCCGGGGCCTCATTCGAGAAATGGAGGAATTCGAACGCCTTCAAAAAGAATTGAAGCCACAAGGGCCAACAACACACCTCCACGTTATGGCCTCCACCACACCAAAACCAAGCACACCGTCAACCACCGATGCATCGGTACTCTGCTGGAGATGTGGAGAGCACGGTCACTTTCGCACCACCTGCCGCAACAAACCAAAAATGTTTTGTTGGCGCTGTCAGAGACAGGGGGTGTTGACCCGGGACTGCGGGTGCGAGAAAGCAAAGGCGGGAAACGAGAAGTGAGTTGCCAAACGAAGGGGCAAGGGCAACTCACTTTAACCGCACCGCCCTTTAACACCCGAGGGGAAGAGACTAGCGATCTACCCGTCATCGAGGAAAACGTATCATCAGACAGCCGTCTTTTCCTGGACATCGTTCTGAAGGGGAGAAAATTAAGGGCACTACTTGATACCGGCGCTAGCTACTCCTATGTCAACGACAACCTCGCTGCAAAATTAATAGACCGCCACACAACCTGGGAACCAACCGACCCGCAACAAGTGAGACTAGCAGATGGCACAACAGTACCAACGAAAGGAACGTTGACACTAGGTTGCATTATCGAAGGAATCTGTAAACCTCTCCCGTTTCAGAGTTTGCCAGGCCTTACAAACCCAGTAATCTTAGGGATGGATGCACTACGGGCATTCAACGTAACGATAGACATCACGCAAAACAAAGTCTTTGTGCACCTCCCTTCAATCAATTCCAGCCTATGTGCGATGCAGACATCAAGAGACCCCACATCAAGTCTGTCCGACTTTCTAGCGGAGGAACTGCCAAAATTCGCACATCTCAAAGGAGTAACACCGGTCGTAAAGCATGAGATAAAATTGACGAATCCAACACCAATTAAACAACGATACTTACCACGGAACCCCAGAATGCAGCAGATAATTAATGAAGAAGTGGATACAATGCTAAAAAACGGCATCATCGAGAAATCCTGTAGTCCATGGAGCTCACCCGCGGTAATCGTCCGCAAAAAGGACGGCAGACCAAGGTTCTGCATCGATTTTCGCCAACTAAATAAAGTATCCGAAAAAGATGCGTACCCGCTGCCATATATATCAGCGATGCTTGACAAACTGCGACCCGCCAAATATTTTTCGACGATCGATCTAAAGGACGGCTACTGGCAAGTAGCCCTCACCGAAAGTAGCAAACCACTAGCCGCATTTACAGTGCCAGGGAAGGGCTTGTACCAGTTCAAAGTAATGCCCTTCGGACTCCACGCGGCGCCTGCCACGTTCCAGAGGCTCTTGGACACCGTCATCGGCGCTAAAATGGAACCCCATGCATTTGCGTACTTGGATGATATTGTCGTCATCAGTATCAGTCTAGAAGAGCACATTCAGCATCTGCGCGAAAACTTCCAACGACTGAGAGATGCCAACCTAAAAATCAATCCGGAGAAATGTCAGTTTGGCGCAAAATCTATCAAATACCTGGGTCACGTAGTCACCGGAAAAGGAATCCAAACCGATCCGGACAAAGTGGACGCCATTGTCAAGATGACCCCACCAGAGACAGTACGAGAGCTCAGGCAATTACTGGGAGCCGCATCCTGGTACCGCCGCTTCATACATCAATTCTCACATAAAGTGACGCCCTTAACGTCATTATTGCGGAAGGGACAGAAATGGAATTGGGGGCCTGAACAAACTCAGGCCTATGACCAACTCAAGAGGTCACTTACATCCGCCCCAATATTAACATGCCCGAACTTCGAGGAACCCTTCCTCTTGCAGACGGATGCTTCCGACAAAGGCATTGGAGCGTCGCTGGTCCAGGGAGACTTAAGCGAACCGCGTGCTATTGCCTACATAAGTCGTACACTCTCCACCGCCGAAAAAAATTATTCAAGGATTGAAAAAGAGTGTTTGGCCATAGTGTGGGCAATTAAAAAATTACGCGGGTATTTAGAAGGCTACCGATTCACAGTGGTGACAGATCACCAGGCCCTGCGATACCTAGGTTCACTCAGAGAACCCACTGGTCGGTTGGCACGATGGGCCGTCACGCTACAGCAATACGATTTCGACACAATCTATCGAAAGGGTAGTCAAAATTATATGGCCGACATGTTAAGCCGCAAACCCCTACCAGAGATCAGCTCCCTCGAACCAACCAGATGCCTCTGGTATAAGAGGACGATGCAAGGTGTCACCGAGAATCCACAAATCTACCGAGATTACAGTATCCGTGAAGGGAGACTTCACCGTCGGTTCTGGGACCCCGCTGATCTTTCCGAAACCGAACCACAGCGAGAGTGGAAACTGTGTGTTGCTACGGAGCAAAGGAAGCAAATTCTGATGGAAAATCATGACCGCCCAGAAGCTGGACACCTAGGCATTGCCAAGACAATTGCACGATTGGCGCTCCGTTACTACTGGCCAGGCATGTACCGCGAGGCGACCAAGTACGTTCGCCAGTGCCCGAGCTGCCAAGAGTTCAAAACCGACCAACAAGGCTTGGCTGGTCAAATGGGACCTCCGAAAGTAAGTCAGCCTTGGGAAACGGTCGCAACGGACATCATGGGACCATTGCCCAGGTCCAGCCGTGGATTCGAATACGTCGTCGTATTCCAAGACAGGCTAACGAAGTGGATTGGGTGTCGGCCCTTAAGGAAAGCCAACGGCGCGGCGATCATCCTTGCACTTCGCGAGTTGATGCTATGTCGGTATGGCTGCCCGAAGACCATGATCTCCGATAACGGCAAGGAGTACGACAACAAAACAGTGCGCAATATATTACAAGAATACAATATCCACCATCACCGAACCCCGCCATATACGCCACAAGCAAATCCGGTTGAGAGGGTGAACCGGGTTCTAAAGCCGATGCTAGCACAATTCTGCCAAACCAACCAACGGCAATGGGATGCGCTGATCCCGGAATTCAGGCTGGCAATCAACACCAGCCGACACAGTTCCACTGGATACTCTGCCGCCTATTTAAACTTCGGACGAGAGCCAACCCTACCTACGGGAGTGCTTGGCAGCACAACGACGGAGGGTACCGACGAACCGCAATTATCCGAGGAACATCTCAACCGCCTGCAAGCACTCAAAGACGTACAGGAGCTGGCGCGCATAAATATAGCTCATGCGGCCACCAAGCAAAGCACCCACTATAACTTGAGGCACCGAACTCTCACGTTCGATAAAGGCGACAAAGTCATGCGACGTGAACACCCGCTTTCATCCGCAAGCAAGGGTGTTGCCGCCAAACTCTGTCCCAAGTACTCCGGACCGTGGACCATTCACAAGCGCGTGTCCTACCAGACCTATAATCTCCGCAATAAAAATGGCAAAAACTTAGCCAACATACATGTTAAAGACTTGAAACCTGCATTTTCAGACACAACCCCTGATGGAGTTACTTTCACCCATAAAACCAAGCGAGAGGGTGCTCCTGAATGCCTGCCTGGTGTGGAAATGCCCGCTGGACGATCCCAAAACACCACCCAGACCCTGGGGGCCGCCATGGTCACCGCCAAGGACGCCTCGACGAATGGCGCCGATGCGCAGGGTCGCCCAGCAGCCAGTGCCAACCAAGAAGGCGGTGCTGCTCTGCCATTGGAGCCCAGCGCCGGCACCAATCTCGCCACTACCAGCCACCCCGCCTCACCACAGACCTCCGCTGGTGGCGGTAATGCCATCAAACCCGGAGGACTATTTGCGGCTGGACGCATCCCCCATCGCGTCCCCCCTAGCCTCACTACGTGGCATGACCCCGCTTCCGACCCGCGCACCCCCTTCAGAGGCCCAGCCACCGATTCTGCTGCCAACCGAACCCCCCGCCACGAACCCGCAGTCTGCCACCCGCCGGAGACGCGTACTGATGCCAGCCCCAGGAGGTGGCCTGAAGTACGTCACGGTCATGGACCCGACCGCACCCCGAACCGCAAGGAGACGCAGGAGGAAGAAGAAGGCGTCCCCGTCATGCAACGCCCCCTAGTATAGTTATAATTTAAGGTTTTGGATACATTTATTTTTGTTATGTTTTTTTGTATTTTTATTTTTTTGTTATGGTTTTTCATTATAAATAAGTATGTGTTGGGGGTTACACAGCCGCTTTCTTTAGTTAAGTTAGGGAGGGATGTGACGAAGTTATGGTCATTCATACAGCAAGCACCATGGCTACGGGGCTAAGGTGCTTGACTACCGTTCTAGAGGTCCGGGGTTCGATTCTTGGCTGCGAACGATCCAACTTTTATTTTATTTTCAGATCGAGGCAGGTTTCTTTGCAAGCCTCGAAACGTTTAATTAGCAGCCTAGTATATATACAGGCCCTAGTTGAAGCATAAACTCACTCTACACCGAGTATCTGTACCGTGGCTTTCCTGGTCGATACATA